>JARFXV010000113.1:355000-935000 GCA_031761425.1 Cosmopolites sordidus | reverse complement strand
TTAATTATTACTTAAGTGCGTAGACTTAAGCCACCAACATAAAAAAATAATTCAACTTTTTCTTTTTAATTAAATAACTGATTCATCTTAGCAACTGTATTAAAACGTTATTTTTATACAGATTCAAATACAAATTTTTATAATATAATAAATATAATTATAAATAAATAAGTACAAGATTTCAAATAACTCAGTGACAGCACAATAATGATGGCTCCTTTCAAACAACACAATTTTTGTTTAATTTCCAAGGACAACTATCATTATATTGACTTCTTTTAGTTCCTGCCGACAGCAGATTATTTTAGTTGTTTTTGCTAATTGTTCTAAAACGGCTACTCCAATAAAGAAATGTGTCATAACATTTTTTAGTTCGAATCTTAAGATTTGTCAAATTATGTTAAAAAAATACAATGTGGTCAATTAAAAAATATATTGTTTTAATAGCTACTGAAGAAATCTGGCAACACCAGATATAATTGTTTGTATTTTTTTGCCAAGTTAACAAAAATTAAGTACAAGATGATATTTATTAATAGTTTTTATTATTTTTTTAAAAGAAGGTACCCCATTTATCTCATGAGTGCTAAGCTTTTGTCGTAGCTGAATTTTGTATGAATGCATATGGTGATTTTGTTTTAAAATGTGCTGTGGTGACTGTCGTTTTATTCCTAGTTCAGTAGAGCGTTATCGGGTTTATACTTTTGGAGCTAGGCGGTCATTTTTCCTTTCATCTTGATTGTTTTCAGCTGATCTTGCTGTTTGTGGTCTGTCTTGTATTCTAGCTTCATCCACACATCCAGGCTCTAAAAATTTGACTCGAATTTGCGTACACTGCGTTTGGAAGGAGCAGCATCTTTAACATTAAAAATTCATCGGAATTGCTACTTTGTTGAAATTATGCTTCTTTTTTTAAATTTGACTCGACTTTGCGTATTGTGGATTTGGAAGGAGCATCTTTAGTCTTAAAAATTTATCGGAAGTGTCGCTGAGTTGAAATTATGCTTTTTTTATTTTCAAAGTAAATTGTAACAATTTGTGTTCATTTTGTGACTGAATACCGCTCTATTCTCCTGAGTATGTAGCTGATATTGAAATAAAAATAAAATGATAAACCTAAAATAAAATATTTTACTTTAATATGGGGAACTTTTATTTGCACCGCCCTGTATTTTTGTTATGCCAATACTACTTTGGAACTATTGTCAAATTTTTAAAAACAATCATGTTACTCTCCAAACCTTATAAAAGCCTATGTATAAAATAACATATTTTAGTTTAACAAGGGGTACTTTTATTTGCACCGCCCTGTATTTTTGTTATGCCAATACTACTTTGGAGCTATTGTCAAATTTTTCAAAACAATCATGTTAATCTTTTTGGGAAGGACATACTTTAGATTGTCATTTTGTTTTCAACAGTTAGCTGTGCGGAGTCAAATTAGAAGAATATGGGAGATGCTTGAGAACTACGAAGCTTTTAGAAAGTAGTCAAGAAACCTTATAAAAGCCTATGTATAAAATAACATATTTTAATTTAACAAGGGGTACTTTTATTTGCACCGCCCTGTATTTCTGGTATGCCAATACTACTTTGGAAGCTATTGTCAAATTTTTAAAAACAATCATGTTACTCTTTTTGGGAACGACATACTTTAGATTGTCATTTTGTTTTCAACAGTTAGCTCTGCGGAGTCAAATCAGGAGAATATGGGAGGTGCTTGAGAACTACGAAGCTTTTAGAAAGTAGTCAAGAAACCTTATAAAAGCCTATGTATAAAATAACATATTTTAGTTTAACAAGCGGTACTTTTATTTGCACCGCCCTGTATTTCTGGTATGCCAATACTACTTGTTTGTAGTCAATACTGTTGGTTGTGCACATATGCGTCCAATGCGATGTTACCTGTATACATATCTTGCCATGGAGTGCCTATTATTTCCCATTTATTTTACCTGTTTGGGTTTGGATGTTGGTCCTAGTCCAGCTGGTGTTTTGGCACTGCAGCTTCTTCTTCAGGCGAAGTCCACTATCCTTCGACGTTTGTCCTTGGTATATTGATTTCTGCTGCAAAAGCTTTTTCGGCTTTAGCTTTTAAGAAGTCTCCGAGTGGTGTTCATCGGATAACTCTACGTATCTGGCGGTTACTTATAATCCATGGTGGGTTCATCGCGATTCTTATTAGCCTATTTTCACAGCTAACTATTCTCTTTATATGGATTTTGCATCTTGTCTTCAAGTTATTGAGGTAAATATATCATATATCTATAGCGAAGAGCTCTCCAGAATTGGACGGGTGGTATCAGAATTGGCGACAATAACACAGCTAATTTAAGATATGCGGATGGACACTTCTTGCGACGTTGGCGGATGAATTGATTTTGATTACCAAAAAAATAAATGATGAAAGCCGCCTTTATGGACTAGAAATAAACGATGAGGAAACGAAAATAATGATTATCGACTATCAAAATAATATTTACAACATCAGTAAAAGAGAGCAATCTAAGATAGTAAGCCAATTTGTCTCAGAAGAACAGGTAACACTCAGGAGGTCAGAAGAAGATGGGAAATAACAAGAAATACATTACGAAATTTGCAGAAGATCTGGGGGAGTAGGGATATAACACAGAACACAAAGAAACAGATAGTAAAAACCTTAGTTTTTCCAGTATGGCTATATCTTGCTGAAACATGGACGATTAAGGTACAAGATCTCAAAGCGCATTAAGTCCTTTGAACTTTGGTCCTGGAGACGGATCCTTCGCATTCCGAGGATTGTTAGACTATCCCAAATTATTTATGAACATATGGCTGAATGAACGCTAAGATTCTTCATCAACATTGAACATAGGGGTGGCAATATGTTAGGAGACTGGTGGTACAGGGACTGATGGAGGGTTCTAGATCGCGCGATAGGCATCCAAAAAGACCACGACAGACCATATTAAATATCCAACTCGTATAGCTCTCCAATGTGCGACCAAGGAAGCCAAACATAGAGAAGGTTGTCGAGAAGTAGTCTGAAAAGGATGCAAATGGAATGAGTTTCCATAGGTCACGACTCTTCTGAAGATAAGAATACGAAGAAAAAGAACAGAATAACAGAAAGTCTACGCGTGACAGAAATATTGTGTTTTTAGAGAATCAAATTATACCATAAACACCCAAAATACTGTATTTATCAATGTTATTATAGGAATAATTATAAAAAAAACTTTTTGGTCCTTTATAAATGTTCAGTTTATGTTAAACAAAATTCGATAATAAAAATGTTCCCCATGTGCCATATAATCATTTGATTATTATCTATATGTATACATTCTCAAGACGTGGCTTGTTTTATTATGATGTACATCATGCCCAGTGCGAAGCAGGTAATTATTTTTTATTGTTCGGCTGTGAGTCCACTATTTAAACGGTTTTAAAAAGCCTTTACTGGCTATATGGTATAATTATAGAGTGGTTCTCCAGTTTCATGATCTCGACTTCGGATGGTGCTTCACCTACAACGTCGAAACTTGCCAAACACGCCTAATCGGAAACAAGTTAATCACTGGATAAAATTACGGGAGTTAGGGAGCCGGCCTGCCGGTAATATATACGTTCAGTGCAAAAACGTTATGTTTAAGACGCAGATGAGGTCAAAGGTGATCGTTTTTCATCAATTTCAAATTCCACAGCTGGAAGTTTTTTATGGTGTGACTAGCAGAGCGTTAATAACTTACTCGAATATAGAAAATCAACCTGTTGTTGCTGACGCATAAAAATGATTTTGTTATTAGATTTAATGACTATATATGAGGGTTGTTCATAAAGTTTTATGCCTGAAACAGACATGGCTCAAGAATGACCAATATGTGTGTATATTAGATGGTCGACTGCAAAGTTTCAGACGCGTGCATTCAGTTGTTTGTTTGAGACGATCTAGTAAACCAAATAAGTTTTAATATTTCCTTAAAAATAGATAATTTTAAAGAGTTAAAATCCAAAGAACATTTAAAAAGAGTTATATTATATTTTAAAGGATTATTTCCCTTTGTTTTTGATGGTAAAAAAGTGGATTTAGTCCACCGACTACGCCCTGGATGAAAAGGGAAAGAAGAAGAAAAAAAAGAATAGCGTGAATATTAAAGACAGGCTTTCTACAAGAATGGTGAGCAAGTGGGGCGGCCTACCTAAATTAAGGTTTGCTCAAGGACCCTGTAAAAAGGTTTTAACACTGCCCTGGTATAGTAGACACTCTGATACGGTGACTGTGATCCTCCCGTGAGTGGAGTGTTTTAAATTCTCCCAAAAGGAGCACCCATAAGACCGCTAATCAAATCGACACAAAACTAAAAGCACTTGATCTTGTGACTTGGGCCTTCAGGTGCAAATCGGTAAAAATACTTTAAACTAAATTATTACAGCATGGAGGCCCTTCAACACGAAGCTCAACGGGAAAAGTGACTATTCACTTCCACAATACGTACAACGTAAACCCGGTGGTAATCTCCAATTAAAACAGTCTCGTCCCCGGAGACTGAGACGGAAAATTGTTGAATAGTGAACCCAAGAGAAAGACCCAATGAAAAATGGAATTAATTATATGCATTTAATTTGTTGGGATAAAATTTGATACCTCTGTCTCCTTCTAATGTACTTCAAGGCACAACCACACTCTACTCAGTAACACTTTGACGAAGGAAAAGGAACGGCGCATGGAAACGGAAAATGCCATGATCTGATGTTATACGAGGGTAGTGCTAGACGTTTGAAATAATAAAATGTTTTCTGTGTTAATGTTATGTTAATGTTAATGTAGCTCCCACTCCTAATGATTACCAATAAAATAACATTTCCATTTAGGGTTACTTTGTATCCTATATAATCTAATTAATGGATAAATAAAAAATATCATAAAGCATTTCTTAAAAAAAAAACAGAAAGGTATATTAAAGAAAAAAGATTTTCTTGTTGTAGCCGATAAAGAATAAAAAAATATGATAGCAAAACAGCTTTTTTAAATATCCAGTCTATATTATAAAATTTGATAATGACAATGTTTCTCATACATGATCTACGAGGGTTATTCGGAAAGTTCTCGGCCTGACACAGAGATACCGTAGCTATGATCAAATTACTCTATGAATCTTCCTCAAATATGAATCGTTGTGCCGTGCAGTTTCAGTTTGCGGTGATTGAATAAGGCAGACAAGTTTTGCTGGTTTTTAAAAAATTGATAAAATTGAGGTTTGAGATGTTATAAAGTACTTTATTTAAAGCCAGCGCCATACGATGCGGTGAACGTTTGACTCAAATGTTCGCCTCCAACGTTTGAGTCAAATATTCGACGATTCACATGGCCAATTCACCCACGATTCACAAGTGCCCTGCTTCACGGTGGAACGAACGTTTGATTCAATATATTTGATTCCAATGTTGGTTCAATTTTTTGTGAGGTTAAACGTTTTTTAATTAAAATAATTTATTTACATTGAAATTATTTAAAAAATGGGGGATAATGAGGATATTATGGCTGCTGCCGAAACAGTAATTTGTTGTCTTATTGCAAAATATCACTTGAAAAAAATATACACAAAAGTCGTTCAAGTTGGTAGATTGTATCGTTGCGATTTTTATGTTCATGATTCCAGAGTGTAGGGTACGATTCATACAATTGGATAAATTCCAGAATTTATTCGTCCAGAATTTATTTGACAATTCCATTTTATCAATTGATGGTTATCCAGTCCAACAGTAAAGTCACAAATTTAAACAACTACAACAAATAAAAAAAATCACGTTAAGCTTTTTTTTTTAGTTAATAATATTAACAAGAACTAATAAATATTTATATAAACAGTGATGGTAATAATTTACTTTTATAAGTCATTTTAGTATTGTTTATTTAAAGAAACAAAAAAAATATATTTGAAACAAACTTTTGACCTATTCAAGTTTTCAATAAACTTGACTGTTTTGTTCAGCTATAAAACAGTAGTAACTTTTCCTTAGTGTTTTTAATAATAATTATCTATATATATATATATATATATATATATATATATATATATATATATATATATATATATATATTATATATATATATAGATATATACATATATATACATAAATATATATATATATATATATATATATATATATATATATATATATATATATATATATATATATATATATATATATATATACATAAATATATATATATATATATATATATATATATATATATATATATATATATACATATATATATATATATATATATATATATATATATATATATATATATATATATATATATATATATATATATATATATATATATATATATATATATAAAGGAGAAATACCACTGACTCATTGCCTCATCACAAAATCTCCGGATGAAATTCTCTTCGTGAAATTCGGCAGGCATGTCCCTTTTGCTACGTAGAGATCAGCTAAGAACGGGTTTTGCGAAAGTCCACTCTGAAGGAGATTGCAGGAGTGATAAATGCAAAAAAAAATCCCGTTTTTTAACTATAAGTCCTACAGATCTGAAATTTGGCAGGAATGTTCCTTATAATACATAAACATCTATTAAAAATGGAATGTTCCAAAATCCATTTACAAAGGGATGATTTGAGCGGAGGTATGGGGGTGTACAGGATTAAAACACTCTTATTTTTTGACTATATGTCCTATAGGCTTGAAACTTGGAAAAAATAGTCCTTATACTTCACAGACATGCAATAAGGGCGAGTTATTTGAAAATCTGCTCCAAAGAGGGGTTGTGGGGGCGTAAAATATACAAATAAACCAGCTTTCTAACTGTATGTTCTACAGTCTTGAAACTGGTAGGAATTCTCCTTATACTTCATGAAAATTGATCAAGGATTATTAATGTAAAAATTAAATGGAATGAATATAACATCCGAGTTGAATATAAGATCGATAACCGCGTAGACTTATACCTTGTTTCTTACTTATACTTGTTTCTTACTGCGTACAAAAGAAACTTACTGATAATTATATGTTGTTTAAGCTGTAATGTTTAATTATTAAATGTATATAAATAATTTTTAAACATTTTTTAGCTTTTAATGAAGTTATTTTTGCTGATTATTGAGACAAATGAAAATTTAATAAAAATTGGAAGCTCGACGTATGTGACAATTATTTTTAATTCAGCTGTCAAAATATTTTTTCAGCGTCGTGTGATCTTTAATAATACGATTATAAAATTATATTTGTCCATTATTTCTATATTTAATTAAGGCATTATTTATTGATATATTTGGTTAAAATATTGTTTCCAATAATTTGTTTTCATATTTGAAGTGTTTTGGCGAGATTTTATTTGATTTCTGTTAATCTTACTAATATAATAAATATCACATATGTTTGTTTTGATATTTGTTCATCAATCACTCTCGCAACCTGGAAAGATTATAATGAAATTTGGAACATATAAGGACATAGGATATTTTTTATATCCGGCGAGGGTTTACATCGATACGTATGTATAAGACATCTTTTTTGACTTTGACATATTTTATAAATTTTTTACCTTTAGTTTTTTTTAAGCTAACAGTATTTAATTTCAGAGCTGATACTGATAATTTAAATTATATATATATAATTACATAATTAAATGATTAATTTTCGTTTTATTTTTTCGCACCTAATACCATTAAAAGTGAAAAAAACCCAAAATTGTTGGCTCAAAAAAAAAAATAAAATATGTATGTCAAAGTCAAAAAATATGTCAATTAAAAACTAAACAAAAAATAACATATTTTTATAAAAAATCTAATTAATACTATAACGTAAATATACTATATTAAGATATTATAAAAAAGTATGTGTTAAAATATAAATTTACACTATGTATAGGAATAATATATATTATAAAATTATAACTGTAATAATGATGGTTTAAGAAAAAAAATTGTAATTAATATTACAATTGACAGAAACCCCAAGAAAATTGTGTAAATATGAATCATTTAATTTTATAATTTTTTTTAATAACTTGACTACAACACCAGCTATCGGATCCTAGAAGAGCTATGAACCATCATCTCGACAAAATAAATATACAAATATACAAATATATTGTAGAAATATGGCCTCAATCGGTCAAGTCGTTCAGAAGTTATACGATCACTGACAAACGCGCCAACGATTATATATGTAAAGATAGTATCACTCACTTTTCGCAAATTTTCCGAAACCATAAGACCTGCAAACTTAAAATTTGGCAGAAATGTTCCTCATGCATCGTAAATGTTCGCTAAGGATGGGGGTTCATAAAAATCAACTTTTAAGGGGGGTTGCGAGGGCGTAAATGATAAATATACCCCCGTTTTTGGGATTTAAGTTTTACAGACTTGAAAATTGACAGGGATGTTGGAAAATTGGGTTGCGAGGGTGTAAAAGTTAAATATGTGCCTGTTTTTGAAATTTAAGTCCTGCAGACTTGAAAGTTGGCAGGAATATATAAAATAAAAAAAGTGTAAAAATAAAAATAAAAATCAATTCTTAAGGGGGTTGCGGGTTCGTAAAACATAAATATACTGCGAAATTTAAAATTTGGGATTGTATCGTTGTGAATCACGTACATTTTTGTCTTTGTGAAGTTTATAGAAAAAAATTGTCACATAGCGGGTAAAATGGAATTCTAAAAGTAATTTTAATTATAAAAAAAAGTTTAATTTACAGCCAGCGAAGCGGGTGAGTAACAGCTAGTTTAAAATATATGCATAACTAAACTATAAATGTAATAAAAACACCTCCCTGTCAAAACACAAGTCAATGATAACTAAAGACCGGATTATATGCAACCAAAAACCTTAAGAATATGCGTATATATATGCACATATTTTTTTTAATTTATGCAGGATATATGCAAAAAATCCGTAAATATGCAGTGAATATGCAACTAAATTTTAATTTCCTAAATTACATTTTCATTTAATTAGGTGATTGAGTATTGAATAAAGATAAATTCAAGTTATAATATAATATACTTTATTAATTCAGTTAACACCTAATACAATGTTTTATATGAAACTTATACTAAATATTAATATTAACTCGAAAAATTATAAAACGCACTAGTTATAATGTGTGCTTCAAGGTTCTGAACTAGAAAATTGTGGCCTCTATCACTAAGGAAATGTTTATACAAAGAAAACGATCTTTCTACATCTACTGATGTTATAGGGCAAAATTTTAATTTCGGAACTAAGGCAGGCTCAATAGCTAAATTATTTATAGTTTTCCCTGACATTATGTCTACAACCTGCCTAAAAATCTTGAAACCTGTGTTTTTTTCTATGAAATTTTCTAATTTTGCCACTACTGTTTTCCCTACCTCACCTCGTACATTTTTGTAATTTTGTACACATATCTCTATTATATCCATCGACTTTGGTAAACTTGTATACGATTCCTCTAGTTGCAAAATACTGTCTGCTATAAATACATAGTTACACTTAATATGCATTAACTGTTGTTCCACTACAGTACTTTGAAATATTTCTTTCGATTTTTGGATGCACTGTGAATCATCACCAAACATTTGTGAGATTAAGTCCTTCAATTTTTGAAAATTATCTGCATAAAATAATGCCGCACGAATCCAGGTGCCCCATCTGGTCACGACAGGCTCAGGTGGTAATAGCACTCCGGGCAAATTCTCTTTGTAAAACTGCACTCTCAATGGGGCCTTTATGAATATCTTTTTGACATTTGCTATTAGGTCATTTACCAATGGAAAAGAAACTCTAATAGTTCCCGTAACCCTATTTAATCCGTGAGCTAGACAAGTTACATGAATCAAATTTTCATAAAATATTTTTAAATTCTTTGCTGCCTTTATCATATACGGGCCAGCATCGGACAACAGGACAAGAATTTTATCTGTAGGAACTGAGTTCGGCAAAAAGAAATGTGTTAAGGTTTCTTGAAAAAACGTGTAACTGTAAGATTGTTTGTTTTTTCCACTTCTTTTACGGCTATAAGGTAAGCTTTTCCAGGTTCTTCTTCTGTGAGTTTTCCGATCATTAAATTAACTATGTAACGACCACACGAATCAGTTGTTTCGTCGACAACAATATACATATAGTTACCTCCAATTTCTTTTTTTATTTCATCTATCACGGTACCAAATACCTTTCCAACGACGTTTTTTCTTAATGTTGATTCATCTGGAGTATTAAATTTTGTATATTTTTGCAGAAAGGCCTTAACTTGCGGGTTGGTTAACTTGTTTAAAGGAATATTAGCAGCCAAGAACGTTTTACATAGATCTATGTTAAATTCTGACTGGTACTACTGGACTAGTATTTTCGACATAATCACTGCTTTCACTTTCACTTTGTTTGCACTTACTAACTGCACAATAATAACTGCGACTACAACAAACGACAACCTGAATAATACTGACAAACAGCAAAGTTTACAGAATAAATATAAGTTAAGTCACTAGGCGTCGGTACTTCGAGCAACGAATTTAGACTGGCACCAGTCTGTAAACTTTGCAAACAGTAACAAATATGAGAAAATAAATAAAAATAGAAGTTTTTGTACTTATTTTATTTTATTGCCCCATTAGGGAAAACCCAATCTACAGACCGGGACCGCCCAGACACGGCGCCGTGCGACCATAAAACGTAAGAAAAGAATACAGAAATCCCAAAACATGCTTAGATATGCAATAGTTCCTAAAATATGCATTTTTCGTTTAAAATCACAAAATATGCAGAATTTGCATATATATGTAAAATGCATAAAATCCGGTCTTTAGTGATAACAATTTATAAACAAAAAACTGATAAAACTATTTTATTGGTTTGGACGAAACCAATAAAAGCAGTGTATCAAATGTCTTCCAAGTGTACCGTCCAGTGCAAAAAAAACCTTTGAAGCGGATCACAAGACTGACAACAGGCCGAAAATGTTCCAACACGAACGTTGGACGCTTGACAGTGGGCATTCGTAATTCGAGAATTGGCCACACGATGCGTCCAACAATCAAGCGTCCAACGTTGGAGGGTGTTCGTAGCATCGTGTGGCGTCTGCTTTAGTAGAATTGAACTCCGACGGAGATGCAAAATAGTTAGATCGTATTTTAAGGCGCCATTCATACTAAGGCGACATAGGATAAGCGATATATCGTGAGGGATGTATTGAGGCGATATACTGCTAGGAAGGTTCATGACAGCGGGCGATAAATCGGCGTGACCTGCGCGATAATAATGTAGGGGGATCACAATTCTCACGGCCCCAATCACAAATATGAGCTCAACTGAGCAAGATGTAGTAGTCGCTTATTGGTTTCACTAAATTAATGGAAGAAATTACAAAATTGTCTTTTCTTCTTGAGGTCATGTTCACAGCTCGAAATACTGTACGATACTAATCGCTGAAGAGACCGGCAAGTGGTACCCCGAGAGATATATCACTTACGATATGGTGTGCAACCGCGCGACTGTGTACCTTTTTTATCGCCTCCCTTTAGATTTCAGGTATCTGTCTGTGCGTATCGCGTATCGAATATCGCTTACGACATATCGCTTATCTTATATCGCCTTGAAATGAACGGTTCCTAAAGGTTTCTTCAGTGGACTATTACTTAATTCAATTCTGTGAAGTCGGCAGTCGAAATAGTGGGTGGGAATAGGTGAAAGTGCTCTAAAGAAAGCAAAAACCATACTACCTGTAGGAAATAGTTGTGACTACAGTTTTCTGGGATTATTGTGGTGCGGTGTTCATAAATTACTAGACCAAGGACATAAACATTATAAGGCAGTATTACGCTTCATTCCAGCGCCATTTGAAAGGCGCTGTTCGGGTTAAATATCCACATCTATCAGATTTGTGTCCAATGATATTGCGTCTTTAGACATCTCTCAGGTTGTTGCTGCAAAAATCCTTGATTTGTCCTTCCACATGTATCGTAATTACTTCCGTTTTCCAAACCTAAAGAAATGATTCGCGAATATTAATTTCAAATGACGTTTAAAACAATAAATAAACATCAAATGTTTTGTGTTTTCTTTATCACACCGAGAAGTGTTCGAATACCACTCGTAGGTACATATAATCAAATTATTATCCCTGTGCACATACACACTCATGAATACATTCTCAAGATGTGGCCTGCCTTATGATGTTCATGCACAATACGAAGTAGGTAATCATTTTTCATTGTTCGGCGCTGAATCTAGCTATTAAACAATTTTAAAAAAGCCTTTACGGACCATTTTGATTAAATTATATAGTAGTTATCCAGTTTCATGATCTCGGGTTCGGATGGTGGCTCACCCACAACGTCGAAACTTGCCAAACACGCCTATACGGAAACAACTTAATCACTGGATGAAATTATGGCAGTTAGCAAGCTGGCCTGCCGGTAATATACACGTCCAGCGTAAAAACGTTATTTTAAAATCACAGATGAGATCAAAGGTGATCGTTTTTCGGCACTTAAAAATTCCGCAGCCCGAATTTTTTTATGGTGTGACCAGTAGAGCCTTATTTACTTGAATATATAAAATCAATCTGCCGTTTATTGATGACGCATCTGAAACGCCTCGATGTAGTTTTTAGTTGCAATAACTACATTATGTTATAAATATTACTTTTATTTTTTGAGGTTTTCTGCTACATACATATGTAGTAAACTGGTAAAAAACACAAACTTATTTTTGTGTTGTTTAAGATTTGGTGCTCATATTGAAATTGTTTATTCCAATATTCATTTGGTTCGGCATATATTTCCATATTGCAATACTGCCTGTGTTTTTTTACAAATATTAAAGTATGATTGAAGTTTTAGGATTACATGTGTAAACAAAACGTCTTTTAAATTGAGACGATTTTTAAATTCTTGAATAAAACACAGAATTTTCGTTGATGTCAAAAAACTTTTTATTGATAATTGAACCATAGTGTATGACATTTAAACACGAAAAATAATATCTGCCAAATGATCACCTCTTGCAGCTCCATAGATGTTCACTCTCTATAACCGTGGCTCTATCTCACCAATGACCAATGACACCAGGAATAGATTGTGAATTGTTCTTATAGACCTGACTTTTCACGTAGCCCCAAAGAAAATAATACAACAGTGTCAAATCACATGATCTTGCTGGTCAATTAACATTACCGTTTCTTGCAATAATTCGTCCAGGAAATGTTTCTTTCAATAAATCAGTTGCTTCACTACACAGAGTGAGGTGTAGCGCCATCCTGTTACAACCACATATCCTCCAGATTGATATTATTTATTTCAGACCTCAAAAATCCAGTTATCATCTCAGGATATCGAACACCATTCACAGTTACGGCCCGGTTACACCTACTGACCATAATATACACCAAACAGTCACTCGTTTAGGATGTAAAGGTTTCTCGTGAATTAATCGTGGCTTTTCCTCATCCCAAAAGCGGCAATTTTGTTCATTAACATAATTTGAAACTGTGGTTCATCTGAAAAGCTGATTTTGTGAGAAAAATTATCTGTTTGTACTTTGATCCAGGTGACAAATTCACGACGTTTTGAATGATCTAGTGGCTTTGGTTAATGTATTATTTGAACTTTATACGAGGTCAGAGCTAAATTCATTCGTAAAATACGCCATGTTGATGATTCACTGAGTTCTAATTGTTGTGAACGTTGACTAATGGAAATTTCTGGGTCTTCAGCAGCACATTCATATACCAAATCAAAATGCTCTTGTGAACGACCACTATGACTATGTATTGCTCTTCTTTTATTTTCCATCGAATCACTTTCTTGAATTTTTTGAACAATTCGATTGATAGTGATTAATAAATGAATGATTATGCAAACCGCAAATATCATGTAATTTTCTAAAAACATTTTCCCTGAATCTCCAGTTTCGTAAAATAGTTGAACCATTTTAAGGCGTTGTTGTTAATACCATTGTCTTACAATGTCTTACAATGTCTTACACAATTGTAAGACTCCATTTTTATAAGTGTCATATGTTTATCAGTGTCAATGAGACTACGCCTGGGCAAATTCACAACGCCATCTGCGTTTTATCCAAGAATGAAGAAAACAGTTCAATTTGAAAAACCCGTTACTTGCAGCTGATATTATTTAGTGATTGGGCTTATGACTTAACACAGGTTATTTTTCTTTCTGTTTGCTGTATACATATACTTTTTGGTGTACTCTAAAAAGCACAAACGATAAATAAATAAATAAATAAATACATACATACATACATACATACATAAATAAACATAAATAAATAATTAACTAAATAAATAAATAAATAAATAAATAAATAAATAAGTTGCGAAACACGGTTATTACCCACTGATTAACACTGGGCAGGAATGATCTCGAGCTAACAATTTTTGGTTTGTGCTTTATCGTTTTGTTAAATGCTCATCGACTAATTAGTGATCAACATGATATTTCTCCCAGAAGGCATTCAGATGTCGAATTTTTCATTCTTGCCTAGGGGAAATGCAATACATAAGTCTGTTCTTTCATCAGACCAGGTACCCACCCATTCAAGTACCAAATTCAACAAACGACATTGCATTTCGGTCTCCGAGTCGTCGGATCACAGTAGTTGCCACATGACGGTATATGACGGTATCATTACGGTATTATATTATATAAAATAATTAAGAAGATTATCTTCTACTAATAACGGAATCTTAGTTTTATCTCCATATGATTCGTAATTTTGTCTTTGTTAATTCTGCAATAACTTTGCCTATAATAAGATACATTAGTGAAGAATACAAGAAACCTTCTTGATTAATATTTTTGCGGTTTTCATTAGATTCAATTGACTCGTCTGTTATTTCACTTCTATTTTATTCTTGATAGAAATATTTTAATTGATTTAACTGGGATTTCAGGTGCCCAGTGTCCATTAATTATGCTGCTGGTAATATAATTATATTTTATCCTATTATAGCTTTATTACAAAACACCACATTATTAGTTTATAATGTCTCGACGTAAGGTTGAGAGTGATTATCGTGACTTTAATTTGAATGAATTATCTCCTATTGATACTAATATTGTAAGCGAAACGAGCAAGACATTCAAAACAAGTGATTTGGTCAATTCTTCTATTGGAACCTTCGATGTGAAACACTAAACTCAAAGGGATTTACCACTAAACACCGAATCATTTTTTTAAGTTCTCGACAATGATGCTAACATGGTTAGCGAAACGTGCGTCGAGTTAAGTGAATTGGTGTTTAGTGGTGATTTTAAGTTTAGTGTTTCACACTTAAGTTCCCATATAATACAGAAAATCAATTCTTTGATTTTCTGTATTATAATAATTTTAATATATTTATGAGATTTTATCGTGAAATACTTCATAAAAATGACTGGAGCTTCCAAAAAAATGGTTTGGAGCTTGAATGGTTAAAATACAAGGTGGGACAGGGTAATGGGCGATTTTTAATATGAAATTTTCTTCGTATTTCTTAGGTAGGGAAAAAAAAAGTATCTTCTCTGTATTAGTATGTCAAAATCACAACGGTTATTTCGTTGTTAGTTCAATATTAACCGTTACTGTCGGCACCGTTTGTTATCAAAAACATGAGTTAAAAACTTTGTAAAATTTATTCTGCATAAAGAAGATTCAATATACAGAAGAATAGTTCGTACGCCTTCAAATATAGAGGCAGGCAGAATGGCTGTTTGCAGTTTCACGTCATGCAGTTTCACTAAACATTTCAGATAAGTGTTCTTTCCATAGAAAATCCAGGTAATGCATGCATTGAGAGATCAAGATCACATATCATTGGTAATATCATATTTTGAGCGAGATTATCTTTTTTGTAATATTATCAATTTAGGAGTGGGCTTAGCACTTACATCTGGAAAAGAATTGTTGCTACTAAACCTAATAAGATACAGTCGCCAAATATCGTAACCCCCTTTTTGTAAACAATATTACGAGTATAATAAACAAAAAATATTACGAGTATAATAAACAAAACGTCAAAGATAGAGAGAACGTTTTTTATTATTAACAATAATCAAAAACACGCTAACTTTGTTGCTATTTCTACAAAAATTGCTTCAACAATAAAGTGGAAATTCTACAAATATATTTCTGGGCGTCTAAATAGTCCATTTATATATAATCAGACTTTTAGTAATCATTGGTATAGTTTAAGAAATTTTAATTCTCCAGGCACATTGTACAAATAAATTTAGGTCCTGGATTGGCAACGCAATTCTCATGCATCCATTAGAAACATTTGGTGCATCTTATCCATTTCTCTCTTTTTTTATCCTGGAAAAAGCTTTTATGACAAACAAGAGATTCAGCGTCATCATTGTCACTGTCTTTTTCGTCAGTAGAGGTTTGCTGGGTCAAAACTGAGTAATTATCAGACGTGTTCTCATCAGAAGACTGTCTCTTTCGTCGCTTCTTGGTTCTATTTTTGTTGTTTCCTACTGTTTTACCTGTTTTTACGTTTACTATCTTTTTTCCTTCTTTCTTTTTGTCTTTTTCCTTCCGCTTTTTTCTGCTTTTATGATCTTGTTTATGCGGTGAAGCCGTGACTATTATGGGTTTGTCCCATCTAATTGACGTCGTAGACGGCTCAACGATATGAGTTGGCTGCCATCAGCTGGAACTATCAATGGGGATGGAGAGTTTTCTAATCGTAGGAAGGTAGTTGAAGTTTTTGGGGTTGACCTTGTCGAGTCCGAAGGTAACGAGACATCATTTTGGGAATCCATCATATGGGTTCAAATATTCCTGGTTATCAAAAAAACAAATCAGCATGCTTTATATCTTTAATTTGTTCATTCTGGCTTTTTTTGGCTGTGTAGAATCCTTGTGCCTTGGGCGTGTTGAATCCTTGTGCCTTGGCCGTGAAAATCTAAGACTCCGGTAATGACATGTTCCAGAAATGAGAGTCATGCAATTCGCAAAAAGTAAGGACACGTTTCCTTTCTAAATTCATTTGATCCTGCGAAAGGTTTTTGGGAATCATTTTCGCGCAAATTTTCTTCATATCTAATTCATTGGTCAAAATCAGATGAACGGTGTGAGTTAAACTCAATTCTTTGTTGATCATTCTGATCGCCAACAATTCTGTGGACATTTTTATCACTTCTTGAAGTGGAAGGCCTTCTACTGCGAGGTTGGTCTTGAATCGAGTTTCGGTCCTGTAGGAATGCCTTAAATCATCTGAAAACCCGAGCTCTTGACAAAACAATCTTTACATAAAGCCTGTTGAAGTTTTGTAAAATTAGTTCAAACTAGCATTGAATGCCCATCAGATGATGGCTGGGCATCCCTTCAAATAATAAAGCCAACAGTATGGCCACATATAATGCCACACCACCAGTTTCATTATTTTATTTGTTAGCACGCCTCGTACACAGCCTCAGATTGAATTGATTCAATATATCGATCCGGCGAAGGTTGAAGGAGGTCAATGCTCACGAACAGGCTATAGTGCCAGAGGAAGAATAAGAAGAAGAAGAAGAAGAAGAAGAGAAGAAGAAGTAGAAGAATATCGTCATTAGGCTTTATTATTCTTATGATTTTTGATTACTGTTACATTACTGTTAAAGGATGCTACTAGGATTTTCATAAGAGCCGTTAGACAGTTGCTTCTTAATCGCGTTATCTTCAGATATGGAGATATTCCTTGGCCACCATGATCGTCACATTTAGCGGTTTGTGATCTTTATTTTATGTTGTTATTTGAAGAGCAAGGTCCACGTTGTCTGGACTGTTCTCCTTGTCAAAGTCCACGTTGCGAACAAGGTCTCACAAAATATTGCGCTTCTCAAAACTCCAACAAGAAATAACCCAAATTGCAGCAGAAATGTTGAATCATGTATAATGTGCGGTTGAAATTAGGTCACCTTTCAAACCTTATCTTAAGAAATAAAAAAAGTATTTCGATTGGTTAATGGGTTGTAATAATAGTTCGTTTTTTTGTCGAACCCTGTATAGTACCTGCTCATAATATAAATCAAGGGGAAACAAATCTGGTAGTTTTGAAACATATTCAGTTCTTTTGTAATGTTTTATTCAGATCGTCCAGTTTTCTCATTTGTCTGTGATGTTTGAGGTTTATCAAACGTATTTACTATTTATAATTTTACACAAAAATATGAGAATCCTTGTTTCCACATCTAATTTATGTATCTGCAATTGACAACAATGGTGTTGCTGGGCGCCATCTGATATATACTTCGTAAAATTGGACATAGTTAGTTGACTGTATATGTATTCAGAATGTTTTTTCATAAGGATGCTATTTGTGTTGTGTAGTGACTTGAGAATTGAGAATGAACTTGAGAATTTTCGTGCGATAATTTACTACATCTTTCGACGTGGATTATTTCAACAATAGTGCATCGATCAATTCACTTCGACTTTTGGCGATGCAGAACAATTTAAAACTATCATACTAAGTGTACCATATATCACTGATTTAGTGAATTCAATCGAGGCTGTCGTCCAAAATGAGTTGTTGTACGAGAAAACATCGATACTGTGCGCGAACTGATAAAGCAAGATCGTCACGTGACATATCGTGAGATTGAGGCATCCCAAAGTGTTATGAAAATTGGTTCAAACGTATACAAAAACAATAAAATCATTATCAATGATAACTATTTCTTTTCATTTTTTATTCCGGATACATAAAGAGCAACCCTCGTAAAATATATTATAATGCAGTTCTTACGGTAAATCAACAGGATAAGTCTCAAAAATAGTTTACTGTGTCCCAACTGATGAGTATTCTTAGAATATGTATATAATTATAGGGAAAATAATATAAGAACAGTACTTGAAAAACTAGTGTATATAATAAAATATGACAATAAATATGTTTGTTCAAGAAGTTTATAATCACTTTATTATCTTTGTCCACACATACGAAAATATTATCGAAATATGAGCTGCCTTATTATGATGTGCATCATGCACAATATCATTTTTTTATTGTCCGATGCTGAGACTACCTTATAAAAAGATTTTAAAATTCCTCCACCGACATTTTTTGTATAATTAAAGAGTGGTTGTTCAGTTTCACTATGTCAGGTTCGGATGGGGGCTGACCCACAACGTCGAAACTTGCCAAACATGCATAATCAGATACAAGTTCATCACTGGGTGAAATTACAAGAGATAGAAAGCCGTCCTCCGGATAATATCCTTATCCAGTAGAAATACATTATGTTTAAAACATAGATGATATCAAAAGTGATCGTTTTTTATCATTTTCAAATTTTGTACCTGGAACTTTCTTATAATGCGAGTAGTAAGGGTTAATAACTTATTTCAATATGTACGAGGGTCGCTGGAAAAGTTACAAATTAAAAGACTTTTACAAAAATAACACTTACAAATTTAAAATTTGGCAGGAATGTTCTCCATGTGAAGAAGATGTTCGTTAAAAAGGAGGGTTCATAAAAATTCACTTCTAAGTGGGGTTGCGGGGACGCAAGAGATAAATATACTCCTTTTTTAAACTTTAAGTTCTATATATTTGAAATTTGGCAGGAATGTTCTTCATGCGTCGTAGATGTTCGCTAAGGAGGAGGGTTCATAAATTGCCAAATAGCAGACAAAAGTTGTGGAATTCTAAAAGTAATTTCATCATCATCATGATCTATACTCGTTTACCGGCCATTGCCGGTGTCGAGTTAAGGTTTCTTAATCGCCTGTCACTCTCTTCTTCCACTCCCCTCTATCCATCGCAAGTTCCTCGGCTCCTTTCCAGTCTAATCCCACTTTTCTAAGATACTTGTCAATCTTATCGTTTCATTTCTTTTGTGGTGTACCCCTCGTGTACCTTTTAGTTTTTTCCATTTTCCAGACTCTCTTGGTCGGTATCGTGCAAGGCATTCTGCATACATGTCCAAACCATCGAGTCTGCATTTTCCTTTATTTTTCTTCTTCATATTTTACCCCCAATCTTCTCTTAATTTCATTGTTTGATACGCGATTCCTCAGAGTTAGTCCTATAATTCTTCTCAATATTCTCATCTCACAGACCTGTATTCTTCCTCTTTGATGTTCATTTAGCTTCCACATTTAGGAGCCATATGTCAAAATTGGGATGAATAGTGCCTTATATAGTCTAATCTTAGGCTCTGTTTTCATTTCTCTCTTGATAAATACTTTCTTAATTACCGAATAATATAATCTAGTGTTGGCTTTTAATCTTTCATCTATTTCTATTTCTATCTTTCCATTATCCGTTATAGCTATTCCTAAGTATTTAAATTGTTTAACTTGTTCCAGTTCTGTGTTTTCTTATCTAGTTATAGATTTATATTATATATTTTCTCGATACCTCCATTATTTTTGTTTTACTTCGGTTTATTTCCAGTACCATACATTTAAGTTATACTGTAGATCTTTTTCTTTTTTCGCAAGCAGTACTAGATCATCCGCAAAAGCCAAATGATTATTTTCTACCCTTTTTAGATTGAAATATCCCAATGTCGTTTTCTTTATTCTATTGTTACACTTCTTAATTATCGTGTCCACTACTATGTTAAACAGATAGGGACTTAATGTTCCTCCATGCCTCACTCCAGATGCAGTTGTAACATTTTTGTAAACCTTTGAGATACTTTATTTTTTGTTTGTTGTAGTTTCTGAGTACAGATTTGAGATGTCTCTAATTATTTCTTTATTTACATTATATTTATCCAGTATTGTCAAAATCTGCCTTTTTTTACCTAGTTGAATGCATTTGAAATATCTATAAAACATACGTATATGGTTTCGTCTATCTCTATTGTTCTCTCAATTAATTGCTGTAATATAAATATTACATCGTTTACTCCTTTGCCTGGCCTAAACCCGTTCTGTTCCTCATCATAGTCCTTCTCGATCTTTGCTTTTAATCTTTCCGTTAATATGCTTTCTCATATCTTTTCGGTTGAACTCAGTAAGTATATGAATCTATAGTTTTCACAATCTTAATAAAAAGTCATTTTATTTATAAAAAAAATAATTATTACTAAAGTTTAAGCGGGCTGGTAACATGTAGTTATAAACAATAATCTAGCACCACGTCGAACATCAGTTCTTGATAACTGACGTTAAGCCATGTCAGTCGGGGTCGAGATCTGGTTGGCTGACCAGATCAAACTAATGTAATGATATTTTATCGTCTTTTAATGGCACCAATTCCAAAGGCTCGAAATCAATAATTTAAGACCCTTTGAAAATGTTTTCTATGCTATTCTTGCCGTATTTGCATGCAAGATTTTTTAAAAATTTTAGTACATCGAACAGAATGTAATGTAATGTAATGTAAACAAATGTAACATAATGTATCTTTATGAAATATTATGTACTCATTGAAATTTTTCAAAAAAATTAACTTTCACTGTAACAGTTCTTCCATATCTATTCTAATATAAAAATTACATTACTTATAGGTAAGTAATGTAATTTTTTGATATTGTACAAATTTTTGTTTTATTTACGAGTTAATACAGTTTTACTATAAAATATAATGTTTATCGTTATTAACGTTCGCCTATGTCTCTGACAAACTTTCTACTCACGTTTTGTTAAACGAAGGTAACTTTCAAGTACAATATTCTTGGTGTATTGCTTTAATAGCTATCACAGTCTGATTTTTTCCATGAATGAAATGTTCCTTAGATCTGAAAAGATGGTAATCTGATGGTGCAGCATCAGAAGAGTTCAGGGAATGAGGAAGTACTTCCTAGCTTGCTTGGGCGATTCTGGCACTACGACGTTTTGCATTGTCAAGCTGCAGAATAACACCTTTTTGATTAATGAGGCTTGGACGTTTTTTGAGTCATATTTAGCTGAGCTGATATTAAGCTGAGCACAATAATATTTACCATTTATGGTTTCATTAGGGTACAGAATCTTATTGTAAATAATGCGTGTAAAATCCAACCACACTGACAATACCGCTTTTTTAGGGTGAATAACTGGTTTTGAAATGGGTGGTTGTCCTGGTGTTAATTATTGTTTTTCTTATGTGGATTGCTGGATAGAATCTACTCTTCATCTTAAGTAACAATTTGTTGAAGAAAAGGACCTGACTAGTACAAAAGTGCATTGCAGTTCGTTACACATTGAATTTTTTACACACCGAGTCTTCAACTAAAAGTTGATATGGCACATTTCTTTTCTTTACACTTTGTTCAGTTGTTTTAAACATCCTTGTATTGTGGAGCATGAAGTTTAAAATTTTTAGGCTAATTCCTGAATGGTTTGTTTGAGATCAGCGTTAATTTCAGCCAACAATAGTTCCTTACCAAATTCAACAGGTCTTCTAGATTTTATATCGTCAAAATGTCCTAAATCACCATTCTTAATTTATTTTAACCAACGCGGATGCGGTCTAGGATAAATAGCATTAATGGCATTTGTGGCATTGTTATGCCTTTCGAAACTTATTAAGTAGCAAATGTTTAATATGGAACTTATCCACACTTTGCTCATCTATTTTTTATAGGGTTGACCTATTTTTTTTCGAAATTTACCAACAATCGTACACAATATCAATATATTTAACTAGAATATATTATAGTTATATTAAGTTTAATTATTGTCGGTAGTTAATAGATATTTATGACATTATTAGTTCCTTCATATAAATTCAAAAGAAAAAAATCTAAATAAAGATAACGAAGATTATAAAACACTTTTTTGGGAAAAGTAAGAGGACATGTATCAAAATTTTCCCTTAATTTCTTGAATCAACTGATAATGTTGAATACCCCTAATTGATATCAGAATTTAAATAATAATGGGGAGAGTAATAAAAGAACCACGTTTAAATACCTAGCGCATGTTAAAAAGAACGATAAAAAATTATTCCCATGCGCCATATAATCACTTGATTACAATCTGTGCGTACACATACACCAACACATTCTCAAAACGTGGCTTGCCTTATTATGATGTACATCATGCACAATACGAAGTAGGTAATCATTTTAAATTGTCTTGCGCTGAATCTACCTAATAAACGGTTTTAAGTAAGTCTTTATGGTCTATTTTAATTTAATTATTAAGTGGTTGTCGAGGTTTATGATTTCGGGTTCGGATGGTGGATCACCTACAAGGAAACTTGCCAAAATTATGGAAGTTAAGAACCAGGCCAGCCGGTATTTTATCAACCAGTCTAAAACGTATATATTGTACGTTATAGTAAAGGGTGATTTTTTTTAGAGTGTCCGATAGGGGTCGCTGACAAACGAATGAAGATTTGGCGGAATAATCTTGGAAATAATTAGAATATTGGGTTGGAAATAATTAGAATTTATTTAAATTAAATTTGAGAACTAATATTCTGTAGTAGAAGAGAAGTTAGTATGACCCAAAGGATGATATTAAATAGGCATTTAAAAACATTAACTTAATCAAACCAAAATATATTTAAGATAATTTTAATCTAATAAAAACTTTTATACAAATGAATTCGTACTTATAACGAGAAAGGTAATTAATATTGAGTTACATCTCCTTTTGCTTTAATTACGGCTCCAATTCTTTTATTCATTGTGTTGAGAAATTCTTCTGTTACTGTGTAATGGACTGCCAAATCTCGACTAGCGTAGATCTTAAGAGTTCTTTTGTAGACAGCGACGATTTCTGAGCTGCTTTGGGGTGTTTGCAATGCTGAGGTGCTTACAATGGGGTTCGAATTAGGGCTACTAGAAGGCCAATGTAAAGTTGGTACATTATTTCTGGTAAGCCATGCATTGGTACGTTTTACTGTATGAGAACTAGCGCCATTTTGATGGAAAAAGTAACCATTAACTGTCTGTAATTTTTGAATGGATGGCAACAAATGATCTTCTGAAATTTGCTGGTTTTTATTAGCATCAACAATTCCCGCTATGAAATAAAGATTTCCAGCGCTTTAGCTTGACATGCAGCTTCGTTTTATTTCTTACGACTCTACTTCGGTGATCACCAATACACACATCAAATTTATTCTCGTCGCTAAATATTATTTTATTCCATTGGTCTTGATTCCAGACCAAACGTTCTTTAGGTCGTTTTTTATTCTGCGACGCTTTTGAACCACTGTTAGCAACGGTTTTGTTTTTACCTGTAAGTTTAAAATATGACACGTACACTCTAAATCGTAAATATCATTGAGAGTTTACCTTGTAAAATCCGTTTCCGAATTCTTTTATACTGCGATTGCAGATTATTATTGAAACATACTTCCTAATGATATTTTCCCAATTAACTTTGATCGCTGCTGTGGTTTCATGTCTGTTTTTTTTTAATTATTCTTTTCTGCGCACGATCATCTTGTGAAGAATTTTTTCTAGAACAGTCAGATTCCAGATAAATTTTAATACTGCCTGTTGCTTTATATCTTGAAATGATGTACTGCACGGTACTCTTCGTTGAATTAAAATTTGTAGCAATTGTTTTATAAGAATTACCATATTTGTAAGCTTTAACAATAGATCTTCGTAAATCAGCATTCAACGAACGTCTGCGAACCATTTTAATAATATTATTTTAATAAATATTTTATTCCGCCTGATATGAATACATTAGTGCTTGGCCATATATATATATATATATATATATATATATATATATATATATATATATATATATATATATATATATATATATATATATATATATATATATATATATTATATACAGTGTGTCGCATTTAAGATGAAGATACCGCCATATCTCCGCTATTTGAAGGAATACAGATTTGCATTTTTGCACAGTCATACAGGTGAATGGGTCTCACTTTTTAAGATACTCAACTGAAACCTGAACTTTAAACTCAGCCTACTACGAATTCACAGACAAGGTCAATCCTGAATATTTTGCTTCGCGTTAGAGATATCGAAAAAGGTTATTAGAAAAAGTTGTTCGGAATATTATTTTAACCCCATATACCGAGTTTCATGATAAAATTTGCATTTTTAATTTTTTCATCATTTTGGTCTATGCTCAAAATTATTTTCAACAGAATGGTAAATGAACATTAAAAATGCGAATTTTTTCATGAAACTTGGTATATGAGGTTAAAACAACATCCTAAACAACTTTTTTTAATAACTTTTTTCGATATATCTAATGCGAAGCAAAATATCGAGAATTGCCCCTGTTTGTGAATTCATAGTAGGCTTAGTTTAAAGTTCAGAATTCAGTTGAGTATCATAAAAAACGTCATCCATCAATCTGTCTGACTGTGCAAAAATTCAAATCTGTATTCTTTCAAATAGCGAAAATGTGGGGGTGTCTTCATCTGAAATGCGACACACTGTATATATATATATATATATATATATATATATATATATATATATATATATATATATATATATATATATATATGCAGTCCAAGAAAATCGATCTGCAGTCGGCAGGAACTAAAAGAAGCAATAGTTGGCCTTGGAAATTAAACAAAAATTTCGTTTGAACAGGGCCATCATTATTGAGCTGTTATTTTGTTATTTGAAAGCTGTTGTGAATGTGTATAAAAATAATGTTTTGTGCCTTAAACCCAAACCGTAATTCAACATTTTTACCGGGAAGTTCTTGAAAAACTTGTCATTGTCATTGTCAAAAATGTCATTCTTGTTAGGCATCAAGAATTCCTGAGTTCTGATTCACGGCAGGGCACTTTGGAACACAGAAATTTTAATTAAAGTTTTTGGGAAATAAAAACTCCACTGTGCCCCGCAGCCCTTTATTCACCAGACTTGCATCCTTGTGACTTTTTTCTTTAATGAAGAGAGAGATCATTCAAGGATCATTTTGTGACATGTAGGCGATTCCAGTACAGCTATCAAGAATGAAGACACCGTCTTCAGCGCTGCGTGACGTCTTAAGGCATCTACTTTGAAGTATCGTACTTTTTGAAGTTTTTTTTGAAGTAACTACTTTTATCGTCAAAAAGTAATTTGGGTACTCAGAATAATGATATTAAATTTGAATTGTCATAATTAATAGTTATTTATGATAGCAACTTTTGTTCCAAAATACAGAGTTAAGATTTGAACATTCGACATAAAATCCGATGCTTTTTAAATGTTTATCTAATAATCTGAAAATATTTATTTTAGTAAAATATGTTATAAAGCACTTCTAAACAACAAAAATATAAAATTTTTCTGAATCAATCGATAAAGTTGATTATCCTTTTTATCATATGGTAAGCTAACTAACAATGAAGAGAATAATAAATGAATAATTCTTGAATATACAGTGCATGTTGAAAAATGCGATAATAAAATGTTCCTCTTACGGCATATAATCAGTTGATTATTATCTGTGTGCACATGGACACCAACACATTTTCGAGACTTTGTTTGCTCTATTATGATGTACATCGTGCACAATGTAAGGTAGGTTATATTTTTATATTATTCGGCTCTGATCTACCCATTAAACGGCTTAAAAAAGCCTTTACAGGCTATATGGTATAATTACAGAGTGGTTGTCCAGTTCATGATCTCAGGTTCGGATGGAGGTTCACTCACAACGTCGAAACTTGCTAAACATGCCTAATCGGAAACAAGTTAATCTCTGTCGCCGGCCAGCCTGCTGGTAATGTACACGTCAAGCGCAAAAACGATATGTTTAAAAGGTAGATGAGATCAAATGTGATCACTTTTCGGCAGGTTCAAATTCCAGGCTTAAACTCTTTTATGACGTTAATAGTAGAGTGATAACTTGCTCGGCTTTATATAAAATCAACCTGCACTTTTTCTATGCTCGTGTATTGTACTATCGTTTTAAATTTGAACTATGTAGATTTTAAATTTTTACTTTATGTATTGCCTTTGTGGGCTTCCGTTTAGTTTTTACTTTTTACAACAAAGGGTGGAGCAAGTATTACACTAACATATTGTTTTGTCGACAGTTTTTTTGAAGCTTCTAAAAAAGCAGAAGTTGATAAAGAATGATCTTAGTAATTTGACTTCTAACAACTGCGATCTAGAAGCAGCAAATGAGTATGTAACTTGGATAGATAGATATGGAGTAAAAACTTCAAGAGATAACCAAATAGCGAAAATAATTAGAACCAAATTGGTTTGGGTAGCTTTCGAGAATCTTAAATGGATGCTAGAAAACACAAAGATCAGTGGATATAATTATGTTAGGCATTAAATATCAGACCGAAAACCAAATAACTAGGTAAGAAATAGAACGAAAGTTAGAGATGTGAGAGAGTAACTGGCGCAACTTAAGTGGAGTTTCGCCAGTCACAGTGCAAAACTCAAAATTGTCAGAACGTCATATCTTTCGACTTTCCTGGTCTATCTTCTCTATTTTCCTCAATATTTTCATCCATATGGCTATCATTTTGGATTTACATATTTGCGTTAGAACCCATAATTTCGTCATACTCATATAGAAGGGTAGAAATAAAGGCTGTCTTATAGCTTTTAATGTCGGTCATTGTAGATACCTTCCTCGTGTTCTGTATCACGGCAGTGCACTTTGGAACACAGCAATTTTGATTAAAGTTTTTGTGAAATAAAAACATCACCGTGTCCCCCAGCCCTTTATTCACCAGACTTGCATCCTTGTTACTTTTTTCTTTAATGAAGACTGAAAATTCACTTCAAAGGACATCATTTTGGGACATTGTAGAACATTCAAGAGGCCGTAATCGATCAGCTCCTGGTCTATCTTCTCTATTTTCCTCAATATTCTCATCCATATGGCTGTCATTTTGGATTTACATATTTGCGTTAAAACCCATAATTTAGTCATACTCATATAGAAGGGTAGGAATAAAGGCTGTCTTATAGCTTTTAATGTCGGTCATTGTAGATACCTTCCTCGTGTTCTGTATCACGGCAGTGCACTTTGGAACACAGCAATTTTGATTAAAGTTTTTGGGAAATAAAAACATCACCGTGTCCCGCAGCCCTTTGTTCACCAGACTTGCATCCTTGGTACTTTTTTCTTTAATGAAGACTGAAAATTCACTTCAAAGGACATCATTTTGGGACATTGGAGAACATTCAAGAGGCCGTAATCGATCAGCTCCTGGTCTATCTTCTCTATTTTCCTCAATATTCTCATCCATATGGCTATCATTTTGGATTTACATATTTGCGTTAGAACCCATAATTTAGTCATACTCATATAGAAGGGTAGGAATAAAGGCTGTCTTATAGCTTTTAATGTCGGTCATTGTAGATACCTTCCTCGTGTTCTGTATCACGGCAGTGCACTTTGGAACACAGCAATTTTGATTAAAGTTTTTGGGAAATAAAAACATCACCGTGTCCCCCAGCCCTTTATTCACCAGACTTGCATCCTTGTTACTTTTTTCTTTAATGAAGACTGAAAATTCACTTCAAAGGACATCATTTTGGGACATTGGAGAACATTCAAGAGGCCGTAATCGATCAGCTCCTGGTCTATCTTCTCTATTTTCCTCAATATTCTCATCCATATGGCTGTCATTTTGGATTTACATATTTGCGTTAGAACCCATAATTTAGTCATACTCATATAGAAGGGTAGGAATAAAGGCTGTCTTATAGCTTTTAATGTTAGTCATTCTAGATACCTTTCTCTTGTTCAAGAAAACTGATTTCAAATTATAGAATAGTCTAGTAGATTTTATTCTATATTCTTGACGTTTGCCTCAATTTTCTCTTTACGGTTCATAATTGCTTCGAAATGCTAACTGATTCGCTGTGTTTAATCTCTGCCCATCAGTGTTCAATATTATATCTTTTTGTTTACGAACTAAAAAAAATCCGTTTTTTTTTCTGGTTTATTTCCATCTCGAAGTATCTTAAAGATTCTTGCCATACTTTAACTGACCTTATTACTCGGTTTCGTTTGGAAACATAAAAATTAAGTCATCTGCATACAGAAATTCATTGGCAATCACCTGTTTGAGATATTTGGTACTTATATTTAAACCTTTCGCTAATTTGCTGGCTCTCCTGGCAATGTCGTCCATGACTGCTATGAATAAATTCGGACTCAAGATTCCCTCCTGTGTAACGAATGCCTTTGTAAAGGTATTGTTATCTGTTCTTATTACGCTTTAAGTTTCATAGTACATATTATGTGATGTGTTGATATAACTGACTATTGGCATTTGACATATATTCCTGACAATGTCTATCAGATTTTTAAAATGATTTCAAAAATCAGGTTTTTAATTATTTCGTTGATTGCAAAACGCTTTATCAGATAAAATTTTACCGCATATGGCAGCATCCAATATAATTTAAAGTGCTGCTTTTTATGAAAAAAGGCGTTTTTCAATTTATGTTTCCCAAAAGGGAAACAAATATTTTAAAGATGGCAAACTATTACTGGAGAAAATCACGGTTCAATATAACCCTATAGTTCGTGAACACTGAAGGAAAAAAGACTAATCGGTTATTAATATTCAGTCCTTGCAATTAAAGGGGGAAACGCTGCCTCGCGATTCAAAGCAAATGGGCAGTGTATACAACTACAACTTTAATGCCCATTAAACCAGATTGCGGAGAATTTAATAAACCCCTTTCTCTCCTCGGTGATTTAAATTCTAATAAATATGTTGGTATTGATTTAGAATTTAGTTAGACCGCCTTTTTCAGGTATCTCTAATTTATCATTCGAGCGGCGAAGCAGGGATGATTACGGATAGTTGAGGTGCCTTTTCCGTTAGAAGTCATCGATTGCTTGCCAATTTTTTAGATATAGCGTATTGGTAACCATGTTACGCTTCATGGTGAATGGTTAGAAAATGTTCCTTTAAGTCTTTCAAACAGCTTCAGTGTCGGTATTATTTATGTGACCGGAGACGTCCTTTTTTAAATAAATTGGCTTTATTTATTTATAATCACCTGAATGGTTAAATTTAGTGAAATTTTCTAATTAGAAAAATTACTTATTAAAAATTACAAGGTGGTACAAAAATAATAAATATAAATCCCATTTAAAATTGTAAAAGATATAGAAAACTAAAGTGCAATTTCCAGGGTTTTTAGTTAATTTTATTCGGAAAATAATGTCTGTTAAGTGTAAAGCAACCAGTAAAGCAACCTCTCCATTCAAGGTAACCCCAAAAAAAGAAGTCAGGGGCGGTGAAATCCGGACCATCTCATATCTCCATCGTTAAAGATTAATTCATTATAGAAATATTACTCCATGGGCTATAACCATCCTCCGGAAATCAATAGATCCCCGCATCTTTTAACGGCTCTTCATGTTTTGTTTTTAAAAAAGATAGGTTCAATAATTATTTGCGCGGAAACTATGTACCACACTGCGAAGGAGAAGCCTTTCATGAATTTAATGCAGATTTTCTATGGCCCAGTAATGCGAATTAAGGTTATTATTTAATTAGACATCTACAATATTTTGATAATTTTTTCATGTGTACCTGCAAGATTTAAGAAGGCACGATTGATTTCGAACTGCAGCTGAATATCATGAGCTCTCTTGCATAAGCTGGATGGAAATGCATATGGAGATTTTGTTTTAAAGTATGTTGTAGGGACCGCCGTTTTAGTCCCAGTTGAGCAGAGCTTGCGCCTAGTTGGTCCTCCCGAAGTTTTTCGAACATTTTCCTTTACTTGTTCGGGGTTTCTAGTTGACCTTGCTGTTCGTGATTTACCTTATCTTTTGATATCACCCACAGATCCAGTCTTCAAAAATTTGGCTAAATCTTTGTGTATAGTGTACTTGGAAGGACGTTCTTGGAAATATGTCGAAATTGACTCGAGTCGAGTTGAAATAATAAATTTCATGTACAAAGTAAATTATAACAATTTCTATTATTTCTGAAAGTGAATGCTACTCCGTTTTACTCCCAAACTCCTGAGGTTTTATTAAAAAACAAAACAAATGTTAAATCAGAAATGAAATGTTTTTATTTAAAATGGGAACCATCTTTTGCGCAATTCTAATAGGAATGTACGAGGGTTGCTATTTATTTATCCAGAATTGACAACAATGGAATTGACACATTGTTGTCAATTCCATCAAGAGAACGAAATTTTTATCAATAGAGTTGTTACCGTTCTTATTGTGTTGCGTTCTTATTACGTTGGCGTAAGTTTTATTCCTTATACATAAGCATGTAGAAAGAAAAATAAAGAGGAATTAAATTGATATTATTTTATTTCCTACTTAAGGGATAATTATAAAATCTTAAACTTATTCAAAATATCCACCCTTTGCATTCACACACTTCTCTAAACAGTCCGGCCATTCGTCTACCACCATTTATACCACTTTAAGAGGTTTGAAGCTGCTACTGTCACCAAATCTGCTTCTCCATAGCCCGCCGTTCTTATCTAAAACCTTCCATTGCCGATAGTTCAAGGAATTGAGGTGCGGACTGAGAGTCCAGAGGGTTAATCGTTGACAGCGATTAACTCAAGAAAATTTGTCAAATAACGCTGTGTGAATCTCACCTTGTGGGCTAGAACTGAATCTTGCTATAAGATCCAATGTTTTCCTGCAAACAAGGTGTTATTAAGCAGTTTTACCACCTTCTTCAAAACAACGCTTTGGTAGTTTGTTTCACGCGTTTTGGCGTCTTGCTTGCAGAAATCCAGTTGCCTGATACAGGTGTAGAATCATCTCATCTGCGTTGTAGAATCACCTCATCTGCGACGAGGATTTTCCTATGCCCTCCGCTCGCATGCCGTTCAAGTAGCGCCTTCGCTCTTGTGGCTTACCGCCGTGGTAGCGGGTTCGATTCCCTTACTCGGTATAAATGTTTTTAGGTTTGTTTACATTTCTGTGAATTTTTCTAGGCAAGAGTATAGAACCTGACATGGAATCACCCCGCAGTCACGCCAGTTCGAGGCTGGGAACGACCGTTTGCCTTCTGAGAGGTACTGTACGTTGATTACTCGCCAGTTGGTATGCTTTTCCAAAGACTTATGGTTAAGCACAAAACCAAAGGTTGGTAACCTGAGGGGAGTGCTGACCGGGGTTGTCGGTAGCTGATGACTGTGGTTCGGAAACCACGTTAAGCTCTAGGTCCAGTCGTTAAATTGCCTTAGTTGATCATGTGCCTCTAATCCTAAATATTACTTTTTTTCTTCTTGAACAAGGTTCTTCATCCGCTCTATCATTACTAAAGTCCTTGTATCACCTGTAAACATTTTTTTGACATAGCATTTTGACATATCTTACTATTTTGGTAGACAAAATTTAATGTAAATTCTTTTCTCAATAAATTTATTGATTTTAAAAAACCTCTAACAAAATTTTTTAACTTTACCAGCGAAATAATCTGAAATTCTTCTTCGTCTTGCTTGCAGAAATCCAGTTGCCTGACACAGGTGTAGAATCATCTCATCTGCGTTGTAGAATCACCTCATCTGCGACGAGGATTTTCCTATGCCCTCCGCTCGCATGCCATTCAAGTAGCGCCTTCGCTCTTGTGGCTTTTATGTTACGTAGAGCTACCATCAATTGCTGTCCTCGATATCTTCGGTAAGCTCCAGCTTCTTAATGGTATTTCCTCGGAGGTATTTTCATCTCTCCAAATTTCCTCAAATTCGTTTAGCGACCAGTTTGGTAACTGCTCGGGTCCTAGTCTCGATAATTCGGCCACTACATACTCTATCATATTACTCTAACAGATGCATTCTCGTATCGTTTCACAGTTCGATAAATTAATATTTTCGATATTATTAACGGTTTGAGCAGGTTAAAAACTTCCTTTGTAGATTTATTATACTTGTATAACTCTATAAAATCGATACGATTCTCTTTGTTACCCCACTCCATGTTTTTCATATGACATTTGGGGCCGAACTGATTTGTTTACGTTGGTTTAGAAATCTAGTTAGCTTTGTTAGCTTTGTTAAAAAAATAAACGCACAAATAGCATTTGAAAATATTCTAGTGCGCATTTATAGTTAAGTTAATTCAGTCGAAGATCTCCTGTGCAATGTTAGACGCTAAAATGGTATGTTACCCACTAAATTATCAACGAAGACCTTCGAATCCCAATAGTTTAAGAAGTAATTAAGGAAGGAAGTGGGAAATATCATCTAATATTAGAAACAGTTATATGAAACTATTAGCCCGGGAAAAAAAAATCACAGAAGATTGAATAGGAAGTGGTCAATAGATCTTAAATAAAGTGTAGGTCTTTTCGTCGGAGAATCCTTACCAGGATATAAGTAAGACACATTGCTAGTCTTTCAGTTCAAAATATCTTCTAGAATTGTAAAATTATTGCTGTTAAATAAATTATACACAAAAATTCACATATCGGATAACCAACGTTAACATAAGCGATTATGATTTTCGATTCTTGTGTGTATTTTCCAAACAACGTACAATTTGAAGTTAATAAACAAGGTAAATTTACAATACAATTTTATAGAGTAATTTCGAGATATATCTGACTGAAATACGCCTTCAGATATACAATCGGACTTTTGTAAGGTTAGTGTCATATTATATCTTGTTTAATAAACAAAGGCTAAACACGCCTATCGCCTTCGGGAATGGATTCAATTACCGAGCGCTTGTTATATTTAGTGTTCTTTTACACACATACACACACACATATACAGATATACATGGCTAACTCAGGTAGGCAAACGGGCTTTTCGTTTATCGTTTGTGGCTGTAATTCAAGAAGCCAAAAATCGATGATTGACTCGGGAGGATTAGGTAACATTAACAGTTTAAAAACGGCGTAAAGATAAAGAAAAGGAAAATTATAATATAAGTAGTTTTTGATGGCAATTTAGATAGAGAGGTAAGATATACCACATTGAAGATAATGAGTTTCATTTTTTGGAATTTAGAAATTTTTTAACGTTTGATGTAGGATCAAATGTAATAAAATCCTATAAGTAGGATCAAAAATATCTTGCTGTAAAAATGCTGAAGAAATAGAGGATTAATTAAACTGTTAATGTATACAAAAGTCATCTTGTATTTTGCAAATAAAAATATGATTGTAAAATCATCAGTGACTTTTTCCATATTGTATGATCAAAAAGTAGGGGGACTTTTAAAATATAAGACAAAGTATTTATTTAATCATCCAAATTTATTTTGTCTCCTTGAATGTAATCTCCTCACACTGCAATATACTTGTACCAATTTATTTCGATTTCTGGTATTTTCTTCACAGTACTCTTCAAGCGGACTCTCTTGAATTGATTCAAAATGGCGTCCACGAAATAGTTTCTTCAAAAGATGGAACATAATAAATTCACAGGGTGCCATATCTAGTGAATATTGTACTTGTGGAACAATATTTCATAATATCTATTTCAATTTCATCATAAAAATCATAAACTGTTTTGCCACAAATCTGGACGTTTTCTTCGAATGGACTTTAATCTTTAATCGGTGATTACTCAGTGCATTCTTATTGATTTTGGTCCATAGTTTGATGTGGAAGGTCTTCTTGATCAGTTGGCCGTGTTAACCGCGGTGTCTAAGGCGGTGACCCGTCTGCACTGTAGTTACCGTGGTAGCGGGTTCGATTCCCTTACTCGGTATAAATGTTTTTTGGTTTGTTTACATTTCTGTGAATTTTTCTAGGCAAGAGTATAGAACCTGACATGGAATCACCCCGCAGTTACGCCAGTTCGAGGCTGGGAAAGACCGGTTGCCTTCTGAGAGGTACTGTACGTTGATTACTCGCCGGTCGGTATGCTTTTCCAAAGACTTATGGTTAAGCACAAAACCAAAGGTTGGTAACCTGAGGGGAGTGCTGACCGGGGTTGTCGGTAGCTGATGACTGTGGTTCGGAAACCACGTTAAGCTCTAGGTCCAGTCGTTAAATTGCCTTAGTTGATCATGTGCCTCTAATCCTAAATATTACTTTTTTTCTTCTTGAACAAGGTTCTTCATCCGCTCTATCATTACTAAAGCCCTTGTATCACCTGTAAACATTTTTTTGACATAGCATTTTGACATATCTTACTGTTTTGGTAGACAAAATTTAATGTAAATTCTTTTCTCAATAAATTTATTGATTTTAAAAAACCTCTAACAAAATTTTTTAACTTTACCAGCGAAATAATCTGAAATTTCCGCCAGATGGCGAGGATAGTCATACCAACTTAAAAAACAGATGTGTTTGAGTTTTTAAAACAGAATTTACCTTATTTTTGATGATAGTAATAAAGAGTTTTGCTATAATTTTGCAATAAGAATGACTTTGATAACGTAATACGTAGTGACGAAGTTAACGAAGTGACGAAGAAACGTAATATCGATAACACTGTTTGAAATGTAAATGTTACTCATCGACTAGTGTTCAGTAAATTGTGTTAATTCACCTGGAAAGATACACGATTCAATAGCGAGTAGAAATTGAAAGTTGGAAGGCGATCGAAACTTTGGAGAAATATAATCTTTTCTGATAAAGTGCTCTTCTGACTTAATAGGTGTGTGAGTAATCATAATTGGAAGATTCGGGCCGACGAAAATCCTCAAGTGATTCAGGAGTTATCTTTTCATCCTGAGAAAGTCATTACTTGGTGCGGTTTTTGGAGTGAAAAACTGATAGGACCTATTTTGTTGAAGACGATGAGGGAAATCATGTTACTATATAAACAATGTTTTCTTTTAACAAGGCAGTTCGACTGTAATGTAAATTATTTGCACGATAAATGTATCCTTTTAAAAAAATAGTCGACACATTTTTTTACTTTTTTACAAATGACATATGATATATGACACATGACATATGACATATGACATTTGACATTTTTGTTACATGTATATCTTTTCAGACAATCGATTAATTGTAAGAAAAGTCTCCTGGATGTGTTATTTTACTGAATGATAATGTTATCTGGCCACCAAGGTTATTCGATCTCTTGCCTTTGGATTATTTTTGTGGGGTTATGTGAAATTTCTGAAAATATACCACGCCATGTGTGAAAGAGTAATCGAAAATTGGGTTTACAGAATGCACTTCACCAAGACAAAGCCGAGGGGGACATTTGAACTATTTATTTTCAAAATATAATGTCTTTATTTGTCCTTCGAACTAAAATTGATTTAGTTATCATTGTATGTTATTTTAAAGTGGCACTTTTATTATAAAACTCTTTGTGATCAATTATTATATTAGAACTTTGTTCTAAAATAATAAACTTAAATAACTTAAATAACTTAAACTTATATTTATCACAAAAAACTAAATACCAAATCACTCCTTTTAAATTTCTTAAAGCGTGTTTCGCCAACTAGCATTATCAGGAGATGATTTAATCTGAACTTTCAGCGATACATACATAAACACAAGTGACTTGGTTTGTGGTTGGTGTTTTATGGTAAATCTCTATGTTTAGCAAAATATATAATGTTATTTATTTTGAAAATTACATGCAGATTCCAGCTGTTTGCGTTACTTCCCAGTCTCAATACTTTTAAATTTGACTAGTTCAAAATACACAAAATATCTAAACAATGTTAAAATTATTCCTTTTTCCCTCTCCGTAACTTATTAATCGTAAAGTTAGAAAAGATAACTTTAAAGCACATTTTAATGCTCTTAATTTCGTAAAAGCCGTACGCTACGTGCAATGGTAATTTCTATAAAGTTGCTTCGAGCTAAAGACGTCATTATTATGTCGTTTGGAAAATTGGCCTCAAATGTAAAGATTAAATAAGAATTTGGGAGAACGCGCAGAAGAGAACGTTCGAATCACGTTTCAAGTCTGAATTCTTTATTTATTTCAATAAATTACTTTTTAACTGTTACATAGCGACAGACCAGTTATTAAATTCAATTTTTGTAAATGTTAGGTTTCGAAAACACCAGGGTCATCTGCAGTGGTGGAAAAACCGAACAACGTTTTATGAATCTATATGAAATATACAAGATTATATATCATATTAAAAATCCGTTTATCAGATATTTTCCATCGTAGGCATGCTTGTTTAAAGCCCTCTAAAAGAATTTTTTGAAAAGAAAGATTTTACCAGAGGCAGTCTCTTAAAGTTCCTGTTTCGTCTGGCTATGGGTTCTCCCATTTGTTCAGAGTTTAACCACTCGTTATTCAAAAAAACAAGGGAAATTTTTTCTGTGCTCAGGTATAGAACTACTTCTTTTAAGCTTAATTTCCCGATTTTCCATCATCCATCCATTTCTTTCAGTTTCTCGATTATTACATCAGTCTCTCAGTCGAACTGCCTTTCAACCCTTCTTTGAGCTTTATACCTCTTAGTGATTACACCCTAGTGATTTTAATAAAGCTAACTCACCCACCGTTGACTTTCTACAACATTTTCAATGGTGCAGTATAAGAACTTTTATTGGGAACATAAAGTTTGAGGCAGACTCATTGTTGTGTGAACCAACAATCCCAAACAAACTGGCTACAGGTAACAATTGTTTGACCGAATATACATACATTTTTAGTTTTAATTGGATAACACTGACACAGCGTATCTTAATCTTAGAGTATTAGCGTGAAGTCGAGAGCTTTAGCCTGGAGCGTGAAGAGTTTTATTACTGATAATTGTGGAATGCCAAGTTCAGCAAATCTGGGGGCGTTAGTTGGTCAACTGAATTCAAAGCTTTAGGAAACTGGTCGGAAAAAATGTATGTGATCTTTGAGGGCAGTTAATCCATTAAATTTTAACGAACGAACGCTTAAATGAACGAACTTCAGGCCAATCCTTTTATTCCAAATGAAAAAATTCATATATTTACGTATATTAATACGTATTACAAATTACATACGTACAATATATCCATATTAATACGTACATTATTACGTATATTAATACATATATATATATATATATATATATATATATATATATATATATATATATATATATATATATATATATATATGTACTACGAATTAATATACATTAATACGTATAATAATATGTATAATAATACGTATGTTAATACGTATATTAATACGTATATTAATACTTATATTAATACGTATTAATATACGTAAAAGAAGCTTGTTTAAAGTAATTCAGATAATATTAATTAACAACTTTCTATCTATCTTTTTTAGCGACATCCTGGATCTTTTTTAGCTCGTGCTTCGTGCTTCGTGCTCGTCGCTCGTTTTTCGTCACTCACACTTTTTATCAATAGTAATTCTATTTCATTGATTTCTATTTATTATTTCTTGATTGTATTAACATGATTAGTTAACAATTACTGTCTTTAGTTTCAGTAAGATAAAACAAAAAAAATATATTTATTATTATTGCCATTGTTTGCGTTGTTATCAAAAATAATAAACATAAAATTATATGAGAATATTTTTAATGATTCAGTATTTGTATTACTTGATGATAAATCATCAGCTGAATCAAAATTAAAGACACGAGAAATATTTTGATACGTCGCTCCAACGAGAAAAGTAAAAGGAAAAAATACGGGTTATAATTAATCGGGAATTATTAACACTGTAGGCGGGTTTTCCAGTCCAGTTTTACTGGAGTTGGGCTACCTAAGAAGTTATTAAATTCCCCGGGTAATCTCGAATCCCATGAATTTTAATAGAAATGTCTGATTAACTTTGGTAGTCAATACCTTTCGTCGGTAATCTTGATTTAGGTTTGGGTTGTTTCAATTTTTACTGAGGCATATATAAAACTACACAAAAAACTGATATCTATATTTATTATAACACTTTTGTATCAATGTCAATATTAATTGTGTATTTATAAAAGTGATTGAAAATATATACACTCAGAGTCAAATTTAAAAAAAATATATATATAATTACGTTTTATTATTCTTTTTTAGTGTTTTTTTGTTATATAATTCAAGTTAAAATAGTGGAAAAGGGACAACGTTTTAATTTTTTAACCTTGATCAGTATATAAAACAATTATTAGTAAATACATTCAAAGCTATTGTTTTGCAGCTTTTAAAAGGTCTTTCAATTCGGATTGATATTCGGCTAAGGCATTAAATTTGCCTTTTAAAAACAAGACTTTCAAAATCACAAAGTTTATTTCCCATTCGTAAACCTTTACTCCAGGTTTTTTAAATTTAATGTCATCTTTCCAGTGCTCGTTGAGGCTTTCCCTTCAATGGAATGGGCCTTAAACATTTCCTCCAAATATGTTTCAGTCAAACCTTCATTTTACAATTCAATTAATTCTTGAATGCCACTTGATTCTATCTGTTCGAAACCATTTCGTTCTATGCCATTCGCAACTTGAGCAATGTTTTCAGTTAATATTTGAATTTGCACGGATTCTTCATCATTACCGACTGTTAGATCAGGCTACAGTTTTTCTAGCGTGATTTGAATGTGTATGTCTCTTGCAATTATTCTTTTATGTTAGCAATGCTATTTCCAATGTCAACATTTTTCTAACATTGCATAACATTCATATCAGGGTTACATTCTAAGGTATATACTGGATACCTGGATTTTAAAGGTTTGTCTAATGTAAGAGAGCATAAAGGCCTGGATTTTTCCATGGTCAATACATAGCTTCAAGTTCAAGCATTGTCCGAAACTAAAACTGCCTTGAAATCTAAAATGTTTTTTTAAATAAGTTTCAATTTCAGGAATGAAACAATCCCGGAACCAGTTACAGAAGCTGACACTGTAACCCACGCTTTCTTCTTTGAACGCTAAAACACTGGTAGGTTGTCCTTGTTTTGATTTTCCAAAGCACGAGGATTTAGCGATCTGTAAAGCATAAGGGGCTTAATTAAACAATCTCTTCGATGCTTGAAATCCTTCATTCGTATGTTCATCTTTTAATGATATGAGTCTTCACTCATATCATTAAAAGATAACTTCACCAGTGTTTCGTCAAGATAACGCCATTCGGTAAAAATGATGGATCGGTTCCAGCAAAATAATATTTCAAAATTGGATTGGCTTGCTGTTCTCTCCAGATCACTGAAAATGCCTGGATGATGCTTTCAAGTCAATGATGAATCAAGACAATTTACAAAGATGAAATATTTCAAAAGTGCTATTCAGGCTTTATAGGAAGAAATTCCACAACAAACAATAAAACAGTTGCTTGGAAAGACCACAAAATATTGAAATTTCGTTTTGACCAGAAAATATTGAAAATGTCTTTCTTCTTTTCTGCAAACCTAACCTAAGATGAGTAAAAATGAATTATTTAGATAAAGTTTCTGAATTTAACATGTCATAGTGCTATTAACTGAAACAATCCGAAATAAAATAGCATCATAGTAATTTTTACAACTGTTTGTTTATATTATTTCATAATAAATCAATAACGATCCTAAATTTAAAATTTGTGACGAATTTTTATTGTTTTTGTGTTCTGATATGTTGCCCTAATGAGAAAAATAAAAGAAATACAATTATGGGTTATAATTAATCGGGGAATTATTAAAATTGTAGGCGGAGTTTCCAGTCCAGTTTAACTGAAGCTGAGCTACCTAAGAAGCTATTAAATTCTCCGTGTAATCTCGAATCCCATGAATTTTAATAGAAATACCTGATTAACTTTAGTAGTCGATATTTTTCGTCAGTAATCCTGATATAAGTTTTGGGCTGTTTCAATTTTTATTGAGGTATATATAAAGTTACAAAAAACTATTAAATCTATTTCAACTAAATCACTGAATTAGTATCAATATCGATTGTATTTATTATTATTATCGAAGCTATTTATAGTAAAGAACATACATAGCTTATTAAAGTAATTGAAAATAAATATAAATTGTTTTATTGTATATTAATTGCTTCAAATTGCAAAATAAACTATAATAAAGTACATAAATATGTAAATTATAATATGGCCGGGAATTAAAGCGGGTTTTAAATTGGATTGATAAATAATTACGTAACTTTTTTTTTTAAATCCCATGGAATAAAGGGTGGAGTAAGCATCACGCTACCATTTTGTTTTGCGCCGTTTTTTCGTGATATTTTCGACTGTTGGATTTGGGTGTTATGCAATGCAGACGTGCAACGCACGCTTAGAGAACGCAGTGCAATTGTTGTAATTTACATTAAAATAATTAATTGAATTAAATCATTGTAACTCAACATGAATTTAGGTTAAAATATCCCAGTCGTCATACATCTTATAAAACGACAATTTTAGTTTATACAAACAATTTCAAGAATTCGAAACAATACTAAGCGCCGAAAGTATTTGACATGTGGAGGAGTCTCCAGAAATGTCGATTCGATGACGTGATGCACAATTGGGAATTTCTTCCCGCGATTTACGCCGAATTTTGAGTGACGATTCAAGAATTAAAAATTCAAATTGTTCAAGACCTGTTGCCTAGAGACAATAATAAAGGATTAGAATATTGCAATACCATATTGTAATACCATCATAAACCATTTTCATAAACCATTTGCTTTATCGGCAGGTTTTTATAACAGCAGGACGACACTACTCGAAAAGATAGATATGCTGCTTGAAAAATTCCAGAAACCTCAAAAAATAAAACGTGTCTGGAATTTCTATTTATAACGCGTGGCCAGGATGATATGGATATTTTCAAATGTTCACGGAAACAGGAAATATTTCCATTTCCAGACATTTAGTACAAATAATACAACAATTAAAACGTGTTAAATTGACTTTATTTGAAATTTCTGTCAAGGTTTATTATTATATTTTGAAATATTGGTTGATACAAAACAATCTCTGCCTAGTTTCTATAAAACTACCTTACTATAAATTTTATTAATGTAATTACAAGATAATTTATGTGATATATTGAATAATACTAGAATAATACAATCAGGCTTGTCTTTCTTGTATTAGTCACTATTGAAATCAAAGGGTGTCGGGATTAACTCTCTTAAAATGCTGCCTTTAATTATGAAGTCTCCGCAAAGGAAGTTACTCATACGAAATGAAATACAATACGTTTTATATATCTATTTAATTTTCATTATTTTAAATTTAAAATAAACATATTGTGAATCGATACAAAGTTAGCAGCTAGAAGTTGTTTGTGATGAGGTACTGGATAAAAAGTACCGGAAAATGAACAAATCTAATAAATATATTTATATAAACCATCATAAAGGGTTATTTACAGTTACTGAATCAAAAAACAAAACATGAAACAGGAATTGTAAAAACAAAAACAAGATATAAAAACTGTGCGTTCCAAAGAAAATATCGCTGGTTGTCGCCGTTCGCAGGAAGTTGGGTTTTTTTATTCGACTACGTGGATAATTTTGAGTAAAGATCTTGGTCTGGTGTCTTACAAGATCCAGTTTGTTCAAGAACTGAAGCAGCTAGACCATCGTTTGCGCCGTACGTTCGGTGAATGAGCTCAAAAGCAATTGCAATTTGAGTCAGAATTCAACCGCAAAATATTGTTCAGCGAAGAAGCTCTTTTTTAGCTAAATGGTTATGGTAATAAACAAAATTGCCCCATTTGTAGTGAAAATAATTCCCTAATGATCCAACAATTAGCGTTGAATCCAGAAAAATACACCGTATGGTACGGATTATACGTATTTCTTTAAAAAGCTGAAAAACACATTATCGTTAATAGGGATTTTTTCTTTATTATTTAAATACGAATTTGAATGGTATTGATCTGGAGGAGATGTGGTTCCAACAGAACGGCTCCACATGTCATAGAACCAAAGTAACAATCGATTTACGATGGTTGATCAATAACCCGTGTTTGATAACAGATGGCGTTGACGAGTGAAATTGACATTACCATCGTGTTTTGCAGACTGTTAAACGATCTCATGCCGAATTTGAGATAAATTCAATAGGTTAGTATTTTTACAGCCCATTGTATCATTCGTGTTTTGTATTTCTCGATAAAATGGAAAAAGAGCAATATTAATCCGTAATTCGTTCCATTTTTGGATGGAAAAACATGCGAAGAAATAGAAGTGAATTTGGATTCTGTCTATGAGGACTCTTTACCATCTATGGTAACCGTGAGATATTGGTTTAACGAGTTTAAGCGTGGTCGTACAACTGTTTTCGATGAAAAACAGCCAAGACAATCGTCGGAAAGGAAATCGTCGAAAAGGTTCATGACATGATTCTCGTTGATCGCCGAACGAAAGGGCGCGAAATAGCTGAGGCTGTAGGTGTCTCGTACGGAACGGCAATCAAGATTTTAAATGATAAGATAGATATGAGGAAAGTGTCGGCCTGATGGGTGCCGCGATTGCTCACGGTTGACAACAAACAGGTTCGATTAACAATGTCAAAGCAGGGTTTGGACCGCTTTAACCAAAATCCGCAGGATTTGTCCTGCAAAAATCCGCAAACTTTGCCCACACACACACACACACACACACACGCACACGCACACACACACACTCACACGCACACGCATACGCACACCCACACCCACACCCACACACGCACACGCACACGCACACGCACAGGCACACGCACACGCACACGCACACGCACACGCACACGCACACGCACACGCACACGCACACGCACACACATACACACACACACACACAGGAGTATGGCGGATGTGACAACATTTCCCAGCCTAGCTCTGCGAATTTCATATGAGTCCTCAAAACAGTATGTGGCCCGGCATTATCATGAAGCAGTATGATTTCCTTCCTATTGAATATTGCCGGTTTCTTTTCTTGAAGTGCTGTTTTTAAATTTCTAATTGCTGACAGTACCTCGCCGAATTTAGTTTTTCGTTCGATTTCATATTGTATTGGTCCTCGAATGTCCCACTATATACAAAACATTCTCTTACTCAGGCCCAACTTCGGTTTAGAGGTGGAGGGGGAAGGTTTTCCGGATTTACAATATGCCTTTTTCCTTATCATGTTTTCATAGGTAACCCACTTTTCATCCCCAGTTATCATTCGGTCCCAAAAGGGTTCGATTTATTTGTTTCCGTGAAGCAGAGATGTGCATATGATGACTCGATCATTCAAATTCTTCTCACTTAACTCATGTGGTACCCATCTCGAATATTTCCACACCAATTATAGTTTCCGAATATGGTCCGAAATGGTTTGTTGAGCTGAATCAAACCTTTCTGCAATCTCTGATGTCAAAAAAGGATTTTAGCAGAAAGGTCGAAATCACCTATTTGAAATTTTTCGAACCATCTTCTGCATGTTCTCTCAGAAACTGTACAAACACTTTCAACAAATTTCTGCACGCTTCTGTGCATTTATCCCTTTTTGGAATTCGTACAAAATACAGTAGCGTAAATGAACTTTATCAGTAGCCATGGGTACACGATCGCGTCCTGCTTAATACTAACATGAATCATCTTCGTTTTAGTTCATTTGCTAGATCAGCATGTACACATTCAGTGATAAAAAGAAAGAATCAAATATGATTCAAATGAATATGCGCATACTTGTTGAAACTTGTTGTAACCGGAACGGACAGAACTTTTCGGTACCCCTTATATATATATATATATATATATATATATATATATATATATATATATATATATATATATATATATATATATATATATATATATATATATATATATATATATATATATGTCAACCAGATGATGTTGATGCAACCAAAATAGGTGGTAGCCGGACCAAATAGATCTCATGAATAAACAATTAAACTTTTACCAGAAACTTACTGTCTTTTGTAACATGTGTAGCTCAGAAGGCCGAGACATCACTTAAATTTGAAATGGAATCATAAATCACAAATAAAAAGGCACCGAAATATTTTGAACACCCAATATATATATACACCAAAAAAGCCAAATACCGCAATATTTTTTTCTAATTTGATGAATTGGATGATTTTCAAGCAAAAAGCAATATAAATTATTCTATTGCAGCATTTACAATTTAATTAACCTAAATGAAGTTGTCCACAGTTATTAAAACCTTATCAAAGAGTCGCTGGAAATGATTAAACCAATAAATTATAGTGAATAAGGCGGAAGAAATAAAATTTATGTCTTAGGATAATTGGTTGCAAGTGAATTAATAACAGATAAATTAGAAGAGGTAATTTGGATTGTGTAAAAATGTCTTTTATTATAATTTTCGATTTATTGGCTGTGGGTTGGCCAAAATAGCATGGGGTATGTCTTTATTGTTAAAATATAGGCTTATTTTTCTTAATATTATTACTTTTTACATAAGAATAAGTTTATTTTAAATTTAGAAAACATATGATTTGGTAAATTTTGCAGGTAATTTAGTAAAATAATTAATTTTCGAAATTCTCTTTTAATAATTGGAACTGAAATGAGTTGGAGGGTCAATTAGAGTTTGAATCCAATTGAGTTAAATAAACAGGGTGTTCCGTGTCATACAGAGTATTTTTGAGCTTAGAATAGCCTTAATTCAAAGATGAAAAAACTCAAAAATGGTAGGGTGATCTTTATTCGTTCCAAAGTTACAAACAATTAATAATCAGATTTAAATTCGTAAACCAAATTAAAACTTCACATAATTTTTAATTAATGAAATCTAATCTTTGCTCTGGCAATTTAAACTTGCGCGCACATTAAATCTTTCATGTATTCTCAGAAATAAAATTCTAGAGGATTATGGTCAAGGGATGCAGGTAGCCATGTGATAGTATCATCATAATTGTTCATGGAATTCCGAATGGTAATTCTAAAAGGTGCTGGAGCATCATCCATTTGAAACCAAATTTGCCTTCTTATAATCGGGGAACATAATCTAAAAGTGTAATTCCTCAATAAAGAACTGTAGGTAATTGTCCGTATTTAATCTTAGAACGTAAGGACCAAGTACTAAATCATCGATTAAGATAACCCAAATGTTCATGGAAAACTCATTCTGAAACGTAAGTATTACTCTGGGATTTTCTAGTTCCCACTTATGCAAGTTTCTCAGATTTATGATATCTTGTTACGTAAGAGTACCTTCATTTAGTCAAGTCATGTTTTGTAGAAATAACTGCAGAAATTTAGCCGTAACTTTCTTATAATCCAGGTAGAATAAATTAGACGCCGATGGAGGTCTGTCTGCAGCAGACCTTGCACCGCCCGATAAGGATGTGGATGAGCTCTCTCAGGTTTAAAAATTCGTCAAAAAATGGTTTGTAGTGCTTCAACTTGCCTACTAATTTGACATGTACTGGTAATTGGATCGCTAATAACACCATCTATCCGTTGCTTTCAATCCTCTGTTGAAAATATAATTACATGATCCGTATTTTCGAAACTTTTCGTGCAGTTGCAATTTTTTTTTGTGATGAAGACTATTGGTAATTCGTCCATTTGGAAACCGATGTCAGCATTCTCTAACTGCTTGACATGTAATTCCGTTGCAATATCCGTAAATGAGGTGCACATTGTGCACCGTTCATCATTGTTACTAATGCTATGGTACTGCAAATAAAGCGAAGGTAGTCTCTTTAGGGAGGGGCGCTACTACATAGAAATATATACCAACTAGTAGAGCAGATTTGGACACACAACAAAATGTCAGAGGAATGGGAAACCGGGTTAATTGTACCAATTCACAAAAAAGGGGATAAAGAAATATATAAAAACAACAGGCCAATAACTCTATTAAATATAACGTACAAAATCCGTGCGAATATTATCAATAGTAAATTGAAGGTATACGCAGAAAGAATATTATGGGCCTACCAAAATGATTTTAGACCAGGCAGGTCAGCAATACACAGCATTGAGCAAATCATACCGAAATCATGGGAATATAATAAGGAAGTGCATATTATTTTTGTGGACTTTAGAAAGGCCTTTGACTCGCTAATAGGACCAAGAATGTTAAATGATCTAAAAACAAATAACAATATCTAAGAAAATGGTAAAGTTATTTGAAATGATATTGAAGAACACTAAGGACGATGTAATATTTTAAGGAATGTTTTTAAAGGAATTCAACATAAACAAAGGAGTGAAATAGAGAGACTCAGTATCACTAACGATCTTTAACTTGAAGCTATTTTAATGAAGGCAAACCTGAGCAATAAAAACATTATAATAAATGATACTCAGATGACCTGGCTGTAATAGCCGAATCCAAAGGAAAATAAAGGCAGGAGAACGACTAGGCAGCGAATTCAGAAAGTTCTAATTAAAGATTAATGAAGAAAAAACGAAGTACATGAGAGTGGGAAGGGAAATTCAGAACAGGAACACTCACCTAATAACAGTAAATAATAATCTTGAAACAGTATCTACGTTTACTTACTTAGGAACAACAAGAGACCAAAATGATAAAGAAAGGGTAAAAGAAAAAATACTAAAGGGAAATCAAGTCTTTTGAATGAATAGAATGGATAAGATATCAAATAGTATGAAAGCAAACGAAGATTAATATATATATATATATATATATATATATATATATATATATATATATATATATATATATATATATATATATATATATATAATGAATAGAATGGATAAGATATCAAATAGTATGAAAGCAAACGAAGATTAATATATATATATATATATATATATATATATATATATATATATATATATATATATATATATATATATATATATATATATATGACTTTAATAGGACTAGTTATTACATAGGCACTAGAGTCAGCCATAAATAAGAAAGAAGAATAGGGCCTCAAATACTGGAAAAGAAAATACTGAGAAAAATAGTTAGACAAGACGTAACAGAAGATGGAGAAAGGAGACTCAAATGGAATGAAGAAATAGAGGAAGAATTATGAGGAACGTATATTGGCAGATACATAAAAGCAAGAAAGTTGGAATGGATTGGTTACATAATGAGAAGGTAACAAGAAAGTAAGGTTGATTAAGGGGAAGATGAGAGGCAGATTGTTAGACCAGGTGGAAAAGGATGCAAAACACTTCATTGCACACTTCATTGCAAATACTTCAAACACTGGCATTGCAAACTGAAGAATGGAATGCAGAGACAGAAAGGAATGGAGAGCTTAACCAAAGGGACCAAGACATAAACAACTGCAACGATGATTCGAAGAAGAGGAGTAATTTATCTTTTAACAGGATTAAAAAACGCTTGCAAGCATTAACCATAATCTCGAGGGATTGAACGGTTATGATTATGAGTCGCTTTACTTCTACTCGAGAGTGTCGACCCGCGGGAAAGTTGATTGTAAAAATTATTCGTTTCTCTGACGCACCCTGTGTAATTTTTATGTCATTTAATGATGCTGGTTATTGCTTTTCACCTCCAAAATAATACCGACCATCTGATAGCGTGTTGAAAGCTCACCAATCGTCCAAATAGCAATTTAAATGGGCGACTTTTTGAATCTCTAATTCCGCCCGGCCATCACATAAATTTTATAACAAGTTCTCCGCTTTCCACCTCCGGAGTGATATAATTCGATGTCGGGTCGATTTATCGAAATTATACGCCAAAGTTGAATGATGATATGGCGCGGTTACGGTACATTTGCCTTCTGATTACATGTTGGTGGCACCGAATCCGATGCCAAAGAAAGAAACGCTGTTAAAGGTTGATTAGCAGACGAATGAAAATTGCACCGATTTATAAATAGAAACGGCGCGCAGTTTAGGAAATCAACACGAAAAATCTTAAATTGCATCCTAGTACAATTCTCTACTCTTATGAGGTTGCGGTTGAATTATTGTAATATTTTAATTTTAGATTGTTGATTAGTTAATTTTGAATGTTGAAAGTTAACAAGTATGTAAACATTCGATCAACTTTTTCAATTGTTAATGTAACGCTCAGTTAACTTTACTGTTCATGATTTTTGTGCGCTTCATTAGGTACGGTTGTAATATAAATAAAACATAGTTTAGTTTTAGAATTAGATTGAATCATCTCCTGATGATGCTAACATTTGTGTTTCTAAAATAGGAATCATCACTATTACATTTATTTTTCTATTGTTTTCGAGGAGGTTATACTTTTAACGAAATTTTCTAATAATTGAAAAAATGCTCGTTTTGCTTTCGGAAAACTATTCTACATTAGTAACTCATCAGTCAGTAGACTGCTTGAAAGACTTAAAGTCAAGCACAACACCAAGAGTCAGTTGCTTATGTAGTGTGGAGTAAATAGGTCACGTGCCCTGGGCGCTATTCAAAGGGGGGGGCGCAAACATATTCAAATAATTCCGCGAATCAAATAAAACAGAAAATAAAAATGTTTTGTAAGATTTATGACTGTTTTATTTAGTGTATCTGTTTATTTTATATTTAGATAATATACGAAGGGGCGCAACTTCGATGCTCGCCCTGGGCATCATTTCCGATGCCAAAGTTGATAACTTGGGGGTGCTGATGACCGTAGTTTGGAGTCCATGTTAAGCTGTAGGTCTAGCTGTAGGTCCAGCTGTAAAAATATCTTTAATTGGTGATGAGTCTTTTATTCTCAATCTTTACTTAACTCTGCTAATACCTAGATTTCTCTTTTTTTCCGGGCTTTTGTCTAAAGTTGATGCGAAGATTTATCGCATTTAAAAAAAATGAATATGCATTTTATTACTGAAAAATATTACTAATAAATATAATATAATTATGCTAAATATAATAAATAACTAAAATAGACTGAAGTGAAATAGACTAGTATGTGCTATTCTATTCGATGAGTTTTCTCCAGTATCAGCGGATAGCTGCGTAAACCTGCGCTCATAGAAGTTCTGCGGTTTCTGCCTAAAGAACTGACACGTACATAAGGTAATCGAATACTTTTCAAATAAAAAAAATAATTATATCACAACCCTCTACAATTTAAAGTGGACTCCGAACCATGATCATCAACTGTCGATTAATACTTTAAAAAATCATGGTTTATATCAAAAACTTAGTGGACTACCCGTGTATAACGACACATCCGCTCACCCCGAGAGTTATGTCAGTTATCTGAAAACGATTCACTTTATTGCCCGACAATACCGACCGAAACATCACGGTTTAACTGCCCTTTTTCGGTGACGGACGAGCCCATGGGCGTGCATTCGTAATACGATACCTGCGTGGCACAAAATAAAAAAAAAGAACTAGTAAAAATTATTTTACGAACCAGCTTTATATGCAGATACCATAAAAATCCATTACTATAAACTTTCCGAAGAAAACTTCGAGTTACATGCGTGTGAGTGAAATATAAAATTTATTGAATGGTTGGATTGAAATATATTTAATAGCATACCAATCACGGAAAAGGTTTAAATTAAATTACACTCTGGGAAATTTTTGAGATAGCTTTTTTCGATGTTCTGAATAGTTAATCAATGTTATTTAGATAGGACAATATGTAGTGTCTTTAACAAGAATGTTTTTTATGACAGGTAGTCCGGTATATATTTTGTGTTGTAACACTGTCGCTGTCAAAAGTCGAACTTTTTATGGATATAAGAAAAGCAAAATGGGCAATTGTGTAATTGCACAAGTGTTGAATCAACTGATTTGTTACACAATGAACGTGTTATGTCTGTAAATTTTATCGAAATTCTGAATATTTGTAAAGGAATAAGAGGTGGATACTTCAGTGTTCATCTCTTATCAAGTGAGTTTTTGTCGACATATTCTAGAAGGTTTATTTGAAAATTTCTCGACCTGACAAAGAAAACAGAGGTTTTTGCGGCGTTTTTTCCACATAACTTGGAATATGTGAACATATAAACAAAAACGAGACAAACATCTTTCAATTCAATACATGTGTATCAAAGACGTTATAGCGTTGACAAATTCTCGATCGCTACAGTTAAGATCATTTTGGGCAAATCTTATTTGGAAGTGCACCTGTATCATTCAGGACAAGTCAAACACAGTCTAACTTCACATCTCGAGCTGAACAGACGTCTTCAGGCCTTACCCTTCCGTCAGATGTATTTTTTGATATTCTTGTAGAGGGTTTTATGGCCCGTGGGTTATAGATACCAGCCATTTTATGACCCGGTCAATTAGAGACAAGGCCGTTATAGAACTAGTTAGTTCAGAGCCCAGCCATTACCAAAACCATACCTTTTGGGGCTAGTTTGGGCCGTGTCCGGTCACTACATATTCCATACCTTTTAGGGACCCCCGTATAAGGAGACAGAATTACCAGTAGGGGAAATTATTGGTACTTGGATGGCCCAGAGGTTGAATAAACGAGCGGCGTGACAAAGGAAAGAAAGACCAGATAATAATTTTAAGATATATTTTTTTCTTTCTTTTGAGGTTTTCAACAGTAAGGTATTAGTGGATCACATCACTAAACCTCCTTGTATTTTTTTACTGTTTTATTTTTTTACCTTTTTATGTACATTGTGTTGTTTTTTTTTTATTGTGTTTATGTTCATTAAAAGTATTTTTTTTTACAAGATATACCACTTCCCAGTTTCGGGCTCTATTATTACATAAGATAATTTAACGAACTTGGTGGCGTTCTGTTAATGTGCCGCATCAACTCGTATAGGACCTTCTCCCAAGTGCCTCCGGCGAACAGCTACCGTCGCAGTAGCCAGGATTTTGCACTTTATTTTATCAGAAGAAAAATTTTGGTTACACAATTCTCCAAAATAAGTAGTTGTCTTAATTTTAACCTCGACATTTGATGTAAATCTTTTTTTAGCGAACCATTTGTGTCAGGATTCAGTAAAAGAAGTGATCTCTGGAAACCAAATCTGGCCAATGCGGTTTGTGGAAGTTATTCGAAGTGTAGGTTACCGAAGCTTGGAGCAATAACCCTAGATGTGTGTATCTTGGACTTTTTTGAAGTTAGTGAAAATGTACAATATCATTCCCTTCTTAGAGAATTTATTTTTCTATGATATTTTTTATTTGTTTGTCAATTTTTGTTTTACGCATAGACGTTTTTCTATTATGTATTATAGATTTAGAAATTCAATCGCAAATTGATTATTCATCTTTTCATTTACGATTAATTGTGAAAACGCTAAAAAAACGGCATCTTCTTGAATCAGATACTTGCAGTAAATCGCCTATGATAATGTAGGACAAATCGCATGCACACAATCGCACTCATAGGCGAGATTGCAACAAAATGAGTCAAGACAGTTAGTTTGGTTTGGTTTGAAGGAATACTTAAGGATCTTTGTGATATACTTAAGCATCTCATTGTTGATTTCACCTGGCCCTGAGCATTTTCTATTGTTTAGGTTGTTAATTACTTTACTGCTTTTATCTCCAGGTATTTCTACGTTTGGACAGTCAATATCAATGATAATATATTCTTCCTTCCAATGTAAAGATTATTAAAATATATTTTCCTGTTATTGCATTGGTCCGCATTGTATTTTTTATCCATTATTTTTTATCCATTCTGTCCCAACACCTTTCCAATTCGCTTTTGAGAGAAGCCGTCCTTCTTTTTATTCGACAATCTATTCTAGTATTTCGAGTTGAGTTGTATTTTTAAATATCGAATTTTTTTCCTGTTGCTTTTATGTAGAAGCAGGATCAAAAAAAAGTATTGCTCAGTACTCTGAGTATTAAATAATTGTTGATTGGCTATGATTAGCTATATATTCTAAATATTTCTTATTTAACTATGCACTATTTTTCATAGAATTAAATTTTCCAGAGAAAAACTACAAAAAGAGGTTAATAATGATGAAGAACTATTACTACAAGTGTATTAAACTGAATGTATATTTCCTTATTTCTTAGTAAGCTGAGACCTTTTCAAACCACCCTCGTAATTCTTCAGGGTGAACGGCTGTGTTCGTACAGGATCGCGGCATAATTGAGGAAAGCTGAACCGACTTGGGTGTTTTCTAGACAAATTACTATTGCGGTGATTTCAGGGCTCATTAAAACGCCTACTGAAGGTCTCGGCCGACGTGAATTGGCTTCTCTGGGATTTACAGGTGTTCCGATTTTACCGTGTACCTCCGCGGACAATGTTATTTGTGGCTGAAGCTGAAAGTCATAACGTCACAATTTAGTTGGGTGGTCTGAATTTTTTCAACGTTCTCCATTCCGGGTTTTTGTTCTCGTTTTTTTTCACACACGACGATATCAAGTTTAAGTTACAAGAACTAAATTTTACTGGCTACAAGTTTATTTTGTCACCGTGATCCATAGGTTCGTGTATTTTTTTATATACTTTCAGATGGAAATTTAAAAGAACAAAACCCTTGATTTTATGGGTTGGAATTATTGAAATATATGTTTTTTTATCGCCATTAAGTTGAACTTTTGTTGTAGTTGTATATGTCCTATTTCAGGCGCCGTTACTTTATCTACATCTTTGGAGTCTGTCAGAGTCTATAATTTGCCACTGGTGCTTGTTTTTTTTACCATTTTTTTTATAATTTTAGTATCTGATAAATTGGTGTGGGTCTTAAGATAATTAATCTATTGTTGTTCGTCCTCTTTTTGCGATATACCATCCCGAAGGAAGGCGCGGCCGTAGAAGGTGAGTATACGTCGTAGAATGACCTGAAGAAGTCATTTGAACACGTCCATATTTAGTTCTGTTAGGATTGAAACATTGTGTCTGCGGTAGAGAATGTCCATCTTTTGGACCCATATGTACCAATGGAAAATATAATCGTATTTACAATACGTTATTTAGTCTGCTTGAAAATTTTTGGAGTTTTATAGATTAGTCCCGATTCGCCTTTTTTACGTTGCTTTCGGACTCCTCATTATTCGTCATACATGCACCAAGTAGATGACTTCACATTTACGAAGAGTGCCTGGTAAACTGTTGGTATAGCTTTATATCTATCATTAGCCATTATGCAGCATTTTGCTCTGTTTAGTTTACAGTTCCGTGAAGAATTTTTCATTTTAAGAAATAGCGCCATCTTCTCGGAGGAGGATGATATTGAGGTAGTTTTATCCACATAATAAGCCTATAGCCTTCCTAAGTATACTTTCCTCTTAAACATAAAATCATCTTGACGGACTCCTTTTCCTATTTCGAAACTGATGGACATTTCGTAATCGACTTTAACAAATCCATTATTATTTATATGGAGTGCTTTTGAGAAAACTAAGGTGTTCCAATACTGCTATTTTTACAGTATAATTCAGATATTAATCCACTTAATAGTATCAAACGCTTTTGAGTACTCTAGAAAGTAAAATATTGCTGGTACATGATATGTGTGGAAATACATTACGTCATATGTTAAGATGAAGATATCGTAGTGATGGTTATACCAGTCCGCTTAACCGTTGCTCCATCTTTAAATGGATGTACAAATTGTGTTATGACATATTTCAACAATTACCACGAGAAATATCGTAACCATATTATATCTTGTTTATACATAATATCATGAAATGTGGCAGAGTCTTTTTGTCAGCGTTTGAAGTTCGGTAGCAATACCACAGAAAGTTTTGAAATGATTCAAATTATTTATTGAAGCAAAGAAACGAATCATAAGAACAGTTTTAAGAATTGTCCTATATTACTTGATAATATAGAGAACATTGACTAGATCTAATAATAACAGTTTGATTTGAAGAAAACATCCAAAAAGTGGTTGAAATTATTTAAAACGATTGTTGTGCGTCTATCAGATTCATTGAGAACTTCACAGCCATTCCTAAATTCTTATGTTAATGGAACATTTGAGAAAAGGGAATATTTTTGCTCGATTCTTGATTCTTGAAAATTATTGTGGTGCTCATATTCACTTGATTTGGGGTCGGGTGAGTTTTGACTATTTCCAGAATTGAAATTGGTGGTGAAGGGGGAGTGTTTCGATATATCAGGATATTTTGCACTGCAAATTCAGAAACCATATAACAGGTGTGCGCAAGGAGTCAAGTTTGAATATAAACAATTAAAAATAAATCAAGCCTTAAACAAATGACGTATTGTATCTCATTTCGCATCAGTGAACACTTTCTTTAAAGGCACTCTATACCAGCGCTGGTATACGGATTGGCTTCAATCAGTGCTTCAAAATTTACCGATATAAATCCGCTCAAATGAGACTCCGAGGGTGGTCTCCCTTTTATTGATCTTTTTAAACTATTTATTCGCTGCATTAATTGAAACTGGTCCTTCACATTCCACTTTACATATATTTCGTGCCACTTCCGCTACTTTGAAGTATTAGTTCCAGTAATTCCGCGAAAGGACTCGAATTTCAAATGTTTTCATGTTTTTCCATAAACCAGGAAAACATAAATTTACAATTATTTTACAATAATATAAAATGAAAAAAAAGATCTCCAAAATAAATACAACAATTAAATTGAATGCTTTTATAACTTCGAACATTGAAATAAAAACATAATTTTGTATAAATACCCAACAATAAACATTGAAAATTTTCACCATAGACTTTAAATAGTATAATATTTAACTTAACTGGCTTTGGTTATCATCGGGAAAATTTAATCAAAAGTAGCGCAAAAACAGGTTGCAAAGGGTCTGATACGAGTGTTATATAATAAGTACCTGGCTTTGACAAGAAATAATATTTTTATGTGTAATATTTGTTTAATTTTTCAACGTAATCACCTTTTAGTTCGATATACTTAATCCAACATTTTTCTAGCTTTTGTATCCCCTCTAAAAAATATGATTGCGTTTGTTAGCTGTTTTTTGATCGTTGGTGTGCTGTGATGAATCCATATTTCGTCAACAGTTATGAATCGACGCCAAAATTCATTCCGATGGCATTTTAACATCGGTAAACATTTTTTTGAAGTTGACAAACGTGTGTGTTTATTGTTAATTGTGAGCAATCGCTGCATCCATCTTACAGAAACCGTTTTCATATCCAAATGAGTTGTTAAAATATTCTTCACTCGTTTAATTGAGATGCCCCCAGTCTAAGCAATTTCACACACTTTCACTCTCCTATCGTTTATCATGATGTTGTGGATTTGGTATATCATTCCTGAAGTGGTAACCTCATTAGGAAAACCTGGACGATCTCCATCAAAAATACATTATACGCCCACGTATGAATTCAGCTGTCCAATATTTCGTGATTGATAACGAAGGTGCAGAGTTCCCATAAACTTCGCTGAGCTTCGTTTTAATCACAAAATTTGTTTTCTTTTTCAAGAACAAGTATTTTATTACTGTTCGATATTCCATTTCTCCATTGTTGCAAAATCACAAAACTTGTTCTATTTTAATGGCTGCCTTTCACAAACTAAACTACGCAGCGACTTGACAGTTTGACAGTATCGTTGTGAAAGATTATATTTACGAAGAATATCACTGTTTAAATACCAGCATCGCTATACTTATCATAGAGCCCTCGTATATGTCGATAGGTTTTTTGTATTGGTCACTTACAAATTGATAGCAACAAGTCACAAGTGACAAACCACGGACGGATAGATAGCCAATGAGGTCTGCTGAATTATGATAATCGATAGTCAATGATCGTATTTCGGAGCATACGCTATAAGAAGAAAAAAATTGAGGTTGTCTTTCTATTAGCAAACTGCGGATCAAAATTGTGGCATTTAAAGAAGGTTTTTTTTTCTTTTTTATAGATTAGACACTACTGAGGATTTTTCAGCAAGAAAGAAAAAAAAGATTTAAAACCGGACTTGATAACATAACTTTCTATACATTACAATTCGTTAAAGTAGTATATCTAACGATAAGGAAAAAATGGCGTACACGATGTGCAAGTTGAAAGGAGAGTGCGAAAGATCTGATTTAATGGTTAATTTCCAAAAGACAATGTACCTTTATATCGGTGGACCATCTAGTGAATTTTTATTGAATCAGGATGTCACCTATGGAGCGGACAACAAAGAAATGGAAAAGATAATAACTCCAGTGTAAAAGGCGATATATTATCTGAATGAGATCTTACGAAATAAGAATAAAACAAAGAAAATGAACTATATTATATCTGAAACATAAAAACGTAAAAAACAGCATAATAAATCGAGCTGCAGGGAAAATTGGAGAGTCAGGAGAAAATTTAAAAAAGACTTGAATAAGCTGAGATAGATGCAATAAGATTACTTGGGATATCATGAAAAGGTAGGATCATAAATGATACAATAAAAGAAATGAAGTATTGAAGTATTGAAGGAACTATTATGGATGACCTACAAAAAAAGCTAATATAGTATTTACATATTTGCGTATGTCAGAAACAAGATTCCTTAAGCAAAGAATGAAATGGTAACCAATAGAATACCGAAGGAGGGCAAGGCAAAGAACAAACTGGAAACAATGCGTTGAAAAAACAATGAGTGCTAGAAATTCATAAAGACCGGATTGGAAAGATAGAAAAAGATGGAAAAAAGATTGGACAACTTTCTAAACTGGAATAATAGCAATAATATAACTTATTTTTTATTGATACATTCATTTAATTCATTTAATTGTTTGGAATTTAATAATTCAAGGTGAGGCAAGTGTCATGCTAAACTTTTATTTATTTATAACTTTTAAGAGAAGCAAGACATATTATTTCTAGAATATTCAGTTCAACTTTTAATTTTGATGTAGTTAATTTTTGAAAGTTGCCAATCAAATGGGAGCCATTAGCAGAAATGCAACTTTGTGCACTTTTTATCACATTTTCCATAACTTTTGTCAACATATCTAGTATTAATGCAGCGATTGCAGCACGGATTTTGTTGAGGTGCTGTATGGTTTGGAGTTTCCTTCAATCAAAATCCTTAAAAATTAATCCGGATCTGTCAAATTAGGAGGTATAGGCGGCCACAATCAATCTCCATTTCGACCAATTAATCAACTAGGCAAAATGTTCTTCAAAATATTGATTATTGCATATGAGGTGTGTGCTGTGGCACCATCTTGCTAGAGCCACATATTCTAAAGTCAATCAATTATCTTCTAATTGAGGCACCATTTTAAATCATGTATCTACCTGTGGTAGTCAAAAGTTTACAGAAAAAAGTTTTTTTTTTCAAATTCAGTTTTATTTCCCAACATGGTCTCCTTGTAAGTCTATACACTTTTTTAAGCGATGCTCCCATTTCTTTAATCCGTCCAAATAGTAATTGACACTTTGTTCTGCAAAATGTCGTTTACGAATGTAGTGTCCTCCTCATTTGAAGAAAATCCCTGTCTCCCGAGCGAAACTTTGAGCCTGGGAAAGAGAAAAAGGTTGCTGGAGGCTAGATCTGGTGGATACGGTGGATGGTCAATCAATTCGACTTTTAATTCGCGGAATTTTTACTATGGCGACCGCTGAAGTGCGAGGCGGTGCATAGTCATGGTGAAACAAAACCTTATTTTTCTTTAAACGTGGCCGGCTGCCTTCTGCTAGTCAAGTAATGGTGCGTAGTATGCTCCTAGTGTGGTTTTTCCCTTTTCAAGATAGTCGATTAACACAACTCCATGACTAGCTCAAACAACCAGTCCCGCCGATGGAACAGTCTTCGCCGTTTTTGGAGTCGATTCCACAGTTTCGAGTGTGTCTTGGTTTCAGGAATGTAGTGGGGTGTCTAAGTTTCATCTATAGTTATCAATCGATGCCAAATCGAATGTTATTTTGATTCTGAATGAATAAGCGAGGTACCCGACTCGCGGTTAGCTTTTTTTATGGCGAAATTTTCCGTCAATATATGAGAAATACGTTTTTTCGAGATGCTCACAGCCCTTGCTACCTCTCTAACCTTAATTCGACGGTCGATTAGCACTATTTGGTGAACTTTTTCAATATGGCAGTTGCAGGTTGCTTTATCGGTGGTGGTTGCAGTTTTTGGCCGTCCCGAACATTCATCGCCAATCAAGCTATACGACTCGTTTAAATGCAGTTCAGATGCGTTCAGATGCCCAAAATTTCACGGTGGCAAATGATGGTTCAGAGTCCCCTTAACCAGCATCCATCTTGGCTTTAATTTGCGTAGGTTTATTGACTTTCAAATGCAAGAATTTAATGGCGGCTCGATATTTTTCCATTCTTCCAGAAATACTAACATTGACTGATGTAAATGACAAATAAACAACGACTGAGCATCTAATATGGCTGAAATTTTTAAGCTTATCTTTCAACGCTTGCATATTACCAGCATATTTTTGACGAGCAACTTCATCTTCATGTTGCGACTGGAAAGTTTTCAGACTACCCTCATATAGCGTCCACCGTTGACTAGAACTTTATTTCCACTATCGTCTTCAAAAAAATATGGTTCAATGATGAATTGAGCACCAACTTTAACTGGATGTAATGATGTAATGATTGATGGAAATGAGCTTCATCGCTTATTATTAATTTTGCATGGAAACTGTCAATTTGATGGAAGTGGTTTATGATAGCATTGCAGTTTATAATCGTTTATAATTGTTTGTACCCAAGATGTCTTGAATAATTTCAATCTAATCTAAAATAAAATTTGAATCTTATAGGGAAACATGTGCAAGTCTCTTCTCAAAAGTCGGCGTAAAGTGCATGGAGAAGTTCTCGATTGTCGAATCAATATTTCTGGAGACTCCTCTACACTGGGCTCCACACATGCGTATTATATTTCCACTGGTTCGCACTGTTCTTGGACCTTTGATGTGGAAACGATCACCAATTGTTCCGAATTCTTGAACTGCTAGAATAAACGATAACTTCGATTTATGAGGCGCTGGACTACTATAATATTTTCGTCTAAATTCACATTGAGTTGCAATAATAGAAATATTTTTTTTAATGTAAATTACATGAATTTCATTGCGTTTCACTGTCTGAAATATCGCGAAAAAAATATGCCGCCAAAACAAAATGGTACGTGATACTTGCCACACCCAGTATATTATCGAAACATGTAAATTATTCTGAGCTCATTTTATTTATTTATTCAGCAATACAATCTACTATATGAGAATTGAGAAACATTTGATTTGAAAATATATTAAAAGACCAAGTACTAAAAATTATCGGTTACATATAATTGAAAACAATTTGAAAAAATAACAATAAAAACGACTACGAGAAGAAAGAAGCGTTTGAATTTGGGCATCAAACTAACACGAAATTCTTTTCTGTAGAAAATCGTGACTGGAGATTAAACGTGGATTTGTTCTCTTTCACCGTGTCTTCTCCGGTAATGCTGTTTGAGTCTGAGCTGAAAGTCATAGTCCTATAATTTAGTTAAGTAGTTCGTACTTTCAGAATGTTCTCCATTCGTGCCTATTGTTTTTCTTTATGTACAGGATGATGCTGTTTGTAGTTTGTAAGAAAAATGATATATCGAATTATTGTTTGGTATTTTCTTTTCTCCCACATGTGCGAGGACAAAGTGAAAAGTCAGAATTTTTTTAATGAAATATTGTTTCTTTGATCGAAAAATCAATTTACTCTCTCCTTTAAGTTGGATGCACCTCCCCTAACGATTTTTTAATTCTTCTATGCTTTCGACAAAGTACGACTTGTCGAACTATGCAAAATAATCCACTGTTTCAGTGATCACTTCATTCGATGTGAATTTCTATTCAACCAGCCATGACTTCATGTTTGGAAAAAAAAAGAAATAAGTTGGGAGGGATTAAATCTGGAGAATACGGTGGCAGCATCAATTCGCACCGTAAATTGACTAATTTCGCTGTTGGATAAAGAGTGGATTAGTCGAGGAGGTCGATAATTCAAAATCTACTTAGCAGGTCCTATGGTACGTGTTTCTAGAGTTTTTGCTTAGGTGGTTGGTTCATCAAGTTCTCGCCAGTTCACCAATAAACATCAGCTACCAATACCATCAGTTATAAATCGAAGTACTTTCGACTAACACCTTTCCGATATTTTGAAGCTTGACCACAGCGAATCTTCAAAGTTGTATATCATAACTCTAGTTAGGTTTCAGGATGGTCTTGTAAATCAAAACCTCTTTTTCAAGCGATAGTTTTGATAGACGTCCAATTAGCCAGTAAAGCTTACTTAATTTAAGACATTTTTTCGTTATATATTTCGGAATATATATATATATATATATATATATATATATATATATATATATATATATATATATATATATATATATATATATATATATATATATATATATATATATACGGTGATTTTTCAGTGCGCTTGAATTTTAAATTCAAATATAACAACAACTAAATTAGATGCCTTGAAAATATTTGTTATTTGAAATAATATTCAATGCCATAAATGCTTGAAAACAATTTCAGGCAAACGTTCGCCGCGGCTACTTCTGACAAAGCGTATTCTGTCAATCCCATTTTCGATCATTTTTTCAAGCAATTGGGGTCTTAGTCTACATTTGTCCGAGTTATAATAGCTTCCAAGACGTCAATAGTTGCTGGTTTATGGTTTATCAGCATAAACCAAATATTTAACATAACCCTAAAGAAAATAATCTAAATGCGTTGAGTTATATGACTTTGGTGCCCAATCAACAGGTCCGTTCCTCGAAATATTTTTATCACCGAATTGTTCTCTCAATAAATCGATTGTTGCGTTGGTTGTATGACATGTAAAGCCATCCTGTTGGAATCACATCTCTAGTTTAATGTAATTCAAATTCGGTGTCAAATAATCATAGATCATCGCTTCGTAATGATCCCCATTAATGCTAACATGCTCTTTACACCATGTGGTGCATTTTTGTGGATACAACGGTAATTGTTGGATCATTTGCATATTATTTTCATTTCAAATACGGTAATTTTGTTTATTAACATAACCATTTAGATAAAAATGAGTTTTCGTCGCTGACTAAAATTTTAATGCTGATGTTAAATTTTGGGTAAAGTTGCAATTCATTTTGAACCCATTCATCGAACGTACGACGCAAACGATGGTCTTGCGGTTTGAGTTCTTGGACAAGTTTGATCTTGTAAGGCACCAGAATAAGATCTTTATGCAAAATGTTCCAGTTAGTCGAATAAACTTCCTGCGAACGGCAACGAAGAATGCCAGCAACGGCGTCAATATTTTCGCCGGAATGCACAGTTTTTTGTCTTGCTTTTGTTTTAACATTGAGCAGCCTGAAATATGTTCAGAATTTGTCGAATTATCGAATCAGAATTTGGCGAATACATCCGCCGGTTGGGCGATTTTATGCGCCATAAAATTCACGAAGTGCTCTGTAAGATTGCTGCAGAGAACACTGATTTTGATAGTGAATTTCGAGAATTTGCAGGCATTTCTCTGATGTTAAACGTTCCATGATGATCTCACAGTTCTTAGTTCATATCTCCGATAAAAGTTTTCATCAAACTCAGCTTTATATGAAGGGACATTTTTTTGGTCTACGAGAGGCTCGGCAACGACATTTGTCTCACTTGAGTTAAGATTTTTTGCAGGTGAGTCTGCAGAATATATGGTGATTTCCTATCACTACTGTCCCATACATAAAAAACAGCATTATTTAGTGTACCCCAGTTGCATTCCTAAGAGTACAGCGATGACCTTAGATCGCCACAGATTTTCCACTTGTGTTCAAGAAATTTGATAGAGCCGAGGAGGGTTAAAACGTGGTAACAAACAATAAGATTGTTATTCTTCTCAAAGAAAGCAAGCAACCTCTGAGGTTGTCTGTAATGTGAGACTCTGATATTACGTTGTAGAAGATTCCATTGCTTCAGTCTTTACCCTAGAACTTCTGCCTTTTCCTTTGACAAGTCAAGATCTTGAAATCACTCAATTCCCGACTCATGTCTCATTGACTCAGTCCATGCGGTTTATCATCTTTTTTCTTAAAATCAGGGTCATGGGATATGTAAGGTTTGTTGGGTTCTTCTTCTTCTTCTTCTTCTTCTTTCATACTGTCTTTATTTTATACTTCAAGCTCATAATTTTGGAGTAGAGTTGGAACTGGTAAACTACCTGAATTTGGAATAGGTCGAATATCCAATGGAAGAATCGGGTTTGTTGAACTGTTCCTCTTTTCTACTTTGAGTCAAGTAGAAATAGCAGTCACCTGTATGGTTTGTAGGCTCCCGCCACACCATAGGGACAGCGAAAGCGATAGATCGTTTTTTTATTTTTCAGCCATTCTCGAGTATAACGTAACAAGAGTTTCAATATATATGTGGAGCCCATGACTTATCCTGGTCCCCTATCTTCATGCCAAAATAATGGTGCTAGGCAGTCTTCACAATAGGTGTCAGATTGCGTTTCTGTGACAAAAGTGATATTTTATCACAAATATAACAAACATTGTTTACTAAATTTACACATTTTTGCGGCATTTTGATTTAACAAATTTTACATTTCAAAACCAGAAAGTCTGCACTAATTACAACAGAATAAATATGAAATTTACAGTCACAGCAACAGTAATTATGTTTATAACCTTCAAACAGCTGGAGAGCGTTGTGTTTTGTCAGTTGATAGGTGTGTCAACTCCCGAAATCAAAATTTCCAAACTGAAGATGTAGACTATAAAAAATGACATGTCACTGTATTTCTAAATTAAAAGCAAATTGGTCATTTTTGTGGTGATTTTTCTTTCTAGAAAGTGAACATTTTTCTGTCAGTGTTATTGAGTAATAAAATCTTGATTGAAGTAACAGTCTTCAATACCTTCTCTGCTTCTTTGGAGTCTTTATTACAACCACTTTTGCAATATTTCTATACTTATTGTATAAAAATCTAATCGGTTAAATTAGTTTTCAAACTTTTAAATTTGAACATTAGCTATTTCATACTAAAATGGTAAACGGTGACGACTTGAATAAAACTCTTGTGACGAATATTCTTATTTTAATTCTAAAGTTATTTCAATAATTTTTTCCATTCTGTTCACGAAAAGGTGAAACTTAATAAAAGAAATTTAATTTTGTGAAAAGTTTTTAAAAAATTGGCAATTTTCGAAGTTTTCTTTTCTTTTCTTTTGTGTTCGTCTCGCCCAAAGAAAAAAAAAATAATGAAAAAGAAGAATAAAATTACGATCAATTAGAATTGTATAGTGAAAATATTGAGAGTTTTAAATTCAAAAGGGCGATTTATTTTTTTATTAGCATATTGCTCAGCGGTTTTGGTAACGCGAGATTGACGACTTTTGACTTTTTTTGGAAGTTTCAAACTAATAAAATTCGAAAATTTCAATTACACAGTGGACTTAATTTATGAAAATTCAATAAAGTTTCATTTACGTAATGTGAAAATTTCCAAATATAGAATAACGAAAGATGAAATACCTACAAACGTTAAATAACACAGAATATTAGTGATGTGTATGATGATAGCTCGAAGGCTAGTTATGTCTCCCAATCAACTAAGTAATGCCTTAGAAATTGCTTGGGATCAACTCCTTCAGAACTCCATAGATTATTTGATTAGGAGCATGTGTTTTCTGATTGTAAGCACGACTTAGGCTCAAAAACATTTCATCAGAAATTTGACATTATACAAGGTGGCCCATAAGAAAGTTTTTGGTTCATTGGCTCACTGCGCAAATGCAACAACTATTGAGACTCTCAACAATTTGAGACTCATTTTCATCTTAACTGGTATACAAATAAGTAGAACTATCATTACTGGACTGCAACAAACCCGAAACACAACCATCAAAAACCCCTACATTTCCCTACAGTCACTGTATGGGTTGCAATATCAGCGCGAGGAATAATCGGCCCATACTCTTTTGAAAACGGCTGGAAACGCGCAGCTACTGTCCCTTCAGAGCGTTATATGGAAATGTTGGACACTTTTTGGTACCTGAACTGCAAAACTTTGCTGGTTATGATCAAAGAACACGGTTTCAGCAGGGCGGAGCAACGTAACATACTTCTGACACGTCTCTACCACCAGTTTTTCTTGTGCGATTTTCCCAAACAAATTGATCTCCAGGAGAAGTGACATACATTGACTTCCACGTAGCCAGATTTGAGTCCTATGGACTCTTTCTTGTGGGGCTATCTAAAATCGAAAGTTTACGTTTACATCATCAATAAACCGGATTCTTTCGTATAGTTAAAAGAAAATATCCGACACAAAATGCCAGCCATTCCAGAGATTATGTGCCAAGCCATAATGTAAGCCATTTGTAAGCCATTTTTTTTACATTTGGATGACATTGTTTTTAAAAAGTAATTTCCTGCAATTAATTATTGAAATGTGCAATGTTCAATAATTAAAGTCTCCCTTTTATTTATATCGTTATATCAAATGGAAACTTTTTTGGGACACTTTGTACTATAACTGAAGAAGTTAGAAAAAGTACCGTACTACAACTACAATCAGCAACTAATTCTGGAGAAAAACAATTACAAAATATATTGGGACTGATTAATGCTTTGGAGCTGAAATTTGTTTTCAGACGTTGTAAGAATATCTTAAAACTAAATTCTGCTAGATAAACTTTATGTTTGTAATATAAAGATTAGGAAATTGGAGATGATCATAGAAGAGATCGTTATACATATTTGTAAATATAAAATTATTAGAATGAATTTAGAAATGTAAATAAAATTAAGAAAATATTAGAAATTTAATGGGTTGTTACGGTCGTTTTTACAATTTGTTTTTCCTCTATTTTATTTCGTTTGAAGTACATACATGTATTCAAAACCCCTTTTCTTACTCTATAAAAGTTTTGGCATCACTTTTCTATAAAACTTAATTTTAATTAACTTTCAGGCTTTTGAAATTGAAATTCCAGGCGGATTTTTTTAACATTTGCTATATTTCGTGGTTAAAAAGGCACAGAAGCAGTTTCAGACATTTTCGCTGTACAAGGTGCATCTCACGGAAAACATGACTTTTTAAAAATAGCTACTTCATGACATTAGGATCATTTGAAGCCAAGTTATCGCGCTTAAAGTGTCAGTTGAAAAATCGAATATTAAATTTTGTTTTAAACTTGGTAAAACAATCACCGAAGCGATTCCATTAATGGAACAAGTGTATGATGAGGATTGTTTGTCCCATGGCAGAGTCCACGAGAGGTTTAAATAATTCAAGGAAGGACGTGAGGTCATTCAAAGATGACGAATATCCTGGTCCGAAAAATTTCGTGGTTACTCAAAGTAACATTGAAATTGTGCGTGAATTTATAAAAAATCAGTCAAAACCTTCGATGCGGTACATGGAAATGAAAGTGAACATGTCCAAAGATTCAGTTCATAGCCTTGTGACCGATCATTTGGGACGGAATATTCTTCCACACAAATTTACTGACAATAAAAAATTGCTCCGAATCCATTGCAAGAACTTGATTAAAAAGTCGAAAAAAGACAAAAACTTCAAGTACAGCATTGTTACTGGTGATGAGATGTGGTGTTTTAATATGAAACCAGGCGTCAAAGTGCCACCTGGAAGTACTCGAGCGAGCCAAAACCGAAGATAAATGCTCTCCTGAAGTCAAAAATTAAAACAATGTTGATTTATTTCTACGATTCGGAGGGAATGGTGCACAAGGAGTTCGTTCCAACTGGTCAAACGATCAATGTTGTATTCGCCGTGTGCGGCCACACTACCGTCAACAATGCAGCTGACTCTTGTTACACGATAATGCACCGTCCCATCGCTCGACGCTCATTACTGATTTTTTGACCAAAAATGGCATTTTAATCATCAATTATTCACCATACTCGCCTGATTTGGCTGCCTGCGATTTCTGTCACTTCGAAAAATTTCATTTGCCGATGAAAGAACAGCATTATGCGTATATTGAAACCATTCAAAAGGCGATGATCGCCGCGCTCTTTGTCTCTGCCTTTGGCCGCGCTCAAAAATTAATTCGTCAACCTAATTGACCGTGCAAAACGTTGTATTGATGATCAAGGAGACTATTTTGAATAAAAATAATAATTTTTGCCGAAAAAATAAATAATTGTGTTTTTTTGTTAAGTCGTGTTTTCTGTGAGATCTACCTTGTATATGGAAAGGATGCTATATTCGATCGGACTGGTCCAAATTCAAAAATGGCAACTTCGGCCTAGGCGAGACGCCCCACTCTGGTGGACCGACTTCGGCGAAGACGATCTTAAGGCGCTTTTGGAGGAGGATGGCCGTTAAACATGCCTACACCTTGTAAATTGACCGAGTAGATGGACTGCGACCTTGAGTCAATCTCGAGACATCTTCAATTTATAGGATTTACTTAAAAACTCGGAGCTTGGGTGCCACATAACCTAACCGACGACAACATTGAAAATGGCCACAACATAGCTGATTAAAATATTACTTGACACCGAGCAACAGCGGCTACAAGCAACGATTCTTGTACAGAATCATCACGGGAGATGAGAAATGGGGTCTCTACATCAATATGAAGCAAAGGAAAGAATGAGTGACCACATGAAACATTCCAAAGTTCAGAGTTCAGCAAGATCATCATGCCAAGAAGACCATGATCTGCGTTTGGTGGAACTGGGAGGTGGTCCAGTGTACCGGGAATTGCTGGAGAAAAAAAAGACGGTCGACAAAGAACATTACCTCGCCCAGCTGCACCATGTAAATGAGGTTATTCAACTAAAACAACCCGATCGACAAGGCTAAGTAATCTTACTCCACGACCTCACAGAACAAACATCGTCAAGGAAGCCCTGAATGATTCCGAAAGGGAGGTTCTTATATATCCGTCGTACTCTCCAGACTTTGTGCCAGCCGATTATCCCTTCCTCCACTCGATCAACCAAATGAAGGACCTAAGCTTCGCCAACGATGAGGACCTGAAAACTGGCTTAACAACTTCTTCGAGTCCAGGCTCGGCGATTTCTGGCGAGACGGCATCGATAAATTGATCGAGCGGTAGGAGCAGGTCATGAACAATGACGGATGGAGAATACATCATTGATTAATTTGTTATTAAAATTAAAAAAATTTTAATAAACTAACGGTGGGAAAAATAACCCAATTTTATCAGATGACTAGAATGGTATGAATAGCAGATGATGAAGAATTATAGATCGTAGATAACAGCCGTAGATCGTAGTCTTGTTTCTTTCTATTTTATAACACAAAATAAATATAATATGTTTACTTGTTATTTTCGAACATTGTATATTTTAACGTTCTGTACTTTTATAACTCAGCTACTAGTGAAATATTTTACATCTATTTTTCACAATATACGTTAGTTTTCATTATGTTTAATGAAAATAAATCTCCTGAGTTTCCATATATATTTTTTACCGGTAAAACCTCATTAAAACTTTTTCGATTAACTTTGCCAAGCAACATTATTTTTATTAATAATAATTTTTCCTTTGAATTTTTTTTTGTTAAACCCTTTATTATGGCTCCTATTTGATTTATATAAGTATCTATGTCATAAATTCTATTAAATATTTCAATATGGATTGGTAATTTTTTTTTAATATATGAGACGATTTGAAGCTAATTTTATATCATAATCTCATGAAAGGTTAATATATTTGGTTATATAGCGATAAAAGATAGAAAGTTTTGGAAAAAATCTTGCCTTGCCTGCCACATACGAGGTGGTCCGCAAGTGTAAGTCCGCATACTTGGTGGTCCAAAGCGATTTTGTGTGAATCGGATTTTTCTAGTGCGTTGTTAAATGTTAACACTTTTAAGCAACATTAAGTTTTGTAATTGACTTGCGCATTTCCAGTCCAAAAAAAATCAAGATATGATTATTTTCTGCTGTCTTTTTGATTATGTGAAAGGTTTTTCGGAACCATTTTCTTCATAACCAATTTATAGACCAAAATCTGAAAAACCGTTGTGTGAATCAAATTAAGCTCTTCGTCGATCATTCTGATCAGAACGGGATGTGGATTGGTTATGTGGATATCTATATCATTTCTCGCAGTTGAAGGCCGTGCGGTTCATCTTCAATCGAGTCTCGGTCTTCTGAGAATGTCTTAACCAACCTAAAAACCTGGGCCGTTGACAAAGTACTGTTTTCATTGATCTTTTTCTTTTTGCCAGTGTTTTTGTCTCACTGTTTCCAAGCCTGCAAGTCTGCAAGTCAAAATTTAATAGCGCACCATTGCTCGAAATTGTTGTCACTCATTTTCAGAATGCATTAGAAAAATTCAGTTTCCGAGAGGAACTGGACTAGAATTAACAGGAACTGGTTATAGGATTTCTATGGACCAACAAGTGGCTTTACTGAGTACAAAGTTGCACTGAAGATGCATCAGTTATTGGCCTGCCTCTCATCTAAAGGGAAGGACAACGGTGTTGTCAAATTGAACGCATTGACCTCAGCGATTACATATGTGCTGCCAGGTAAATAAGTTTTTTGTTCATTTATTCTCAATTTTGGAAAAAAAATCGCTGGGTATTAGATCTGTAAAAGTAATCGAAACCAACCTCCGTGAGACCAAGAACTGTTGGCCACAATATGTTGCCTGTTGTTTGCTGTGTCCATGGAAATAATCACCAAAAAGAAAACAAGAACTCTATGAAAGTCATACAAAATTGGTGCTTTGGTCCTGCTAGTGGAAAAATTTTGGTTATCAATTGGGGTGGTTAGTTCATGTTTCCTTATTTTCAAAACTGTTTCCGCGGTTACACCTTTTGTGGCGGGGTCGTGGATTTTCCTCACCCCAAATGTGGCAATTTTGTTAATTAACATCACCACCAATTTCAAAATGTGCTTCCTTGATTGTTGAGAAAAATCATTTGGTTGCATGATGTTTTGAATAATCCAGTGAGAGCTAAAGTTAAATAAGCTTTAAAGCCAAATCCTTTCGTAAAATACGCCATGTTGTGGATTCACTCAGTCCAAATTGTTCTAATACACAGACTAATGGAAATTTCTGGGTCTTCAGCAATAATTTCACGTACCAAATTAATATGCTCTTGTAATTGACCACTAAGACTATATATTGCTTTTTTTGTCTCTCATTCATCTTCTACCGAACCAGTTTCTTGAAATTTTTAAACAATACGATTGATAATGCTTTCAGATGGACGTTTATATGGGGACATAAATATCACGTAATTTTCTAAAAACATTTTTTACTGAACGAGCATTTTCATAAAATGATTCAACAATTTTAACGCGTTGTTCTATTGTGTACGAGTCTATTTTTATAAATGTCATAGATTTCTCATACAAATTTTCATACATTACACTTATGAAATCAGACTAGATGTAGGCAAATTCACAACTCCATCTGTGTTTTATTCAAGAATTAAAAAAAACCGCTCATTATATATATATATATATATATATATATATATATATATATATATATATATATATATATATATATATATATATATATATATATATATATCATATATCATCTTCAGCCGGTATCGATCCACTGCAGGATGAAGGCCTCTTCAGCATGCTTCCAACCTTCACGGTCCTGGGCTTTCCTCTGCCACTCGGGTCCAATATACTTAACGATGTCATCAATCCATCGTGCTTTCGGTCTTCTTCGCGGACGTTTGCGATCAAGCGGTATCCACTCCAGGATCGCCTTGGTCCATCTGTCGTCCCATCGCCTCGCTATATGGCCTGCCCATCTCCATTTCAATTGTTTTACTCTTCCAATGATGTCACAGACTTATGTCTGTTCCCTGATCCATGCGCAGGACTTTCTGTCTCGTCTTGTAATGCCAAGCATACATCTTTCCATTCCCCTCTGTGCCACCCGAAGTTTTTGAATTGATTGCGATGTGAGTGTCCAGATTTCACTGCCGTATGTCATAACGGGTAGAACGCACTGATCGAATACTTTTCTTTTCAGGCAAAGTGGGAGTCTGCTCTTAAACACTATGTTGAGCCTACCAAATGCCTGCCAGCCACATTTAACACGCCGTTCCACCTCCCGGGCGGTATTCCCCTCCATTGAAATCATCTGCCCAAGATATATAAAGCTGTCCACAATCTCTAAATCCCTTCCCAAAACTGAAATTCTTCTGTCCTGAGCGAAGTTATTGAACATAACCTGACTCTTTTTCAGGTTTATTTTCAAGCCAAATGGTTCGCCAGCCCTTTGCAGTTCTTGTATGCGTCTTTGCAGCTCCTCTGAGTCTTGTGAAATGAGAATAATTTCATCTGCAAATCTAATATATATATATATATATATATATATATATATATATATATATATATATATATATATATATATATATATATATATATATATATTATTATTCACGTATGGGCCCTGGTGGACCACGCGAAGTACAATTAGAGGCGTTTGTTGTTGTTAGCCTTCCTTTGTGCCCATACTAATTTCATTCTTTGGCTATGAGCTTTTTTCCTTTCGTCAGACCAAGTTGTTCCAGTCTTCCTACATTTTTCTCTCTGGCCAACCTTCCAAACGTTAACCTTGTGTCTGAAACAGCCTCTATCCTGATTTCACTTTGTGTAATATTTGCTGATCTTAGGTCCTCTTTAATTGCAGCAATCCATTTAATTATTTCTACTTTAGCTTTACTCCTATTTTCATATAATTCGACTATTTGTCTAGTTAACCTACTCGGATTCATCCGTTTTATGTGTCCGTAAAACTTAAGTCTTCTTTTTCTCATATCGCTATGTATATCTGTGTATTGTTTGATTTCTTGGTTTTCTCGAAGTCGGTATGTTGTGCTATTTATTTGTTTGGGCCCTAGGATTTTTCTTATGATTTTTCTTTCCTTCTTTTCAATGTCCTCGATGTCCCTCTTTCTATTCAAAATGAGCGTTTCCGCAGCATATAGACATTCTGGCTTAATAACTGTGTTGTAATGTCTCAGTTTTGTGTTTTTAGATAGGCATTTTTTGTTGTAAATATTTTGTGTAAGTCTCAATGCCGTTTCCATTTTTTGACATCTACCCTTATTGGCCGCTTTTTCCAACCCATTTTCCATGATTATTTCACCTAAATATTTGAATTGAGAGACTCGTCTGATGTTACCATATTTTGTTTTTAGAAATGGCGTTCTTAGTCTGTTGCAGGTAATGTATTGTGTCTTTTCAAAGGAAATTTGGAGTCCTACATTTTCTGCTGTTTCTTTTAGGATTTCAATCTGTTTCTGTGCCGTTAATACATCTTGAGCTAAAATTGCTAGATCATCAGCAAATGCCAGACAATCAATTTTGATGTTGGTTCTCCCCAGTTTAATGGGCTGGTCAATATTCAGGGCCGACTTTTTTTCACACCACTCCTGTATTACTTTTTCTAGAACACAGTTAAATAAAAGTGGCGAGAGTCCATCCCCTTGTCTCACTCCAGTTTTAATTTCGAAGGGCTCTGAGATCTCACCCATGAATTTAACTTTTGACCTTGTGTTAGTTAACGTTGCTTTAATAATTGCCAGCGTTTTCAGATCTAGTCCTTGTTCTTTTAAGATTCGGAATAAAGATTCGCGGTCAATAGAATCATATGCTTTTTTGAAATCCACAAATGTACAGACGACATTTTTATTGTACAGTTTTTGATGTCTTAGAATCAGGATCTGTTCAGGGCAGGATCTTCCCGGTCGAAAACCTGCTTGATATTCACCAATGTTAGGTTCTAACTGTTCCTGTGCTCTGTCTAGTAGACATTGAGATAGAATCTTGTAACAAACTGGGAGAAGAGATATCCCTCTATAGTTGTTTACATTCGTTATATCTCCCTTCTTATGTAGTGGATGGATTAGAGCATCTTTCCAATCTTCCGGAATCCGTTCGGTTCGCCAAATTTTTGTAGAATTTTGGTTATTTCCCTGATTGTACCTGGACCAGCGGATTTCAAAAGTTCCGCAGTGATTCCATCTTCACCAGAAGCTTTGTTATTTTTAAGCCGCTTGATTTGCCTAATTATTTCATCTTCATTCGGTGGTAATGGATCTGGGTTTGTTTGTTTAGGTTATAGTGTTGCTAATTTGTTTAAGGGCTCAGGACAGTTTAGTATTTGTTCAAAATATTTCGCAAGTTCTTTGCAATTGTCTTGGTTATTTAGAGCTAATTGTCCGTTTTCGTTTTGGAAGCAAAGACTTTCCGGTTGATGTTAATTTAGTTTTAAATGTTTTGTAAAAGTTTCGAGTGTTATGTTTTTGGAAATCTTTTTCTATTTCATTAAGTTGATTGTTTTCATATTTTCTTTTAGTTTGTCTAATTAGCTTCGATGTTTCTTTCCTTACTTCCAAAAATATGTTATAGTTTATTGCTGTTTTTTGACTGTTCCAATCTTTGAATGCTTTACTTCGGCTTAATACTGCTTGCTCGCAAACTTCATCCCACCACGGATGTTTTCTACGTTTTTGTAAAGGGACCAACTTTAAGGTTGTTTTAATAATTTTTTGTTTCAATTCTTGCCAGTTCTGTGCTGGTTGTTTATCAAGTTCTTCTGTTAGGGCTGGTTTTGTTTTCGTTGGGTCAAACTTTGGTATTAGCAGCCGCTTTTGAATAAGTTTTCGAGGTTTTAAGCTAAGTTTGATTCTAGTCAAGTAGTGATCCGTGTCTATATTTGCTCCTTTCCTGACTTGAACATTCAAAATCTCTTTATAATTGGGGTACGAAATGGCAACATGGTCAATTTGAAATTCACCCATGTACGTGTTTGGGCACCTCCAGGTCTTTTGTTTTGATATTTTCTTCTTAAAATGGGTTGACATTATTTTTAGATTAAACTGCGAACATAGTTCAACCAATCTTCTACAATTATGGTTAGTCCATTTATGAGCGGGAAAACTGCCGACTGTTTTCCTGTACTTTTTTCTTTCCCTAGCTGGGCGTTGAAATCACCCAATAAAATTTTTACATGGTTAGAGGGAATTTTAGAGATAGTCTTTTCTAGAATTTCCCAGGACTTATTTACTTTTTCAGGATTAGATTTATTTTTTTCGTTAACTGGGAGGCGTGAAGTCGATTATTTACTGGCTGAACATTTGTTATAGAACCAAGGATGTTTCACAAAAGCAACACCAGATGTGGTGTATTTTTGAGTATTTTTTTGTCCGTTTTACTTTTAAAAAGTCTGTAGTTGCCGAATTCCAAGGTGTTATCATCTGTCAATCTAGTTTCTTGCACAGCTAAAATTTGGATTTTTTGCTGATTTAATGTTCGCCCCAATTCGTGTAGTTTTCCTGGACGCAGGAGAGAATTGATATTTGCCGTTCCAAAGAAAGTTTTTGTTTTCGGTTTCAGACGTTGGCCAGAGGTCTCCGACTCCCTCTGAAAGATTTTGCGTTTAAGCCCGGACGCCCCAGAATCCGAAAGCCCGGTTGTACCAGCAAAGCTGGCAGAGGATTGTCTACCTCCTGGGGTAATTTTGTAATTACTAGAACGCTTCATCTTGTACTTTGAATTAAAGGTTTGAACCATGACAGTTCAGAGGTTAAGACTGGAGGGGTTAGTTCCAGAATTTAAACATCAGTCGCACCACTCGTGAACAGACGCTGACCACTCAACCGCTTGATACAAGCTAGACTCTAAGTGGATTGAGTTTTTTTTGCCTTGGTTCGGGGCTGCTTATTTTGAGATATTTGCAGCTGTCCATTAATATCTAATGGAACTTTCACTATCCACCACCCGTGACCCGTCCAGTACCTTAGGCGAGGTATACTGGATATATATATATATATATATATATATATATATATATATATATATATATATATATATATATATATATATATATATATATATATGTTACTCATCTAAAGAGTAGGCAATAAATAGCTATTTATTGCCTACTATATAATTGCTATATAATTGCCTACTCAGTAGATGAGTGAATCCTTAGCATGATTTAAATTTCTTAAATACATTTTATGTTACAGAACTTCATAAATTCACTTCTGTGCGTTTTATTTAGCTCTACGCAGTTGTTTATTCTTTAATTTATTGTTAACAATGGTTGACAATGACATTTTTTTCTGATTGTGTAACATTCAGCTTGAATAGTATTACATATAAAAGAAAATGTATGAATGAATGTTTTTTTTCCGGATTTTTTGCAAGCTAATAAATCATATTTTTCGAGATTATCGCAATAATGCTCATTGTTAATTGTGTTTGTAATAGTTTGTGTAATAAATATTGCGTTAATCGTACCATTGTGCCCACACGGTGAATTATAGCTCGTATTGTTTAATGAATAAAAAAACGCGATTGAATATTATTCGGTCCGTGTGGTTTTTGTGATATAATGTTACTGATAAATTTGATTGTATAAAATATGTTTGTGATAAATAGATGGTTAAAAAAAATTAGTCAACGTTACGGATTTTCAACAGGGAGTTTTTTTAAACATATCTAATATATATTTGACAGCTGCATTTTTGTTTTTTTTAGAAACCCAATACTTTGAGACGAAATTTTTCTTAGCGATAATCTGTTTTTCATTAAAATGCATACATTCTTATTCTTCTTGTTTCTGTAGAGATACAGCTCAATAGTGAACCATGACCTGCTTCAACCTTCGCCTCCAGCCGGATCGATATATTGAATTAATCCAATCTGAGGCTGTGTTCGAGTCGTTTACACAAAGCAATGAAACTGGTGAGGTAACATTCAATCTGATAATACTGTTGGCTTCCCTTTTGGATGGGTGGCAGGCCAATATATGGTGGATCTTCAGCACGAGTTTCAACTCTCTAGAGTCACTTAGTTCGGTTTTCATTAGTCTGTGGCAACTCTTTTTGTAAACTGGGTTTTTTTAGTGTGTTGTAAAAATGAGTATCGCCAGTTTCGAATAACGGTGGGCTATCAAGATTTGTTTCAAACTTGAGCACAGTGCGGGGGATTTTTTTTTTAAACTTCAACAGGTTATGGAAACAGTGTGTGTCCAAATATTTTTCTCTTTGTAAACAATTTAAAAAATATTAGTCACAGCGACGGCAGTTGTTCGTAGGGGGAGCACCGGGGAGAAGGTCCTGGACAGGATGAAGCTGCGCGTCAAAAGGGCGCCACCCAGTTTATTAAATTATCTTGTGTTATAGAAGACCCTCGAACTGGGAAGGGGTCTATATTAAAAAAACTATTGACTTGATTTTATGCTTTAATACACGTAAGCACACTAAAAAAAAACAATACAAAGTACATCAAAAGGTAGAGAGAATAAAAGTATCAAAAAAACATAGGAAGGTTTAGGGACTGTGATTCACCAAACCTTACCGTGGAAAATCAAAAAATAACTAAATAAGTTCCTCTAACTTACACGAGCTCGTCTCTAATTCTCTGTACTTATAAATTAGATGGTATTAAGTCTATTCAAACAATATTTAGCAAGTAGAGATTACTTAAAAGTAATGAAATAACATAAAGGTAATAATTGGATCAAAATAAGTAAAATCATCAATAATAAATCAGATCGAACAGCAAATTGTCTATTTCCTGACGGTAATCAGAGAAGTAGGTAATTTAAGAGAAACGTGAAATTTTAACTTTATACGAAAATATAATAAAAATTTATTAATATGGCCTTATTTCTCCATTATCCTGGCGCTATCTAACCTAATTATCCTACCTAACCTATCTAGTACTGGGGTATCCAAATACTATGAGTACGCCTACGCGCAATTCAATGTCCATATGCGGGGGTCCTCAAATAGTCTGGAACATGACTGACCGGTTACTATGCAAAGTGGCTCCAAAAGAGAGTATGGTTTTGGCAATGGTCGGGCTCCGAAATAAGTGGTTCTTCAATGGCCTGGTCCCTGATTGGCCGGATTCTCTAATGTCCGGGTCGTAAAACGCTCTACTCTCTAGAAAAAATAAGCTTAAACATGGCTTGGCCAGCCAAACTACATACCTCTGTCGGACGGATAAGGCGCGAAGACGACAGCTCACCTTGAGATTTGGAGTTAGACTGTCTTGGCTTTGTCCTAAACGATACAGGTGCTCTTTCAAATACAATTCGCCCGAAATGATCTTACCAGTAGCGATCAAGAATTTGTGAACGCTATCAGTGTTTTATCAATGACACAGGTTTTCAGGTGGTTTAAGGCTTTCTCGGAAGGTCGAGAGTCGATCAAAGATGAACCTCGCAGTGGAAGGTCTTCAACTGCAAGAAGTGATAAAAATGTCTTTATAATCCGGGATCTTGTCCGTTCTGATTATTGGTTGATGGTTTGTTGAATTTGACTAACACAACTGTTAATCAACTTTTTAAAAACCTTTCGTAGGATCAAAAGTACAATATTAGGAAAACATGTCTTGATTTTTGTGATGGAAATTATTATCATTCATTTTTAAAGCGCACGAGAAAAATCTTGTTCATGAAAATAATTGTTACGGACCTCAAAGTAATTATAGCGAAGTAACTATGAAGATGCATCAGCTGTAGGTCTGTTTGTCCTCCAAAGGGGAAACTAACAGAATTGCTAGAAGGAACACCACGCCACCCATCTCACTACTTTATGATAATAATTAAAACACTTGGTCTAATGTAGGTCGATTTTTTTTGTCTCGTTAAATTTATTACACTTTCAATAATTGGGGTATTTTCGAAGTTTAGCTGGGTGTTTGTTAGGTTTTTAGAGACGTATATGGCTTTTTTTTTTACCAACAAACGAACAAACAATATAATATTACGAACAAAAGAACGGATTATCAATGGGAAGCTCCCTAAGCCTCCTTCTGGTAGAAATTTAGATGGCTAATTTTGAAAACAATTTATTTAACGGTACTAATTATACAAGACGCATATATTTTTGGGCCAGGTATGTCCATGATATTATTTGCATATGGACGGGTACCGAAAGACTCTTGGGTCAATTTCTTGAATATTTAAATAGCGTAAAAATGAAAATCTAGTTCACAGTAGAAATAGAGACGGATAATTCATTACATTTTTTAGATTCAAAAATAGTAAGAATACTGAATAAATTAGAATTCTATATATTTAAAACCCACGTGTACCGATACAACTATTCACGCAAGTTCAAGACAGTCATATAGTCAAGTCAGGAATGTAAAAATGTCCAGTTTTCATCGTATGACCCACAGACTTCTAACGATTCCACTTAAAAAAGACAGCTATGAAAAAGAACGCAAACATATCGCAAAGAATAATTAATATCAACCCAGTATTATAGATAAAATGATAAAAAAGATGATTAAGAAAAACAACATCAAACATTTTAAGCCGCAACACTCAAGAAAGATTCTAAAAATTGGCATGCTATAAACTATATTAACAAATTAATATTCTTAGAGATTATATTAATGAAAAATTAATATTATCTCTGTTAATAAGAATAATCTTGCATCGATGTTAAATAATAACAAAGGACGAGCAAAATACACAAATCTGGTGTATACGAAATAAAATGTAATATCTGTAATATCTGTGTTTCTTTTAACACCAATAATGCTAATTAATACATAGCTGCAATATTATTATTATTCACGTATGGGCCAGTGTGGACCACGCGAAGTACAGTTAGAAAAGGAGAGGATTTACGGTTAGAGGTGCATCAGCATCTAAAGGGTATTTAGCGACTGGATCTACAGCTTAACGTGGGTTCCGAACCACGGTCATCAGCTACCGATAAACCCAGGCCAGCACCCCTCTCAGCCTATCAACCCTTGGTTATGTGCTTACCCATAAGTCTATCAGGAAGCCTACCGACTGGCTAGTGACCAACTTAGAACACTTCTCAGAAGAGATCTGGCCTTACCCAGCCTTTAACTGGCGTAACTGCGGGGTAATTCGTTGTCGGATTTTACACGCTTGCCTAGAAACAATCACAGACATTTAGGTATGGATATGTGTGGGCGTGTGTGTGTATATGTGAGTGTATATAAGTGTGTGTGTGTGTAAGGTAGGAAGTAAGACGGACAGAAGAATTAAAGAAAAACACCCATCCGAGCGCTGGAATCGAACCAGCTACCTTTGGATTACCAGGCAGGCGGCTAAGCCACCAGACCACCGTGGCCGGCAGTACAGTTAGAGGTCTGTGTTGTTGTTAGCCTTCCTTTGCGCCCATACTATTTTCATTCTTTCGCTATGAGCTTTTTTCCTTTCGTCAGACCAAGTTGTTCCAGTCTTCCTACATATTCCTTTCTGGCCAAAATTCCAAACGTTAACCTTGTGTCTGAAACAGCCTCTATCCTGAATTTCACTTTGTGTAATATTTGCTGATCGTAAGTCCTCTTTAATTGCAGCAATCGATTTAATTATTTCTACTTTAGCTGTACTCTTATTTTCATAAAATTCGACTATTTGTCTAGTTAGCCTACTCGGATTCATCCGTTTTATGTGTCCGTAAAACTTAAGTCTTCTTTTTCTCATATCGCTATGTATATCTGTGTATTGTTTGATTTCTTGGTTTTTTCGAAGTCGGTATGTTGTGTTATTTATTTGTTTGGGGCCTAAGATTTTTCTTATGATTTTTCTTTCCTACTTTTCAATTTCCTCGATGTCCCTCTTTCTATTCAAATTGTGCGTTTCTGCCCCATATAGACATTCTGGCGTAATAACTGTGTTGTAATGTTTCAGTTTTGTGTTTTTAGATATGCATTTTTTGTTGTAAATATTTTGTGTAAGTCTCAATGCCGTTTCCGTTTTTTGACATCTACCCTTATTGACATCTACCCTTATTGGCCGCTTTTTCATATCGATTTTCCATGATTATTTCACCCAAATATTTGAATAGAGGGATTCGTCTGATGTACTATATTTTGTTTTTAGAAATGGTGTTCTTAATCTATTGCAGGTCATGTATTGTGTCTTTTCAAAGGAAATTTGGAGTTCTACCTGTTCTGCTGTTTCTTTTAGGATTTCAGTCTGTTTTTGTGATGTTAATATATCTTGAGCCAAAATTGTTAGATTATGAAGAAATACCAGACAATCAATTTTAATGTTGGTTCTCCCCAGTTTAATGGGCTGGTTAATATTCAGGGCCGATTTTTTTTTCACGCCAGTCCTGTATTACTTTTTCTAGAACACAGTTAAATAAGAGTGGCGGAAGTTCATCCCTTTATCTACTCAGTTTTAATTTCGAAGGGCTTTGAGATGTCACCTATGAATTTAACTTTTGACCTTGTGTTAATTAATGTTGCTTTAATAATTGACAGTGTTTTCAGATCTAGTCCTTGTTCTTTCAAGATTTGGAATAAATATTCGCGGTCAATAGAATCATATGCTTTTTTGAAATCCACAAATGTATAGACGAGATTTTTATCTTACAGGTTTTGATGTCTTAGGATCAAATTTAGATTAATGGATCTGTTCAGGGCAGGATCTGCCCGGTCGAATATCTGCTTGATATTCACCAATATTAGGTTCTAACTGTCCCTGTGCTCTGTATGGTAGACATTGAGATAGAATCTTGTAACGAACGGGCAGAAGAGATATCCCTCTGTAGTTGTTTTCATCCGTTCTATCTCCTTTCTTATGTAGTGGATGGTTTAGAGCATCTTTCCAATCTTCCGGAATCCGTTCAGTTCGGCAAACTAGAACTAGTAGAATTTTGGTTATTTCCTTGATTGCACCTGGAACAGCGGATTTCAAAAGTTCAGCAGTGATTCCATCTTCACCAGAAGCTTTGTTATTGCATAGTTGCAATATTTATTTATTCTGTACTGTATGCTGAACAGCTTGTCAAATGGAACACAAAGGTAAGAGATCTCTGGAACTAAACTAATTGTAGAAACATTGAAAATCGCCAAGAGCGGGAATGGTTTGAGAGATACAACTGTGATACTGCGGCCATCGAGCTTAACAGAAAACTGTGGGTCAAATTAAATAGAATCCGCACTGGATGTGATCGATATGCTGACTCACTCTATAAATGGGGTATAGCGGAGTCTCCGAGTTGTGACTGTGGTACACTGAAACAATCCATCAGACATATTAGTGGAGAGTGCCCCTTACGATTTTATCAAGGCAGCTGGAACGATTTCATGAGGGCCGACGTTGTAGCGATGGAATGGATTGGAAACCTAAAGTTTATTTACCGAAGAAAGATAGTCGACAAAAAAAATGACCAACGCGTGATCAGCACGTAATATTTTAGCCAGAAACGCTGAGCGCCCTTGCTATTGGCGGGAATCGGTCGAGCCGATTTACACTAGCAATGAAAACCCAGATGATCGGCAGGCTGCCGTTCGACAGAAACATAGGGTTAGCGGCAATAACTCATACAGCTTCATGAGTATTTTTCATTTATTGAGTTGCATTCGATTTATTAATAATTGCATTTTGTTTCCATAAAATCTCTGATACGGACACAGCTGAAATTGTCGATCTTAGCTATACCCCGCCTGAAAAGAGGACAGTTCTTAGTGCGGTCCTGTAACGATCACGTGCAAGATGTGTGAATATGTTTGAGTTTAATTTCTTTCATCAATAAATAGGCTATAGATATTAATGTTTAGTCCGTCTGGTTGTTGTGTGTGCACTGTTTGTTTTCTTTTTTTCTTTCTTACTCTTTTTTTGCATACATTTATTGTACTATATGTTTATATGCTGTATGATGCTATACGAATAAATAGCTGCAATAAAAGCAGGCTGTTAAATTATTTGGAAATTTCCGAAATTATAAAAGTCATATACGACGATAAAAACTTTACAAACACCCAGCTAGACTTCGGAAATACCCCAATTATTGAACGTGCTATAAATGTAACGAGACAAAAAAATCCCACTTCTATTAGATAGCACTTCGAAACTTTAGTTTAGTTTATACATAACTCTTTTTGAGAATGGTCGCGAGGCCGGAACATGTCAGAGAATATTTTGAATATATTGTGAAACAAATACAATGTGTTGTAATTATTATCATTGTTACTATGTTTCACCAAGAAATCGCAACTGCGCAATCAATTGAAACTATTATTACTTTATGTAAACGCTTTGTATCTAGTATATATTTGACCGCTGATTTCTTTTTGTCTTTACTTGTCCGTACAATACAGAATAGTGTTTACAATTTGAGATATGAATAGAAGAAAAACCAGCTGGGCCTTCGATCAATTTTTTTTTAACTTTCTCCTACTAACTTTTACCTACTAATTTACTAGTAGAGTTATTTTAATTCCAGTTGCTTTATCCCGTAAAGATGTGTTGTTTCTAGTTTAATGTTCGGTCAAGTCTAATTTCAATATATTTTGCACTACAGGTCAGGGGGAGTTGATACCCATTAATGGTGACACGCGAACATGATTCCTTCTTTACGGTAAATGTGACTTGCTGAGATTTCGTCTGGTTGACTTTTAGGCGCCACTATTTTACACACTTCTCTATGTTAACAAGAGCATCTTAAAGTTTCTCAGATGTATATCTTGAATTATCGTAATGTCATCTGCATAGTTGGTAAACTTATGTCAAGAAGACAGAACTGATCAAATTTGGTTCATGTTTTGTAGGTTTTTATAGTTAATTAATTGATTTATATATATATATATATATATATATATATATATATATATATATATATATATATATATATATATATATATATATATATATATATTTATATAGGGTTATCAAATAAAAGCTATATATTTTTAATTTGGAATAAAAACAAAACGATATAAAATATCAACGTGATTTTTTTTATTTTAAATATTGGTTCATGACATATTTATTTAAAAATAATTTCTTGTAATGACCGCTTCTGAATTTTTAAAAGAAATCTATTCTGGTATGCCAATTTTTGATGACTTTGCTACATAAATCAGCATTTATTTCACGAATTACCTGAATGATGTTGGCTCTAAAGTCATTGAGTGGTTGTGGTTTATTGGTGTAAATCAATGATTTCACATAACCCCAGAGGAAAAAGCCCAATGAAGTTATATAGCATAATCGTGGTGGCTAGGTAACATCGGCATTTCTTAAGATTACACGGTCATTGATCTTTTCGCTCAGCAAATTGATTTTATCACGAAATGTATGGCATACTGCACCGTCGTATTGCACATATTATCCAAATCAAAATCATCCAATTCACGCCAGAAATAAACAGTAATCATGTTTCTATCTTTTGTTCTCCATTGATAATAACTGTATTTTGATTTTCTTATTCATATAAATACAGATCAAATATACCTCCAGACCATAAACCACATCAAATTATTATTATTTTTGTGGATGTAAAGATGTTTCAAGAACAGCATGTGGGTTTTCTTCACTCCAAATTTTGACAATTTTGCTTATTTACAAAGCCATTTAATCAAAAATGAGCTTCATAGCTGAAGATGATTTTTTCGTGAAATAATGAATCTCTTTCAAGGTGCTCTAAAGTCCAATTTTAAAATAAAATTTCTACGCACCAAATGGTTATTTGGGGTGAGTTTTTAGTGTCAACTGAATTTTATACCCCTTAAAATGCAAATCTTTATGTAATGTCATAAGAAAGCCCTGTAATTGTTAGAACGTTCTTGGAACCGACCTGTAATTGATTGTTCTGGATCTTCATTTACACTTTGGTACCCAGCAAGTTTTTGACTGTTTGTATGCTTCCCATTACAAACACTACCATATGTTTCGAACTTTTGAATTAAATTATGAATAGTAAGCTCTGTAGGTCAATTATGTTGACAAAACATTTCACGTAAGGTGCGAAATTTGGCCTGAATACATTTATTAATTTTGTAATAAATTTGAACAATTTGTATACGCTGTGCAACCGCATATCTCTTCATGATGATTTGCCAAATGATACTAAATACAAATGTTAACTTTGACGGGAATAAAAAAAATGGCTGCTATGATGTTTTACAAAAACAATATATTTCTGGTTTGATAACCCTTTATTTTCATGGTGTACACAAAAATTACAAATTAATCCAATTAAATAAATTTTTCATAGTGTTTTATTTTTTATTCTCCAATATATTCTTTAATACTACTTGCCTAATATCATTCAAAGCTCTAAATCAAGTTATATGCATTTAATAATTTGATATTTTCATATATAACATATCAATTTATTTAAGTTTCACGTCTGTCTCCGTCTATATAACATATCTATTAGAAGAAGAATATTTTTTATGCGGATTTATCAAACAAAACTTCATTGAATAGATTCTTATTGTGCGGTGCTCCGACAGATTTTCCCCTATTTGTCCCTTTTACCCCATCGGTGAAATCTTCTTAAAACGGTGTCGAAATAATGTTTGTTCATTGTAAACACCCTTGTTCCTTACTAATAAGATTCGCTGAACCGAGAATTGCAATTACACTTTTACGGGATTTAAGCCAACAGCGTACAATTTGCAACACATGGCCTGCGTCATTGGCGGAACAAAACAGTATTAATACTCCAGAAACAAACAAAAAGGTAATCGTAAACCTTTTCGATGTTAAACATGATTAAGAATAAGAACAATGTTTAAATAATGTCGTTATAAAACTTGGTAAATATTGCGGAAAATTGTACTATATACATCAGTGTCAATATTTGCAATATAATCACGTTGTAATAGCAGTAAGATAAGTGTTATTCTAGTAATAAATATTTAACAATATTTTTATTATAATTATTTACTGACTGATAACGTGTCTTCTTTGATCATGCTTGTTAACAACCTAATTCTATTTTTCTGGACTGAATTGGTTTAGTTACGCCACTGGTGATGGGCAATTGGTCTGTTTGTGCGTGCACTAAAACGTTCAGAAGTATTTATCTCCAAACTGCACCATGTTGACAACAAAGCGAGGATAATCCCATGAAAATAAATCGATGGGACATGTAATATTCCCCATGTAAGCCCACAGCTAATTGTCACGTAAAAAAATGTATCGAACAAAGGAAAACTGATTCCATTGAACTCATATTATATTACAATTTAACTGTTCAACTATATCACGTTTACCGATAATTTCTAAAATGATTTTTAACTTTCACTTGAGTGAAAACAACAATATTATCGATTATGAAAATATAATTAAATATATTGTTTCGGTGTATTCAATATGAACTCAAAAATGCCTACATTTTTCGTCTACTACCTTACTACATTACTACCAACTTACATAGTGCAGAGTGCCATGGCAGGGCTATAAATCGAGATCTATCGTCTATTTGACACCACCAAACTATTGGGAGACAATAAAGCAAAATAATCAAATCTGACGCTGAGAAACGTATTCAGAATTAAAAATACTACTCAAAAAATAAGTACATTTTTTCCAGGATCCACGTAATAAGTGCTATTTTCTTTAGCTGCCCCCCAAACGTCAGCAAGTGTCTTCCGAGATTGGTTTTTGTCCTTAAAGTATCATTAGTCGAGCTCGAGCTAAATATTCGGAAATCAGCTAAAGAAGTAACCATGAGTACAACTGTATATATCGGCTTTCTCGGATGAAATCTCCAATATTATGCAGCTTACGTCATCATGTAGTGAACATCCGTAACAGGTAGAATGTGCAAAACCATCCGTAACTCGCCTAGTCCCTATTGATCATACATACTTCTGTCAGGTATGTATGAAGAGTTGCTTGTGGAGAATATATTGAAAATATCCAAAAATACAAAGAACATATTGCGCGCCCCACTTAATAATTGCTCATTTCTTCAGCTGCCCCCAGATGTCAGCCAGAGACCTCAGAAACTGGTTTCTGATCTTAAGCCATGACCTTAATAAATAACCAGAGATACGACCGTATATGTCAGCAGATAAATAGTGATTTAATAATAAATGAGTAATTATAGTGAAAATAATAATAAAATAAAGTCTGGCTTTTATCTTTTATGGCGCTGTTTAAATATCCGGCTATTGAAAAGTCATGTAACTAAGATTGGCGGTTACTGGTATGTACGGAGTCCAAAACGTTTGTTACCATAAATGTCCCGCATCAAAAACGTTTGGTAACTAAAATGTTCCGTATCTAAAATGTCCGGGGTCTAAAACTTTCTAAAAGAATACCAACTAATAAGCATACCTCTAATGAAGGGATTACTTAAGTTGGACTATCTGCGGTATCAACTGCTAGGTCACTGTCAGTCTTTTTGGTATGGAGACGAGTGATCCACAGGAAGCGAGGTTTTCGACTGCCTCCTGGTTCTCTGCGGAAAATCCGCTAGCGTTTTGAAGCAAGATGTGCGCAACGCAATAGTACGTATAGCGGGCTATAATTTTTAGACGTTACATTATTATCCTAGAGACTTCATCTAAAAAGCGAATATATGTGGTCGTACCTGGTCAGGTCTTCAGACACTTGCCGAGTGTTCAACTCGAGCTTGAAAGATGACAGCTTAAGGTCCAAAATCGGTTTGGGGTGACTCCTGCTGACGTTTGAAGAGCGGCTGGTGAAATGAGTAATTATTACATGAAGCAAGGAAATTTTTTAAAAATATTTTTAATATTCTCCAAGAGCCCACTTGCAAATTTATATTTTAAGAATATCATACCTTAATCCCACTTATATGGTAGTGGGACAGTTAGAAAAACAACAGAACAATTAGAAAAAAAAGGACACAGAGAAACATACGTTGAGAAGTATCAGTGGGAATTTAGAAACTAATAATATACTACGGATCAAATAATGATATTAAAGCTACTTCAGGAGAGCCACTGCAATGGGGGAGAATATGTACATACTGTTTATTGATTTCCAGTATGCGTTTTCCATTAATAGGAGACAGCTGCTGGGAGTAATGAAGGAAATTGGGGTGAGACCAAAGCTGATACCCTTTACAAATATGATTGCAAAAACTACACACAGTTCAATGAGAATAAATGTGACATGGTCGAATTCACTTGAGGTGAACATCAGCCTAAAATAAATATATTCCTTGTCTTTTTCACTAAAATTTTGGAAATTATAATGCTTGCTAATGCTGTTACTAGAAATTTAGAGAAACTGAAGGGGACAGTCAAAATATAGTTAAAAAATGAAAAGTGAAAAAATTCAATTAATGGTTCTGTAAAATGCGTTCTCTCAAACGGTAAAATGCTGTACATATCACATTCATTTTATTGACTCACATATTCTTACTAATTGAAGAATCATAGGAAATTGAAAGATTTTCTTTGAGAAAATAAATTAGTTTAATCTAAATGTATCCAAGTCATACAGTTTTGTAGACATTATTTACTCTAGAAACATTATTCATACGAAAGTTTTGCCTTGACCAACAAAACACAAGATTTTTGGGAACTTGTTTTTTATTTTATATTAGTCACCTTGCAATCCAGTATATTTAGATCAACGATGTGCCAAATTGTTAATATTTCCATTATAATGCGATTTGTCTATATCCAAGTAAAATAAGCGCTTGTCTCAGCTTTCACCTCATTAGGGGAAGATAATTTTCATCTAGTGGGTCATTTTTTCAGATTTGGGAATAGGAAGTATTACCGGGAACCAAATTCGGTGTAAATGGTGCATGTCAGACTACTTTGAAGCGTAGGTTATAGTTTTGCCGCAATATCCCAATACGTGTGTTCATGCGCATTATCGTGGTGATAGCGCACTTTTTTTTGGCCATATATGGACATTTAGTCTGAATAGCACTCTGATTGATCGGATTTCCTAATGATAGTCCGGCATTTTGTCGAGTAGTTTATGGGCATGGACTACTCCTTCGTCTCTGGCGTATCATATAACCACCAAGCGGAATGTTTTCTATACACAAAACACCATATAGTTTGTAGTAAACACGATATATTAAGATGTTTACAATATCAGCAGTGCGTGTACCTTAAGTCGGTGATAATTTAATAGAACATAGTGGTTTTTTAGTGACGATATAGTCGATTGTAAAAGTTGTAAATTTTTACAATACGTTTAAAAATTATCGCCCGCTACATGTAATGTTGTTTTGTGCATATCTTGCTTCAAGGCGCATCTGTATACTCCGTGATGAACGCCGAGGCAGTCAAAAACCTCGCCTTGTGATGAACATTTGTCTGCATTCCAAAAATACGGACAGCGACTTAGACAGTCCAGGTTAAGTAATCCCTCCATTAGAGGTATGTCTATTAGTTGGTTAAGCCATGCGCAGGCTAATTTTTTGGTATTTTTTTGGAGGGTTTTAGACTACGGACATTTTAGGACCCAGACATTTTAAAATCCAGACATTTTATGATCCAGACATTTTAGATACGGTACAATTTAGTTACCAGATGTTTTTGATGCGGGGCATTTATGGTAACAAATGTTTTGGACTCCGTACATGTTAGTAACCGCCCATCTTAATTACCGGACTTTTTAATAGGCGGATATTTAAACAGCATCACAAAGGATAAATGCCAGACTTTATTTGACTATTATTTTCACTATTATTACCCATTATTACTCTTTCAATCACTGTGTGTCTACTATCATTTTGAGTTTCAAGAACGTTAGATAAAAGCCCTTATATTGTAATACTGTTAGTTTAATGTTGAACACTTTTTATGATTGTTTAATTTTGTTTATTTTGTTTTTTGTTTGTTTGTGAACTTGTACTTATGACTACTAAATAATTTTACAGTTAACTGAGTTTTTTTGATGTAGGTAAATCCTTTGCAAAGTTTAATGGTTTGTTTTTTTGATTCTAAAGAACTGGGTGTCGCTCTTATCGAAGTCCATCCATGACCCACGACCCAACTGCCTCCGGCGAATGGTTGCCGCAGCTATAATATAAATAACTAACAAAAAAAGGTTACATTACATAGTTTTTTGGGTATCTCCAGCTTTCAATATTTTTAATATATGTAATACCAAATTTAAATTTAGTTGTCCAATTTTTACTGTCGAATACAAATAGAAAAAAAACCTTTAAAGTAGAATCTCAACTTTTGTTTTATGCCAGCCAGCGTTAAACACCTAAAACAATCTACTTTTCTACAGTTCGAACTTAAGTTTTGCCCATTTTTCAGAAAATGTAAAATTTGTTTTATTCGATCGCCACAAAGAAGCAACTAAAAGCATGCATCTGAAACTTCACAGAGACACATCTAACAAATATCATAGTCATTTAGTCATTTAGCCACGTGGAGTTTGGAGTTATTACTCTTTTAGATTCTAGTTTAGTTAATTATCATTGCAATCCTAAGTATCATTACTATTGTCATACGATTACTTTAAGGCTGATTATTTCAACTTTTTGTTAAAATTTACAAAAAATACAAAAGTTTATTTTTAATATAGATGTTCCCCTCTTGTTACCTTAATTAATTGGATTGTTAACTTTTTGTATAAGTTATTATTATTTTACAATCTTTTTGTTGCTTTAGTTATCAGATCATGTCCTACGAAATGTCAGATTTATATCAATCCTGTGTTGCTCATACTGAGATAGTATCTATTAAACAACTATATAATCTTATACACTAAGTCACTTTTATATGTTTCTTGGTATTCTACCATTATTGTTTTTTAAATATTTAGATAACTGTGAGTTCTATACCACGTCTTCAATACGGCATTATGGTGCTTGTTGTACAATTAAGAAGCTTTTTTACTATCAATATTACGTTTAGAGATAACATGGTTTACGACATATGGTACAGAGAATGTTCCAAAAATTGTATTTTGAATGTAAATCAAACTTGAATCGTTTCAGCAGCCACCTCCTAATCGTTGTATTTAGTGACCAATATTCAATTATCACGTGAGAATATTTTAAAAATTTCCTAGCAAAGATAATGGTGATGACAATAGTTAATAATTACACAGGTCAACAGATTTAAACTTTTTTGAGGTAACATTGATGCAAATAGTTGTAAATGAAGTATTTTGTAGTCCTAAATCCGAAAATGATAAGCTAATTACTGTAACAAGTACAGTTTTTTTTGTTACAGGGGGTCGACGGTGGGGTAAAAAAAGGAGATGGCATATTTTTAATCTGATATTAATTTAATAGAAACATGTAAAACTTGTCAAATATATACAAATACATTACTGTGGATTATTACTGTGGAAATTTTCACTTTTTCCTCTTATGTTGCTACAGGGGGTATTTGTAACAGCATCTCTTTTTAAAAATCAGCCAGTAGTCGCCCAACATAGATGGGTTACAGCGTCCCTGGCATCTTGCTTCCATCGTCTTGATGTCCTGGCGAAACTTGTTCGTCGCTCTCCTTGTTCGCCGCTTACTGCATCCAAATTTTCCGAAAAAAAATCCAAATGAGAGTGTAAAAAATGTATTTTTAAGGTCATGCGACGCCCTAGTATTTCATAGGGTTTCAATATTTCATCTATGAGGTTTTTATAGTTTTCATCTTTCTTGTTGCCCAGAAATCCTTTCGTTACGTTGCAAAACACTTCCAAACTGCTAATTCCCTTTCATTTAATTTTTTTTTGAAAACGGAAATCACCTAGAAGCTTCTTTATTTGAGGTCCAATTAATAAATCTTCTTTTAGTTTTGAATCACTTAATTGAGGACATATTTCTTTTAGGTGCTTGAAACCATTACTTTCTTGCCCATCGCTTTGACAAAGTGTTTCATTAGTCCAAGCTTAATATGGAGAAGCCGAAGAAGCACCTTTTTTTATGTTAACAAGGAGGGTATATTTTATTTTTGAAGCACCGGATTTAAAAGAAGTTCTATGACGCCAATCTTTATTATTGTAATGTTTTTTTGTTGCCCTACTATCCTATAGACACAGAAAATAGCAATACTTTGTACGAGAAAATACTTCTTACCTTTGTATTCCAGAGTCAAGTACAAGTAATTTCAATGTATCCATGATATAAAGGAGAAGCAGGTAGTAGGACCAACTCAAAGATGCTATTCAGGCTGAATGTCCACATCTAGCTAAAAAGAAAGTGTTCTTTCAGCACACATACGTCTTGGATTGTTACTGACAAATTCCATGACCTATGCATCGAAGTATTCCCTCACGGATCGTATTCGCTGAATTTGGCTCCCAACGATTACTTTACTTTTCGAAACCTGAAGAAATGGCTTGCTGGACGAAGATTCACTTCAAATGATGATTTTCAGATTTAAAATGTTTTTTTTCCAAATTTATTGAAATGCAAGATCACTGTGTCGTTTTTACCAGATCGAAAACTAGGCAGGTCGAGAACTGTTCAGGCTGAACGCCCACATCTAGCTAAATAGAAAGTGCTCTTTCATCACACATATGTCTTGGATTGTTACTGACAAATTCCATGACCTATGCATCGAAATATTCCGTCACGGGTCGTATTTGATGAATTTGGCTCCCAACAATTACTTTAATTTTCTAAACCTGAAGAAATGGCTTGCTGGACGGAGATTCACTTCACGTGATTGATGATTTTCAGATCTAAATGTTTTTTTTTAATTTATTGAAATGCAAGATCACTGCTTTGAAATTTAACAAAACTCAAAAACCTTGTGTTGTTTTTACCAAGTCGAGAACTTTTCGAACGACCCTTTTATGTTAGGAAGAATTATTCGTGAACACCCCTCGTAAGTCCTTCTACTAATACGTACAATGTAACCTTTTTGTCAGCTTTTCATTGATTTATTAACTTATTAATATTTATTGATATACTTATTTGGAGACTTCATACAAACTAGATCTTTATCGCTCATAAATCTTTTCGCGATCTAATCTAAAGTAGATAAATGTACTTAGTAGTAAAAGAAAAAATTTCGGTCGTTATCCTAGAATTCACGATTACTTTACTCCATTCCTAAACCGTATCATTGAAAAGGCCATTCTAAAATTGCTAAATAGTCGGCAAACCAGCTGAATGCGTCGCATCTACTCAAACGGAAAATACAGGATATGCCCAAACAATTCAGTTTGCAGAACGGTCTTTGTGCAAATTACGAAACAGTAAACCAGCTGCTCCGACTAAATGTAAATATCCTCTTAACACATTCATTTCTGCGGATCTGATTGTTTAATGATTTTTATCTTTTAATAAAGCACATGATCTTCAGAATTGAAGGGATTTGGCATTTTTTTACCATATTGAAGACCTTTTTGACCTTTTGTGCTTGATAAACATCGCCTTAATATTTTATGGAACAACTAACAAACAACTCTTTAAAAAAGCATTAATATGTTTTATTTTTATACCTGATAAACATCTATAACAAGAAAGCCTAAAATTATAATGAAATGCCCATAAAAATGAATATTTGTGTTAGTACCTTTATAAAATCTATAAAAATCAAAAAATAATTTCTAATGACGGGTGAAACATCCCTTTTTCATTATGATTGTAAAAATTTGATAATCATTAAATTTGGTATTATTTATTATTATTCAGCGCTGAAGGCCTTAAAAGCCCATGGTTTTTAATATGCTTACATCGCGAGAAGCACGTTTAAGATGATTTTTTCGGCTTTCACTTTGAAGCCATTACCAAGAAAATTTAGTTGCTTTGCTGCGGGGTCTCAATTTGCCTACTCCCCAGGGATCAAAGTGGAAAAAAGCTTTTCTATGCTCTGGTTAATGTTTTCTCGGGTATGACATGTAACGATAGTTTCTCGGGTATCCCGTGTTAGCTTAATGTCCTCTGGTGAACAGTTTCGCTGACGTTTTGATGGAATCTCATCCATCTTTTACAAAGCGTGACAAAAATGACGATTAATCATCATTAATCGTCAAACGTCGGCGAGTACCCGCGAGTAGACATGAGATTCTATCGAAACATCAGTGAGACTGTCCATTCAGCTAACACGGGATACCCAAGAAACTAACGTTACATTAGGAGGACGCGTTTTTGCTCCTTTATTGTACCTTCTACACCCTACTAATCTGCCAACTAAAATTAACAGTGCAACTTATGCTGATGACACTGTCATCTTAGCCTTGCATGAAAACCCAGCTGCAGTGGCATACATACTCCATAACCACCTTAAGAATATGACAAAATGGTTGGACAAGTGCCGTAAAAAGCCAATAAACTTAAATCTGTACAGATCTCATTCTCCAAACGAAGGCGTAATTGCCCACCCGTTTTCTTGAATAATCGTTAACTACTTTGACATGATCAATCAAATACTTGGAAATATGACTGGATAAACATCTCGCCTGGATAAACATCTCGCCAACAAAACGCACAATTTTGAGAAGAGAGAAGAGAAAGCAGCTAGATGTCACACTAAAACAATTATACTGGATAATCGGCAGAAAACCCAAGTTATTCCTAAACAACAAAGGGCTGGTTTACAAAGGTTACTATTTATGTATCCGGAATAATAAATAAAAACAAATATTTGTTATTGAAACGTATGCAAAATACTTTTGCATACGTTTGAACCAATTTTTATTGAACTTTTTCCATTCTGATTGAGATATCTTCAAATCATGCACTTTGAATGCATCATCAGGACTAACCTGATTAAGCCTCTGCCTAATCAGGACTGTACGGCGGTTGATTCGATGGTTTGACCGGTCAAATATTGAATTGTTTGTTCCGATGTGTGAGAGCTCACGTTTTCATGGTGAAGAATGGTCCTGATTCTTATTTTTTCAAAGACTTCGGGCAAGCAAATTTTCTGTACCATTCAGAATTGACCGTTCTACTGTTCTTCTACTGGCACAGTAGCCACAAGCCCATTTATTCCAAAAGACAGGCGACCATTTGCTTCGTGGTGTGCTTCTTGCGCAAACCACTTTTCTTGGGTTTGGCTCATTGTTGAAGACCCATACAGTCGACTACTGTTTACTTTCTGGCTTATGTGCATAGATTCAAGTTTCGTCACCTATGTAGATGTTCTACGCGGTTTTTGACAAACCACGGTTGTATTTTTGAACATTTCTTTCACCAATCGGCACGAATCTTTTTTTGAACGATTTTCAAATTATGAATCCAACGGGCTGAAACTTTTTCACAGCTGAATGTTTATGTAAAATTTTGTGTATGCTTGTCACACTAATGCTCATGGTATGTTACATGACGATCTTCTTTTATTAGTTGGCGCACAGTATCGATGTTTTCTGGCACAACAACCGATTTTTGACGACCTTTTTTAAATTCGTCCGTAAGTGAATGACGGCCAGTGATAAACAATGGTTTAGACGGTGTTTCATCCCCAAAAGTCAAAGTGAGTAGATCGATTGTGATGGTTTTCAAGTCACTAAACAACGCAAATACCGCCCGTATGACAAAACGTTCTGAGTACGCCTAGCAACACCAATTTTTGTCTATTCCGGATACATAAATAGCAACCCTCGTACAAAACCATACTCAAACCCATATGGACATACGATATACAGTTAAATAGTGACAGTGAAACTGTGAGAGACTGAATATGCACCCAAACAGTCTTATTTATAACCTCCTGATAAACCCCAATGTACAAACTAGATTTCAACGTTATAATCCCTATGAACTGATTAATAGGTTTTCATTTATATTTTAATTACCTTATGTGAAAATTAATTATATCAGAAATTTCATCGGAAAATGAAACTTTGAACTGCAAACTTTGTACGGTAAATCAAATCATTTACATGCTCTTATTACAGATTGTAAATACATTTGGATACAAAAAAAAACCTCGTATCTATGAAAGTCAGAAATTCCTTTCAGATAATCGAATTTCCCTATATGAATAATATGGCTGTTACACTGAATAAAGAAAAAAAAATATTTAGTGACATTTAAATTAATACAAATATAATTGATGAATATTCTGTGTACATTTTGTAACAAAAAAGAAGATTCTGTGTATTTTTCGTATTATTAAAAAAGAAAATCTTGTACCCTAATCGCATATAATCAGTAAACCTCTATAAACTACTTTACAACTCTTGCCTGCTGCTTTCGATATCGCTCTCCACTGCCTAAAACTTTTTTGAAACCATTCCGTGCTGATGGTGGCAACGACAGAATCGGCGAGGTGTTTCATTTGAAATGCAGAAAAAATAATTAAGAGCGTATTGGTATGTAAATAAAGGACTGAGGCAATGCAATTAATGTAATTAAAATTAATTCGAACGACACTTTAACGAGCTGTGGTTCAAATTCCAGGCCAACAACTTATTTTTAATTATCGAATGTGGTGTGCGGATGGGTCGCTTTAGCGCCGACGGTAAAAAGGAGAGCTTCATAACGTTCTTTTACAAATTTCCAGTTTGTTTCTTCTTATCTTTTCCTCTTTCGCTTTTTCTTTTCTCACGTTTTGGATTTTAATTTTTATTTCGGTGGTTAAATTAGTTTTAAGCTGTGTTTTTCAAACTGTAAATAACTTATGATAATATAATGGCAACGTCGGAATTTTTGTAACATAAACAAAACTTGTAAGATATATTTAAAATGCGTTTCATTCACATAGTACCTTCGTCGGAATAACATTGACAAATAAATTTATAATATTCAAAAAATAAGGAAAATCTGTTGAGTGCTCCTCATAATAATTGCTCATTTCTTTAGCCGCCCCTCAAACGCCAGTAAGCCTCTTCTGAGATCGGTTTCTGGCCTTAAGCCGTCATTAGTTGATATACGTACGTTGATATACGTATACGTCATATAAGTATACGTACGGAATATGTTAATAAAATTAAAAGACTGTAAGAAAAACTATTTTGGTTAATATGAGTTCATAAATGTTTCCAATATCACTTATAAAAGGATTTCAATCAAATAAAACTGAAATCTATAGATGAATAAACCATCAATATCAAAAGTTTAATCACCTTATTGGTACGTTTTTCCAGTTATTTCTGCCATTGCATATTTGCCTTTAATTTTATATTCTAAGAATGATAATGTTACTTATTACTTGTTATTTTCCCTCTTCATCTTGATTTACTTCTTCTTTTTCTTCTCTTCTCAGAACTATATATATATATATATATATATATATATATATATATATATATATATATATATATATATATATATATATATATACATATATTTGAAAAACAGAAATTTTTCGTCTCGTGCTCGTCACGCCGTCACCATGCCGAGACAAGTACCTCCCAGGGTCTATTTCTGGCCTCACAGCCGTCATAAGCTGTGCTCGAGCTCAACGCAGGGAGACAGCTGAAACGAAACGAACAGAGTAAGACCAAGTGAACTGGTCATATCTGGTCATATATATATATATATTATTACATATACTTTCGTGACCGTTTAGTATTATTATTATTTTTTTTATTGGGACTTTCGGTCAGTAAATAAGTTTTAATTTTTTATTGTTTTACTAACGTTTCGGTTCAACAATAATGTTGGTAAAGGTATGAAAATTACATACCTTTACCATACATACCAGAAATAAATAATAAAATAAAAAAAGTTCTTAAACCATATAATCTAAATATAGTAGAAATACCTAATAATAGCACTAAACAAATATTTACAAAATTAAAACCACAAACACTCAAAATGGAACAAACAAATTTAATTTACAAAATTGATTGCATAAAGGGCCCAAGCTCATATATTGGCCAAACTAAACAATATTTAAAAAACAGAATTAATGAACATAAAAAAGCATTAGAAACTTAGAACCAAACGTAACTGGCCCATTTCAAAGCATGCTATAGATAATGAACACAACTTTAATTTTAATGACATAAAAATCCTAGATTTTGAAAAACAATATAAAAAAAGAAATATAAAAGAAATGATTTATATAAAAAGTCAAAATAATACCATTTATTTCAGAAATGATACAGGTAATTTAAGTTGTATATATAATAACATTATTAAATAATAAATTTTCATAATTTTTTCATATTTGCATCTAATATCATTCCACATAAAAAATTCAAAACAATTAGGTTATAATAAAAAACAAAAATTTAAAGGTGGAAGAATTGTTAAATATGTCAGAGTAAAATATGTCATTTAAAAATTTTATAAAAAATTAAAAAAATTAATTGTTTAATTTGATATTGGTAGGGTTTTAAATGTAAGTTTGTGTTTTTTATAAAAGTAATGTTTATTATAGAAATGTTCGTAGAATGGTTCGTTGTTGAACCGAAACGTTAACAAAAAAAACAATCTAATATTTTCACGGATGGTAGATAATGTTTCTAAATCATTCGGGGTGTCGATCCGTTGATTCTGTGAAGAGTCACGACGTTTCGCCAAAATCTCATTTGGCATTTTCAAGTGTTGTCCGCTTCAACTGAAGGTCAGTTAGACTATATATATAGTTCTGAGAAAGTAAATCTGCCAATCGTGGGTTTAATTGCCTATAAAATAAACTATTTAAAATTGTTTTATGTAAAAATTTTGTAACGCTACTGAAACATTACACTGTAAATGTAAAAAGATATCCCAAATAAATAGAGGTATTTATTATGAAGGAGTGATGACAAGTCAAGTGGTACAAGTTCACTGTGTAAACGCGTCATTAATAATGTGAAACAATGAGCCCGTTATGAATGAAAACGTTTCAGAGTGCGAAAGGTCAGTTTGTGTATAACCCGACTCTTCCTGAGTGGAATATCGGCAGGAATGCTGACGATTCAGAGGACCATTACACCATAGTTGAGTTTTTGTTGCGAATGGACGTGTTATGTTTACATTGAAAAAACTGTGGGCTGAACATTGGCTGTAACTTGTACCGATGATAAATAAATTGTTTTTGGAGAAGCTTTTTAGGGCCTCAGATTGATCGAGAATTATTTAAGTAAGAACGTTCGCTCAGTTGTAAATGTTAACTAATGAGAACATATGTGTAGCTATTATAATAATATAGGTACAGTACTATCAGATCTAGTAGCCTTAAAAACTTAATATTTGTATTTTCAGTTGTTTAGAAAATGCCATGGATTGTGCCTGGTACCATATTTCGGAAACCAGAAAAAGTATATGTTCTATGTTAGTTGCATATTAACTTGACAAGGAAGTGTTTGGATCATTACTGGTTCTCATCTGAATCGAATTTATTGCAGTGAAAAAACTATACAACCACCGATCTGTTCTAAATTAAGGCCGATAGAAAAATAGTGGAAAATGACAAAAAGGGGGGTCAAAAATTGTAAATCGGGTTTCCGAGGAAACAAATTGCAAAGTTACCAAACCACCAATCGAAAAGCGATGATAAGAATTAATATTTAAGCAAATATGTATATATTTTTCATCAACCGACGCTTCTTTCATCAGAAATGGGATGGTGGATATTTTAAACAGTTAATTTAATAAAATGATTAATTATGTGTTCTTGTTCATGTGAAACTTTTTGTTCAAAAAAATGTAAAGATTCGTTAATTAAAAAAGTATATTTGGGACGACCCTTGTATTCATTGTGAAATACCAATTGCCTTGGGTTGTTTTTTCTTACTTTGTGACTCTTTCATGTAAAATACCTAATAAATTCAAACTTTATGATCTGCAAAATTTATATTCCTTAAAAAATATAAGTTCCAAGTCCCATTAAAAACACTAGGTGTGTTTTGATAGTCGTAGATTATCTGAAATATCGTGCATAGCTTGGTCGTAAGCGCACTTGTTTTATACAATGCGTTATAAATTATTACAAACCAGGTATGCCGGTATTTGTGTTTAAATAAACACGGCGAAAGAACACGAAATCTAAAAATAAACTATTCACTTTGAGTCGCTATCTAATTTTACACGAATAAATTTGTTGCCTTATCCTATAAGCCCGTACAAATGTCATTCGTTATTTTTATTTTGTTCAGATCGTTTATCTGAATAAGATATATCTAATTTTGTCATGGGCAGTCTAGGAAACTTGTAATTAAGTATATATTGATGGAAATTAAATAAATACACAATCTGTCAAATGGAAAAGGTGATCAGGTAAAAATTCGCTTATCCAGCTCTTGCATTCTTGAATAAATACACGCGTTTCTAATGATATATTTTAATTTTCACTATCACTCCAATGTATATTTCATTTGAATTAAAAATGTGACAAAAGTGAAAGTGCAAGAAAGACAAGGCACACTTTATTAACATTATAGGTAATTTATTTTCTAAAATAATGGGTTAATGTAAAAATCCGTCCCATTTTTAGCGTTCGATGGTATTGCAGCTCAACACAGAAGTATTATCTACTTCACACATATAGTTTTAATGCTGTACGATTGAAGGAATTTCAGCGAGTATTTGAGTTATGTGGTTGTGTTTTTTATATTTTGTTAAATATTAAAAATGACATAGAAGCATTTTCGACATATTATCCGTTTTTATTTCTGAAAAGACTGGAATGCTTTGCAGATGCGAATGAAGATATGTGCTGTGTTCGACGAGGGTGCCGTTAAATTTGTATAAACAATTCAAATCTTAGCGATGCACCTGGACGACCGGGCCGAGGCTGATGGCAACAAAATATTGGCGCTAATTGAAAGTAATCGGCGTAGAGAACTTGAGAGACCAGAGAAATTCTTCGAATCAACCAGTTAATAGTGTCAAGGCGTTTAGGTCAACTTGGACTGATTAGCTAATGTATAGGTGCCGCATCAGTTAACTTGATAGACCAACTTTCTGCTTGAAGTTCTCTGTTAAAGCACAATGAAATTGATCAATTTTTAAAGTGGATGGTTACAAGTATAATATTGTTAATGGTAAGAGATTATGGTGTAAGCGCACATATGCCTCTTGTACCGGCGTAAAAGCCAGTTTACATAGGAAGAAGGTTATACTATGCATTTGTTGGGACTGGAAGCGAATCGTTTATTTTGAGCTATTATCAGGAAATGAAGCCATTAATATAAAGAAATACTGTTCACAATCATATGAATTCAAGTAAACAATTGAACAGAAGTAGCTTGAATTAGCCAACAGAAAGGACATTGCGTTTCACCCAGACAATGTTAGACAATGTTTTTGGCTGCAAACCCGACCCGATGCAAACTTTTACACCTTAAATGGGATGTTTCGGTTTATCCACCGTATCCTGACATATCTGACTACCATTTATTTCCAATGCTCCGAAACTTAGAAGGTAAAATTTTACTTCTTTGAAAGACTTGAAAAATCGCCTGGATCGGTTCTTTTGTTAGTACCTTCAGAACTTCTATGAGGGCCGGATTAGAGATTAGATCTATGAGACCAGAGAGATGGAGAAAGGTTCGAATCCGGTTAAAATTGACAATATTTTGCATTTAAAAATCCTTATATTTTTAAAATTCGATATTATTTTTCAAGTGACCTAGTTGATTCCTACACTGAAATGCTAAATCATGCATACGATCAAATTTGGTATATTATAAGTATGCTAGCAGCAGTAACACTCTGTTAGAATAATGCTATTAGCCTAATGTTAAAAATTACTTCAATATTTGGAGGACTACCGGATAGATCATCCTTTATTAAACTGATACTCCCGCCGTATGTCAAAGAATTAGTTAAATTTTTGCCACGAGATTTAGTCACATAGACAGTGAGTTCCATAAAAAAATTAGCTATATAAATAGGCAACAACGTGGAATCATTGTAATTATTAATTGTTTTTTTTTAATCCAGCTCACTGTTTAAATAATAATGTGTATTCGGATATGAAAACTGGGTATCGTACCTGAATTAATAGAAAAAGCTTTAGTGGGTACAAAGAAATGATATCTCCAAACAAATTCTTATTGAAAACTATAGCATAAATAGTGGAATGTAAACTAAATACTCAAAACGACTGCAATAATCTTTCTATCAAAACACATAATTTTCTACTAATCGAATATTAATTAAGTATATGAGAAGCAAGTAATGCCCCAGACATTGGTCCTTTAGACTAATAACAAATCTGTACTCTGTACTCTATTAACAGTATTATTTTTGTCTTGCAGGTAAGAAGACATTAAATATTGTTCAGGAACCATTTTCTACCGGATGGTGAGTAAATGCTTATATAAACAATTAGCTCTAAGAATGGCGCTGCCAAAAAGTAGCAATTAAAAAGCAAGAATACCATAGAGCTCCCCGATGATAATCATTTATAAGAATTTCAGCTACAAGTCAAGCCAGACTTGTTATTGGTCGACCTGGCAGTGGATTGTCTTCAATGCATTGCCCGCCATCACGAAATTGGGCTCACTATTTAAGACATTTTTGCGATTCATTGCTTCTTTATGGATGAAGAAGACTGCCTTGATATTTCTGGTGAAATGTGTTATTACATTATGTGTGTTAATATTCAGAGAAGGTGCTACTGGTTACGTAACATTTATGCATTTTTTCCAGTTCTACTGTCTTTTTAATACTATACTTTTTCTTCTAAAACTCAGCACCCATCATTTATTGCCTCAGAAGTATAATTACAAGGTGTGTAATTAAAGTAATGAAAATAGTGGCCTAGCGTTCGATTTGGCAACAATGTTTGCTTCCCCTTTGGTATGAATTTCAATTCCCTAGAGTCACTTGGTGGTTTTAGTACATTCTGAAAATGAGAGATAACAATTTTGACCAACGGTGCTCTATCCAGATTTGTTTCAGACTTGGGCACAGTGCGATGGAAACTCAAAAAGTCAAGACATGTTTCGCTCCTGTTGATCCTTTTGATTCCTCGAAAGCTTTTTTTCCGAATCATTTCCGCGCAAATTTTCTTCATTCTCAATTTATTCAGAATCTGATGAACCGTTTGGTTTGATCGGTTTTTCTCAGTTAAATTCAACTCTCCCTCTGTCATTCTGACCGTCAACCGACGATCAGTTCATCTTCAATCGAGTCTTAGCCTTCTGAGAATGCCTTAAATTACTTGAAAACCTAGACCTTTGACACTGTTTCCGTAGGCTTCTTGCAATTTTGTAAAAACTTACGTCCATTGTGCCTGGTCTGAAACAAAACCGTTGCATGAAATTGGTGCTACTCATTTTCAGAACGCACTAGGAAAATCTGGTTCACGAAAATAATTTGTAACCTTTTTTTTGGCAACCGTTCGCCGGAGGCAGTTAGGTCATGGGTCGTGTATGGATCCAAACGACTCTACTAGAGGACGCCACCCAGCTCTCTGAGATAAAAAAACCCTAAACTAGGAGGAGGGCATCCCTAATCCAAACAACTCAGTTTAACACAATATCAATTTAATAATTAATTAAACACAAATTCTGAGACAATCATACAAAAATATAATTCAAAAATATTAAGCAAAATACTCATAATTAGCTTACTTATACAACTATACAACTAGGTGAATGATTATTTCAACGCACATACAAAATATAAAATGTTTAACACTATACAAACCCATGTATCAGAGTAATAGAAAAGGTTATTATCTAGCTTCTTAACATACATTAAACATAAAGTAAAAATGGGTGGTAAACTCTATGATGGTAATAATAGTGATTGTTGTAATAATAAAGGCAATAGATGACAATATGGGCCAGAAAAGGCTGGAATATCAAGAACCCCGAATCTTTAGGGATATTTAATATTATCGAGACTGTACCTTCAACCCAAACAGCGGTGGTACTAAACACTTGCAATATCATCTGCAAAGTCTTAGCGATTCAGTAACTTGTTGGCAATACGAGTCCCGGGTTACTGAAATAAACCAAGAAAGAACTGCGACAAAGAAAAAAAAATATATAAAGTATTGGCGATTCAGTAACTTGTTGGCAATATGAGCCTTGGGTTACTGAAACAAACCCAGAAATAACTTTAAACTTAAAATAACAGAAAAAAAATTATATTTGTTCGAAATGCTGGTGTTGTGGACGTATTGATACGGATGTCCTACCTTCGAAATCATTCAACACATCACTGGAGATACGATGTTTGCGGGTATTGATTATAAAGATAGGCATGATGAAGTGGCAAAGATTCTGCACCAGAAACTAGCAATAAACCTGCAGCTGTCAAAGTCTGAGAGAGTTCCATATTACTACAAACCCGAGCCTATTGTTGACAATAACAATCACAATATCTATTAGGACCGGACAGTACTCACTGAGCGAAGACCTGATGTTATTGGATAACAAGAGACCTAATATTATTACGATGGATAAGTTATCTAAACGTGCTATTTATAGATGTGGCCATTCCTAGTAACAACAATATATTAAAATTATTGATTGATTTGTCCGTTACTTTGTGATAGTTCATTTTTTAAAAAAGGAATAAAACAATTTTTTACTTTGTTATCTATCACTTTTATTTTGAAACAAAATTTGTGTGACTATAGCTTCGTAAAACGGCTACTTATAAGTGAGAGTGTAAAGTCGTTTTACGAAACAATAGTCACACAAATTTTGTTTAAAAATAAAAGTGATAGATAACAAAGTAAAAAATTGCTTTATTCCTTTTTTAAAACAATATATTAAAGAAGCAAAAAGAAAAAAATCTGAAATACCAAGAACTTCAAGATCAAGAAAAGAAACAATGGGGTATGGAAACTGTAGAAACAGTTCCCATAATAATATCAACAACGTGTATTATTCCAAAGAGTCTGCTGAAGAACATATAAGCATTGGGTATCACCAAGCATCTTTTCAAGTCCTTGCAGAAAGCAGCGGAACAGCGAGAACCATCCGAAAGTACAACTTAAAAACATCAAAGACTTCTATCGTCACTACGCCACCACAAAGCTTAATCCTTTTGATATCTAATATATTCAGGATAAGTTAATGTTCCCCTTAGAGAGAGTGCCAATGCCTTTAGTCTAAATAATGATACATGGCCTTATTTTTGATGATGTTACTTAAATGTCCGGTAAATGAAATGTCCAGTAACTGAGATGTCCGATATCTGAAATGGCCGATATCTAAAATATTTGGTTTTAAAATGTCCACAGTCTGAAACATCCTGAGTTTGAACTGTTTGGAGTCTGAAATGTCCGGAGTCTGAAGTGTTCGGAGTCAGAAACCCTCTAAAAAATTACCAATAAATAAGCATGTGCAGGGCTTGACCAACTAATCGACATACCTCGAAAGGGTGTTATTTAACTTGGACCGACTGCGACGTCGATAACTAGGTTTCTGTCCGTCTTTTTGACCAGCAGGGGAGATCCACACGAGTCGATGTTTTTGACTGGCATGACTAGCCCTATGAAGCACAGGGGAACACTCACTAGCAGTAGCAATCGTTATTTTTTAAAACGATATAAATTGCTACGGGCCATCAAATGACTCAGGTGACTACCAAGTGACTAGGGACTAGGGAGCTCAGATTTATACTCAAGTCGTTTCAGATGTTTGTCTGATGTCTCCCCGTCAAGCCGATAGTGTGGCTAGATTGAACGTTATGCCACCAGTCCCTTTACTTTATTTACACACCTCGTAATTTATATCTGCTAGAAATATTCAAAATAAATTATTTTCAGTCCTTTTTTGTAAAATCATATCGCGATAATGTTCTTTTTCAACATTATTCTTCCAGAGGGAATTTAACTGAAAACCTTACTATGGAATAATAATACGTTACAGTTCCATTAACTGCAAAAAACAAATTCAAATATGATAATGACAACGATGAAAAAACCGACACCATTTTATTGGCTTTTAATCAAAGTGCGAATAACCAACGTATTAAAGCAATCAAGTAATAAAAAAACAATTCCCAATCTGAAGTTATTGCGTTTAAAAAGAAATAACCGACCAGATGGTCGCCAGTTCAGCGACGTGATTGGATTATTACTTACAATAAAATTAGAGCGTTAAATTGTTATGGGTCCGGTTCTCCTTCTGGTTTCTGCTCGATTCACGACAAAAACGTCACGACGACAAATGATGGGTATGTCGGATGCTTTATAGATTCTTCACACATATAAGGCTACATAACTCTTGATTTGGCATTGCGATAAGGCAACGCCGTTGCAGGGTTGACCAGTCCTTTTAGTTCGGATTACCATCGTTGGAATACAAGGCTTTTCGTTTATTTTTCAATTTTTGTGTTTCAATAGATGGGTATAATTCTGTATCTATTAGATAACCGATCAGATCTTTCAACAGAAACTTTATTTATATGATACGGTATATATTTAGTGACTGTTTCTATTTTCATTTTGATATGTAAGAAAACGACATCGAGAACGAAAATTACATTTGAGGGAGAGCGCGATAAAATATGCACTATATATTCAACTTTATTTCGAGAATGCTTGTTTTATAAAACGCGATTTTTTTAACGAAGAAGCGCTTTTTGATTTAAATGGATATGCGAACAGACAACTTCCTTATAATATGAGACAAAATAAATCGAAAAGAGATAAGTACTGTCCTCGAATAGTCACTAGTATAGTATATACGAGAGTCATTCGAAAATTTGTCGGTCTGGCGTAGAGATGTCGCAAGTATGACCAAATTACTATGTTTGTCAAATATGGTTTGTTAGATAGCGTGTTCAACTTCAGACGAGTTAGTTTTGTCATTTTCTAAAAAATAGATAAAATTAAAGTTTGAACTGTTATAAAGTGCTTTGTTTTACAGGGTTTAACTTCGATGAACATACAAAAAGAATTAGATTCTGCTTTAAAGGATTCTTTATCTTCGTTTTCGACGGTAAAAATAGATTGCTAAATTTAAACGTGGTCGTACATCGCCATTATTTTTTTAACTTTTATGAATTTACAATCTGACCTAAGATAACGAGCAATATCAAATTTTTTAATTCAATATTGTGATGTTTGTTACTTAGATTAAAGCACTAACAATTAAGTTTTACTAAACTCGAAGGCATTTATCACCAAATCACTCTAATTTGATGATTAGATTAAATCATGTCCTGATGATATTCACATAGTTCGCGAAACGTACATCGAGAAATTTAAAAACCTGATTTGGTATTAAGTGGTAAATCTTTTCGAGTTTATTTCTTCACACCGAAGGTTCCAATAGAAGAATTGAATTAAATTTTAACTCTAAAGTCAGTTTTGACAATAGGATTTGGAGTTACATAATGTTACAGTCTGTTGTTTATTTCTAATGGATTACATCTTTTTAAACAGTGGGTGTTATTGCTATTATCAAGCAGTTTTGCAGTTAGCCTATTGATATTTGTACCAGGTGTCCCATTAAGGATGGATCGCGGCCGTATCTTGAAAACTATTTATCCCACAGCTTTGGGGAAAAAAATATTGTACTACAAATGATCATGAGAAATTTACCAAAAATATTTTTAAGCTTCTAAAACGACCGCAAGAGGGGGGACGAGCTAAACATTTTTAAAAATAATTTTTTGTGTGTATTTTCAAGTGTTAACCGAGTAAGAAAAACTCTCAGTTATAATTAGCAAACTGTCTCCTACAACTTTGTTTTATGACATTTTGTCGTAATTTCACGATAGAGGGCAGGGGGGGGGGAGTTTTATCTATTGAGAGAAAAAGTCGTCTAATGTCCGTTTGCCTTAACCGATTTTCCTCAATTTGGATTAATTTAAAAGGCAATTGCTGGGACAATCAGATAATCTGGGAGATAAATTATTTAGTTTATAAATGAAACCGGGAGGTGGCGTTACATTCAACAATAGTTTTTTTGAAGTTTTGTTCAGTTTTCTCAAATAGAATGGTACAGCTTTTACTACATGGCAAGAAAGGTAATTTAAAGAGGAATCGTCCAGTGAAAATCCGAAATCGATATCTCTGACATGTCAAGAGATATTTCGATTTTTCTGAAAAAATCACTTATTATTTCACTACTACCTGCATTAAGTTAAAAAAATATTAACATAATGTTTGCCTTCCTTTACACTTTACCCAGGCTTAGGACTGGTCCAAATTCTTCGTGCCATATTAATTTGGAGCGTGTTTAAAGGCCAACGGGCCAACAATGAAGATAATAATAATAACAACAGTCAAATAAAATGAACAGCACAACAGACTAATAATTAACAGAATCTGAACTTTAACGCCTTTCTAAATGTCCAAAATGCCTTCCATCCTTCGAAATGCAAAGATTTATTTTTCGACGAGTATTAAAAACGGGAGCTTCAATTTCCGCTCCTGAAATGCTGGTTATTGAATTTTGTAAAAAATTTAAATATGTTTCACCATACTCACCACAGTTCCACTTCAGGGACCAATAATTTTGTCTCCCAAAACACCACACCACACGTTCATACTTCATCTATTTTGGTGGTTGATTTCTAACATCCGGTGTGGATTAGCAACTGCCCAGTAGTGCATATTATGTAAGTTAACGCCTCCATCACTGCTAAAAGTAGCTTCATCAGTCCATAGTATGCGTTTTAAGAATTGTTTATTTCCACTACACATATTTTTTAACCAGTAACAATAGTCTAACCGTCTGTCGAAATCGTTATCCAAACGGGCTTGGTGTAAGACAACATGATAGGGGTGCAGCTTGTTATCTCTTAAGATTCGATGAACGGATGTCTTGCTAACACCTAATTCTTCAGATATTTGTCTGATACTTAAATGGGGGTTGGTTTCAACATAAGCCAGAACTTTTACGACATTATCTCCATTACGAATCGAACGTAACCTGGTGCGGACTGGATCTGGATGCACAATTCCTGTTTCTCGTAAGCGTCTTGCTAGACGTGTAAACACCTTCTTCGAATAATGCCTTCTTTCTGGATATTGACTTTCATATTACCGCTCTGCAATACATGCATTTTCAAAACATTGGAAATACACCGCCAACATGTCATAGGCCTCGTTATTTGTAAAAGGCATTGTTAGATATTATTATTATAATTATTAATAATCAATAAATCCAATGTTAAAAATGTAATGCATTTCAAAACTGACAAGTTATTTTGACTGTTTTTGTTTGTTTCCATGGTTCCCTTCTTACACTCTTTGTGTAATGTACTTAAGGATTGCATGCGTTTATTTGGAAACCCGAAACCGCATAATTTAATTTATCCATTCATTTAGTTGAAAAGAAAGAGTAGGTATATTTATTAATAACTGATTTCAATATTCTGTCAAATAGTATTTAAGCATCACAAAAGAGAAAATGCAACAATTGGGGAAAGGCATTTTTTTCGCTTATGTAGTTAAATTAAAATAAAAAAATAAAATAGAAAATATTATCAAGGTCAGGATTAGAACATTTATGATGATTGATACTGAATAGATAATTTATTTTTTAAATAAAATTGTTGCGGTTGCGATTGCGACCTAAATATTAAGACCAATTTTTAACTTATTATTACGGTAAAAATTAAAATTAACTGATTTTTTTTTCAGAAAAATCGAAATATCTCTTGGCATGTCAGAGATATCGATTTCGGGTTTTTACTGGACGATTCCTCTTTAAATTACCTTTCTTGCCATGTAGTAAAAGCTGTATCATTCCCTTTGAAAAAACTGAGCAAAATTTCAAAAAAACTATTGTTGAATGTAACGCCACCTCGCGGTTTCATTTATAAACTAAATAATTTATCTCTCAGATTATCTGATTGTCCCAGCAATTGCCTTTTAAATGAATCCAAATTGAGGAAAATCGGTTAAGGCAAACGGATATTAGACGACTTTTTATCTCAATAGGTAAAATTCCCCCCCCACCTCTCTATTCGTGAAATTACGACAAAATGTCATAAAACAAAGTTGTAGGAGACAGTTTGCTAATTATAACTGAGAATTTTTCTTACTCGGTTAACACTTGAAAATACATAAAAAAATTGATTTTTAAAAATGTTTAGCTCGTCACGCCCTCTTGCGGTCATTTTAGAAGCTTAAAAATATTTTTGGTGAATTTCTCATGATCATTTTTAGTACAATTTTTTTTCCCCAAAGTTGTGGGATAAATAGTTTTCAAGATACGGCCTCGATCCATCTTTAATGGGACACCTGGTATATTGAGAACTTGAGCTTCAGCTACTTTCTCTTGGTAAATATGAGGTGTTTTTAATTCAGTCGTTGATCTAAATGTATTTCCAATTATTTCACAGTATAGGATTTGGGAAGCAGTTGTCCATTGATAGTCACGCCGGTGCATATTTCTTTTCTTAGAATGAAAGTGATATGTATGAATTTCGACTCATTAGCTTTAATTTGCTATTTTCAGCTATGTTTCGATATCTGTTAATGATTCCTGGACTTTCTGAGAGGTTAATGTAGGTACTGTACTGGTATCCAGGATGGCCGTATCGTCAGCGAATTTTGCTGATTCACAACAGCAAACAACAGCTCCAACAACATCCTTGAGGGACGTCATATTTTTTTCGAAATAATTGTGTTGTTTCTTCTTTGTAGTATCTGGTAATAGTAGTGTATAGTGATTGTAGTACTTGGTAATAAGGTGCCAGCAGCTGTGGTTTTAGCTTACTCAAAAGACCATCTATTATTTGATGAACCATTGGAAATGACGAACGGGCTCAGTATTCTTAAAAACCCTCACAGCCTTCAAAATTATCACAAAATACTACAATATCGTATTAAGTGATTCGCGACTAAAGTTTCGCAAGCTCGCTAGCATTGTAAACATCAGGATAGGCCATTAAATTCGAAGAAATTTATTATTAAAGACCAAGTCATTTTTTATTTAATTTATCGACTCACGTTTCGCTAACCTTGTGTGTATTGAGATGTAGATGTAACATCGAATGTGACTGAAACATTGATTCATCATAAAGATGAACTAGGAGAAGGTAGAAGCAGGCAAGAGAGGCAAAAAAAGTTGCATGCAGGAAAATTCAGGTATGATTGCCTGGGTAGTTTTATGGTGTGGGGTTCATAAACTACCTGGATAAGGGTGGTTCATCATCGAAGTTTGGATAAATTAAAGGGTGCTATTGAGGCTAAATGTTCTGGTTAAAAAGAAAGTGCTTCCACATTCTCCGAATTTTGCTTATATCGATTAGTTCCTCTTACAGAATTGGACAAGTCGCATCGTATTGAGGGTATTAAAAAGGTGGAGCGTCCTGTCAAATTTAATTACACCAGTGGGCTCACATGGTCAAAGAGACCGGTTTAAAATAAATATGTGTACAAATACAAAAATTAAACATTAAGTATAACTTCGAGAGCAACTCAAAATTATATATATATATATATATATATATATATATATATATATATATATATATATATATATATATATATATATATATATATGTATATATATATATATATACATATAATTAATATATCTGAGGTATTTTCAAAATATATATTAAAAAAAACATAATTTTTACAAAGAAAAAAAATAAACAAAATAATGGCTCACCCTATCTATACATTTGAACAACAAACATAAAAAACGCTCATAAAACTTTAACCAAAAGAAATACATTTTCCCTATACATAAAGTTACTTATTTTTTTACAGAAAAATCTTTAACTTCATTCTCAAACATAGCATGCAGGTTATAAAGTAAAGTAAAAAGTAAAGCATGCAGGTTATAAAGTATTAGGGAGCATTTGCGTAGCACTCAGAACATACACTGATTATGTGTTCTAGACACATACATTTACCTTTCTCACTCCTGCAAGATATAATAGACCAATAACTGTTCTTATTTCGTCCATATTTGTTGGATATATGTCCCTGCTGGGACGAAAATTCTCTGTTTCTGCTTCTATTTTAATATTGGTAAAATTCACGATACTGTTTACAATTTCGTTATCAAAAAAGCATTCCCATATTTCAACAGGAGAAGTTTTTTCCCTAATGCTGTCTTTGGGACCATGTACGTGAAATGTTAATTTTTTCCTAGTTCTTTCATTTTTGGGAGGACAATGTTTGCTTCAGTTTGTTTCATTATCCCTTCCCATAAAATATGGTCCACTTTAATTTATTTTCTTCTTCTGTGTCGCTATCTTCAGATTTTTCCCCAAGATTTTCCTCTTCCCCTGATTCCTCCTCGTCGTCATATTCATCTCCACTAGGTACTTCTTCTAACAGTTTCAATGACCTTTCTTGCTCTTTCTCGTAGTCCATATCTAAATATAAATTGATAATTATATAAATTTAGAATAATAATAGATAAATAACTTACCAAAAAATATACTTTTCAGATGCCGAGACAAATCACGTTTCACAGAAATTTCATTGCGTTATCAGTCGTACCCGGTCTGAGATACTGTGTTTGCGTCTGTAACAAATATAACAACGCTCAGAAAAAAACCAACTGTGGTAATGTGTAGACGAGAACCTCTGCAAAAGGTACACAGACGGAGACTCACGAGTTTACCCGATTATTTAAAATATCACTGTTTTACCCATGCGCCGGTCTCCCACACCGTGCGCGACCACTGAAAGATTCAATATATTGAATGGCAAAGTGACATTGAAAAATGTTAAAAATCTTTTAAACCTAGTGTTTTCTTTGTAAGGCTGAGAACTTTTTGAGCGACCCTGATATATCCACACTCTTACTTTTTTTTTGGCTTTTTACTAAATATGTGACTCAATGCGAACCATTCTTTTTAGTACTGAGCTTTCAACGAAAGACATTCTGTACCATTTAGGGCCGATTCTACAATGCAAGTATAAACCAAGTAATAACGGCGAACAGTTATACTCGGAATAAGTTATACCAGGTATTATTCTCAGTATATCTGGTGTTGGCCTGTTGCCTACAACGCCTTTAGTTATACCTAAAATAACGCCCTAGTAGTTCTAATATACCAAAATAGTGGAATTGCGCCATCGTTGACGGCGTGGGAAATTATAGCATTTTATAAGCTTAACCTAACGTGAATGGTTTGGAAATTATAAAAATATTAATTGATTGATTTGTCCATTACTTTGTGATGACAAAAGTGTAAAATTAGGTATATAGGATAAACAGCTGTAATACCTCAGTTTTAAAGTAGTGTTTGAGAATATAACATCGTTTTACGAAACTATACTTACACAATTTATAAATAAAAGTGATAGATAACAAAGTATAAAATTGTTTTATTCTATTTATAAAAATATTGTGTCATCTTATTAAAATGGAGAAAAAGCGGTGCAATAATTTCACGATTGACGAAATTGTTCTGTTAGTCGATTTGGTTGAGGCAAGTAAAGAAATTGTCGGTACGTATAAAGTTGTTTTACGTAGTAATAGTCCCGGTGATCCTGGCATTATTCTATTCCAGAGTGGAAGAAAACAGACACTCTTTCTAATAATACCAAAGATATAGAATGGAGACTCATTGAAGGAAGGTTCAATAGTTTGTAGTACAAGAAGAACTGCCAAACTGTTGCCTAGCCAATTCATTGCCTAGCAAATTCATTGCCTAGCAGGATTCATTAAAAAAATCAATAAAGAAGGAATATGCGGAACAGAAACAATATATGTACAAAACAGGTGGGGGCTCAACGAGAGAAATAAAGTTAGATAGTGTTGGAAATAGAGTGCTGCCTTTGATTGTTGTTGGGACAATGGCATTGTATTATTCTGATGTTGGTATGGGTTATTTTATATGTTTTGATTCACTCAGTTATTTTGTCTTGTGTATATATTTTATAGTAAATACAGATTTGCCAGTTGCAAAAGACACTGCAAGCCCGATCACTGAGGCTTTTGTAGAAGAAAATATAAGGCAGTTGGAGGTACTACAGATGAATATTCTAGTGCCAATATAGAATTTGTATGTATACTCAAATGAAAAAGATTTGTAGTAAAATAAAAGTAATTAATAATTATAGGCAAATTGTAACTGGAGTTCATGGAATCCACACCAGTTGAGACAGCCTGAAAGCAAAGTGTTACAAATCTCAAATTATATATGTAAACATTATTCAAGAAATAAGCAACACCTACATAGATCAAAGCGAATCATTTTCTTCCAAGTTGCAACAAGGATACAGGGGGAAAGTGTATGAAGAGTTGGCCAGAAAAAAGATTGAGTTCATTGATTTTCAAATGGCAGTTGGAAATTCAGTTGGAAATGAATTTCAAATCAGTTGGAAATGAAAATATTGAATGCTCAACTTAAAAGAGATGACAGTAACAGCCATCTTAATTAATTTTATTTGCCAGTCACAGTGTATGGCTAATCACACAGGCATTTTATGTTTATAATTATGATTTATTTATAGATGTTAATATTACATAATTAGCTAGCATTATAGACAAGCAGCAATTAGCAATTATAGTTAAGGAATAAATAGTTAGCATTAAGGGGTTTTATTTATTTTAGAAAATGATGTATTATCATGAGGCTTGAAATAAAACGTTAAAAAATGTACTTCCGTTTTTAATTTATTTTGTCATTTATCAACAACATAATTAGGTATATAACTTTATTTCATCAATTTTCCAAGTTAGAAAAATTATTAGAAAAATGGTTTTGAATCAGTGATGTTTGCATTCTGTTGTTTTCACGGACATCATGATTTTGAACAAAAGGAGGCTCAATGTGCAGCTCATGTAAGTCTTGTTTGACTGGTGGCTCTTCTTCATGTTCATCTATTCCAAGATTATGCAGAATAGCAGTTACAACTATTATTGCCTTGGAATGTTCCATTAGCACACGCATACCATTAGACAGAATAGGAAACCTGCGTTTCCAAACTCCATGACATCTTTCTACACAGTTTCTTGTTCGGATATGGGATTCATTAAAAAGGATTTCCGCTGGAGTATTTGGGTGTTGTAAAGGTACTATTAAGACATTGGTAGTCAAAAACAATTTTGTTGCAGGTTTTATCGCACGGTTACGATCTGTTGAAGATTTAATTTCATCTTTAATAAAACTCAGCAACATTGCACAAGTTCGTTTTTGTAAGCGAAAACGTTTAAAAACTCCACGAAATAATCAGGCCTAAAAATGCAATTTACATTAAAAATCGTATAACCATATATTTGTTTTTTTCATACTGATGTTTAAATACTTTTGGCCGTCGAATTAAAACTACGTCTTCAAAATCACTTTCTTCAGAATCAAAAATGTTTAAATTTATGGGATCCATAACAATTATTTATTTCACTGTTATACTTAAAAATTCATAAAACTATGAAATATAAAGGACAGGTTATGTTTATTAATACTGAGAACTGAAGCTGGCCTATTGGCCTATTCTATTGAAAGCAAGTATAACTATATTCGGAGTACATCTGCCCAAATTCAAGCGGATAACTTATATCTGTCGATTTCTACCGAGAATAGCTTTGTTTGGCGATCGTAGAAGGGGCGTTTCAGACTTTATTCCAAGTATAGCTTATACCAGGTATATACTTGGTTTGTAGAATCGGCCCTTAGAGGTCATTATGTTCACCACTCGGCCTACATTATCTGTCTGGATTACTGCAGTTGATCTTTGCATATATTCCTTGTAGTAAAGCGTTATAGCAATGCTTAAATTATCCAAATACTTTATTTACACCAAATATAACTTTATTTGCGAAGGAAATAGTAACGAAATGTTTAGTTATCCCTTGAGTATCGTTTGTGTAAAATTAAAGAAGGGAGAAACAAGTGTGTAGGGAAAATATTGTTTTCTTGATCGATACCCTATGCTATTCTTGATACATTATCCTATGTGAACAATTTCCTCCAATAAATAATTTAATTTTGTGTTGTTAAAGTGTTATTTAATGAAAATTGGCCATTTTATATGTCCTTAATTGCTTTAATATGTTGCTCATTCGGGCTTTGCTTAAATGCTAATAATTTCTGTTTCTACTTTTTACATATCCATTTTCAATATTTTTTCTTAGTGCTTAGGTGGTTACCACTTCTCCAGATATTAAATTTATTTCAGCCTAATATTCGATAATTTTTAATAATTATAACTTTCTACTAATTTTACTAGTATCAGTGCGTTTTAAAGGTGTTTTTTAAATGCTCTATATATTCTGTGAATGATCTGTAATATAACTACACTAAGTAATTTAGTAAGTAATTAATGAGATGTAATTAATTAAATATAATTAATTATCTACAAAATTCGAAATGCCTTCTTTCGTAGAAAGTTTCCGTAAGTTTATAATTAGAAAAACAAAATTAATTTATGAATCTGGGTATCTGAATAATTGTATTAAAGTGAAAAACTTGGTAGGTCACTTGAAAGCTGACATTTTAATAGTCGGTTCGGTATATCTTTCATCAGATTTTTCGTTAATCTGTTTTTCATGATTTTCGTAATAAAGTCATTCTATTTAGACCATGATGAACTTGTAAAGATACAGATGACGTTTGATTGGAATTTTTCGAAAATTTCCATATTTAATCTTGACATAGAAAGCCCCTTGTAAACGTTACATATATTGACTTGATTTCGTTTGTTGTTATTCGACATTTTCTTCGAGATCTGTATTCTGTTAACATTGGTTTAGAAAAGTTGAGAAACAATGTAATGTTTTTGATGTGGCTGCTTAATTGATGTGCCTTCCGCATATGTATTTGTGACATAGTGACGTTATGACTGGTGGAAAGGTCAGCAGTATACGTATATCAGGTAGAGAACATGTTGTAACGCGCTGTTTTGTGGCATGTCGGCTTTAAATGAATAAAGTTTTGTATAATAATTTTGATATTTTGCAAGATTTAAGGATCAGGAAATAATTCAGTAGGAAACTTGTCTAACTTTATATAGAAGACCAGTGTGCCAAACTTTGTTAAAAGTTTATAGTAGTTGAACAGAATTTAATTTGCATGTAATACTTGGATATAGTATTGCAGACACGATGAATGCTGCTGCTGTCCAATACCAAACCGGTAATTGGTATTTATTGATGTTCAGCGAGGATTGGTTGAATTTTTAGGTTTTCATTAAAAAGTAAGAAAAAAACTAATAGATAGAAAACAGCAGTGCATAGAAGAGCGTGTTTATATCAATTTGTTTCTTGAAAAAGTCCAGTTATTACGATTCAAAATTTCTGTTAAAATATATTTTGTTAATAATATGTTTGTGTCACACACTTTCCAATACGTCTTGAAATCGATTGGCTGAGTTTATATACTTTCTCTGGAAGTATAGTTTCCCTCTAGTCTTGGAGCTTCTAAAGTCGGTGGGCGTTGAGGCAAATTTCTTAGCTTTTTATCCATCATATTCCAAAACATACTCTATTTGCTACATGTGGGAAGATCCGTTTGGCAATGGCATCCCACTGCCAAGAGCTTATCAAAAAAGTTCAATGGAACTTTAACAATAGACTTATTTGCAGGGTCTAATATGTCACATTTTCTTTTGATTTTTTGATAAGTTGAATAGCTCACTAATTTTAGATCAGTAGATATTACACAGTAATCTATTGTTTGACTTTTATATTATACCTTTCAAAACTTATTTAAGATTTATATATATTTTAATACTAAACTTGAAGAGATTTCCACTAAACACCAAATCACTTTTTTTTTAACTTCCCGACGCACGTTTCGCTAACCATGTTAGCATCGTCAGGGGATGATTTAATCATCTCCTGAAGTGATTTGGTGTTTAGTGGTAAATCTCTTCAAGTTTAGTGTTTCACACCAAAGGTTCCAGTGGAAGAATTGATATATTTCAATGTTGTTTATATTTTTTTTACAATAGATATGTGTTTATTTTATTCAAAATAATGTCAGTGATTGTGTTTGTACTTTGGATGATCGATTTTTTTGCTTCTGCATTTGTTTATCATAAATTTATCATTAACGATCATTTGACGATTACTACGGAGGCACTTAAGGAAATGGTCGGGAAGTGTGAAAATTTTAAGTGGAAATCAGTTCAGAACTATGCAATAAGAAACATACAAATCTATAGGTGATAGAAACAGAATACTAAAATAATTTATGATCTGTAGATATTATGTGGAGCATTCTATCGAAATCTTTTATTTATTAGGTGCACAAAAAAGCCGCTGTTTTTTTTTTTAAATTAAGCAATTCAAGGGAAAAAAAGTCTCTTGGATTTAATTTATAATTTTTGTGTCCACCATGACTGTGTTATGTAATGATGAAAAAAATAAGAAATTCTACTTACATTTAGTACAAAAAATGAGTAGTTCTATAATCTATAATTCAGCGAAGCATTGGCTAAATTATAATCTCTGTCTTTTTCTGGTAAACTTTTCTTGATACGTTGTACACATGCTTTAACTTCGTTTAAAGTCACTTGCTTAATAATAATCAATCACGTAAATGTCGATTAACAGTCATCCTCGAAATAGTTCTACTTGTAGTTGCAATATAGGCATCACGCTTTTACTGAGTATTTTCATGTTGATTTCGTACTGTAAGAAGTCAATAATCCTGTTCCTCACATTCTTGAATACTTCTAGAACTATCAGAACGTCGTCATTGTACATAAGTCAGATTCTGAAACTATATTATTTCTGTTCTTATAACAATAGAAGCAATAATGTTTAATGGTCTGCTATTTCACAAAAACTTAAAGTTTCTCATTCATACCAACATATCATTATTTTTAAAATTCGAATCATTTCTTGAAACTACGGGGTTTGTGAACTCGTGGCAGTTTAGCACATTATCGGATCTATACTACTATATTACTGGCTAATAGCAAAACAAAAATACCTCACAGCATGGTAAAAACAAACAAATTTGAACCATTGGACTAAGATATGTATACTGCATGGTACACTTTTTTTGTTCTCCAGTATATATAACACTAGGAATTTTGAATGAATCGAATTAAAATGATGGTTTAAAAGATAAATCGAATGATTGTTTCTAAATTATTCCGGGTGTCGATCTGTTCGTTCTGTAAAAAGTCACGACGTTTAGCCAAAATCACATTTGCTGTTTTTAAGTGTTGTTCGCTTCGAGTGAAGAGTTCAACTTGAAGCAAACAACAATAGAGTTGGACTCTTCACTCGAAGCGAAAAAAATTGAAAATGCTAAATTCCCTCACCATGTGATGATATTTCAAGTACTGTGACTACAAATCTTTATTTTTCTTCATCTTTTTTTTGCGATGAAACCCTGAATAACTCTTCTGTAAACTGCAGTTTATACAATTGCCTCAGTTTTTAAAAAAATATCACTTTTTTGTCCAACTACGTACTCAGAATTATTGTATCGACCAACTTTAACGAATTGTAACTGAAAAAAAATGTACTACGCTATTTTGGCAAGTGGCTTTAAAAGATCGTGTATTTAGTCCGGATTCCAAGATGGTATGACACTTGCTCGATTATTCCTTAAATGAGGAAAACTTTTTTTTTCTAAAGAAACCCGATTACAAGCCAATTCTTTTTACTTAGTTAAAATGCTTTTGTGCATGTTAGGCTTTTTCCAAGTCTGTAACTTTAAGGTACAAGTTTGAGTGATATGGATAGTGATGCTATTATGGCAAGTGTGAGCGAGGCGCCGCTACTAACGCTCGATACTGACGCCACTGATACCAAGATGAGTGAGATGGATATACATGCCATTTCGACCAGTGTGAGTGAAATAGGTAGTGACACCGCCCTAGTCAAATAGTGCAATAGACGCATGGGCACAATGTGCAATGCTGCAGTACGTTACGATTCTTCATTTACTGCACATTTTTCTGTATTCGTGATGATTCCGTGCTTACAAGTTTGGCTTTTTGTATTGGACTCGATTGCGTTGTGATTTGGCACATGACAAAGATATTTTTTATTTTTCTGATAACTGTCACCACTTGGCCTATCACTCGTTTCAGGTTTGACGTTCATTTTTGGAACACTCTATATATATATATATATATATATATATATATATATATATATATATATATATATATATATATATATATATTAGGGGGTCGTTAAAAATTAATTTTTTTCCGACGCCCCAAAAAAACCTGCCTTTTGTTGAAAAAATACGGGTGATTTTTTTTACAAAAATAACACATGCCTAGACGATCTAAATATCTCTTAATAGTATACGAATTTGAGAAAAAGGTATAGGAACAATATAACTTAAGTAGAATTTACAATTATTTATTTAAAATTAAAAAAAAGGTGCAAAATGTTTTATATTTCAGAAAAAATGACGTTTGTAGGTATTAAAATGTTGACTATATGGAGTTAATGAATTTATTATCGAGAATATCTCCATAAATATGAATTTTATGAAAAAATTGGAAAATACGTTTTTTTTGTAGAGAATTTAATTTCCTACAAAATCTATATATTTTTGTTAAATCCGTATAGTTTACGAGATACTTATACAAAACTACGATTTTATCAAAAAATTAACTTAGTCAAAATTAATTAACACGTCTTGAGGCACGTGTTTCAGCAATTGCAAACTGAAAGTTTTTGTTTAAATCATGACGAACAATTGGAAGGATTAATGGAAGAAAGTCCTTGTCGTATACTCCTAGAAAACAGGAACTCAAAGTAACATCGCAAGTCGTTTACACAAGCTAGGAAAAATTCAAAAGAAGATTCGTTGGGTTCTCTATGTACTCACTCTATTATGTTACACTTCCTATACAAAATTGTGTTCTATTACGAAAAGTAGATCATCTATGATAATTCAGAGGCCAAAATCGTGGGTTAATCCCGATGGGCTATCAATAACTAATTCAAAACCTGATACCTATGGCGAAAAGATGTTGCTGTGTATATGGTGCGATCAGCTGAGCATCGTGTATTATGAGTTGTTCCAATTTGATGAAACCATCACTGCTTACCATCAACAGCAGCGAGTGTGTTAGTGACGCTCTGAACGAAAAAAGGTCTTATATTGGCAAAGGAAGAAGGTAAGTTGGTTTGCTTCAGACATTCATAAGGATGAGCCAAAAAACGAACTCTTGCCTGAAAAGAAAAGTCTTTGATTAGTGTGTCCTCCCGTTAGGACATACGGAAGTGAGACCTGGACATACATCACAGGCAGTTCAAAAACTTCGTGTAGCACAGAGGGGAATGGAAAGATGTATGCTTGGCATTACGGGATAGAAAGACCTGCACATGGATCAGAGAACAAACGAAAGTGAGTGACATCATTGGAAGAATAAAGCAATTGAAATGGAAGTGGCGACGCGATGGGACGAAAGATGGACCAGGGCGGTCCTGGACTGGATATCGCTTGATCGCAAACGTCCACGGAGAAGACCGAAAACACGATGGACTGATGGCATTATTAAGAATATTCGACCCGAATGGCAAAGGAGAGCTCAGGACCGCGAGAGGTCCTGAGCAAGCGTGCTGAAGGGGCTTTCATCCTGCAGTGGATTGATACGGGTTAATGATGATATATATATATATATATATATATATATATATATATATATATATATATATATATATATATATATATATATATATATATATCAGTATCTACTACAATCCAACAACTATCAGTAGTTGGATTGATACAAGTGGACATTTTGGTGAAACGTGGTTATCTTGTTGAAACACTGGTGAAGCATCATCAAAAGATAACTTTTGTTGTTCTAATAAATTTTTATATTCTGGTGAGTTACAGCTTAACGAACATAGCTTGGCGTCCGAGGTTTGGGTGCGTAGTAGCCTAGCGCCCGAGAGCTCATTCCAAGCAGTGCATCCGTGGTGTTAACTTCGGTTAAGTACACTTCACTCAGAAAATTTAAAACTTGTTATATTTTGTGTGTTATTAAAAGTTGTCAACTTTAAAATGCCGTTTAGAACTAAATTAAAAAAACAAAGTATTAAGTGGACAAAGTCGTGAGATAATTAGCAGCTTATTGAATTTTATGCAAGCATAGAGCTGGAGAGGTTACTATTCCTCTCGAAAAGGTAAGTTTTTTCAGCGTCTAATTTTCATAATGAATTAACTATTATGTTCCTGTGATATATTAATATAAAATTCCGAGAGATGGGTATAGATTTTGATATTACAATTTTATTTATAAATTCAAGAATGTGTTGCGGCAGCAACGGACGTTTCCATTCGATGAATTAAAAGTGAAGCGAAAGAAGTTGAATTGGACCATGTAACAACATTTTCAACTCCCAATAAAAAGGAGTTAAGAAAAAAAATATTGACGGCGGAGATTTGGTAATTTTGGGAAGAACGATTGTTAACCACCACATAACAGATAAAGACGGTCCCTATATAAAAGACAGTTCATTAAAAAATTGTAGATTATATTGGTTACCAAGGCTGTTCAGAATCGTTACGTAAAGAAATTCCCAAGATTGATTTTCGATGGAGAAAATTTTGGGAATAATCGACGGATACTTTTTTGAATGTGAATAAATCTCTATTGTTAAATTTAATCCAGACCCAAATTAAAAAACAGTGAATTTGAATACTGTATTAATACTAAATTTTGAAATTGGCGAATACGCTTCTTTTAAACACGCGTCGTTAATTATTATTAACTTACTTAACTAAAACGTTATTGCGAAAAATTGTTGCATGGACTGTACATTCGAGGAACTCTCCGTTCTCTGTCTCTGTTAGACAGTGACCCTCTCACTCTTTGTTTTACGCATCTCAGAGGCCAAACTATGTTGGTTGAGCTATGACTCGATTAGAACGAAACACTAAGTAACTTTTGTTTTAGTCAATGCTCGCTTAAACCATGACACTTCCTGCTCCCATTTGCCGTCTCGATAAAATTTTTTCTTCTTACCTGAGATCATGAAAATCCATCATTAATCCATCATCAATCCATCGTTCTTATCCAAATTTATTTTTCTTTTTCGCCAGAGAAAATAATTTCCTTCCACTGCTCAGTCCATGATATGACCTTTTCAGCGAAAACCATTCCAACTAATTTGTGATGGGTATTTAATGCCAATTCTCTTTTAAATTTTTTTCTTACAATATTTTCAAGTTATTTTAATCATTTTTTGGACATTTTAGTTTCCTTGGTAATTGCTCTTGCAGTCTCTTCTTGGCAAAGCAAGTGACCTCTCAGTTGAACGATACCTTCGATATATTTCGCTCAACAGAATCAATTTTCTAACCGATGAGAAATTTCGTTTTAACGACATCTTGTTCCTACAACTCACATCGTCTCCGTGTAACAAAAAATACATTTCAAAAAGATATTGAAAAACTAAACTAAATTGATAAACTGTGATAAAACTCTAGGGGATTATTAAAATTTAAATAAGCGAATCTAACATCTTGATGCCAAAAAAGCAAATATTTAATAATAATTGTTTTATATCATGACCAAGATCAGTTAAACTTTTTCCCTTTCTCAATATTTCGACTTTTATTTGAAACAAATTGAAAACACCGAAAAATAATAATACAATTTAATTATATATAAATTTTTTAAATTACTATGATGTGTCTAACATTTTGACTAATAACTAATATGTTTAACTTATTCAGGAGCTTTATCTTTACCGTCATCTTCTGTTTTATGTTGTCCTTTTTTGCTAATATATCTGGTTTGGAGTATTGTGCAATTCAAATAGGCAGAGTGAAAATAATGCGATTAAGAGTTTACTACGCTAATGTCCATGACGAGCCAGCGAAAGTGATTTAATTACCTGTGGTATTACATTTCATGTTAACGTTTTCACAAGCCTCAACATGATCGCCGCTCGCGATAACTTTGATTTTGAGATAATTATTTTAAGAATAAATAACTGCTTATAATTAATATATTTCACATGGTGTAAAAATGCAGACGAATACGTGATATGCTTATTAATTTAATATCGAAATTTATGGTAATATTTTGTAGTTTATTTGGTTATATTGAAACTGATCTTTATCGTAGAAATTGAAGGACCCTTTGAGTTGTTCTTAACCGATTCGCATAGGTAAGTGTCAGTGTTTCTGTATCGTATGCCATAATTGGCAATATACAACTACTGAACACTTCATTTCAAATGTATTGATATGTTAGGGTTTTCCAAAACTCTGTTGAGTTTTCCGATGGCCACCCACTCGTCAAGTCAAACGAATTCTTCGTTTAATATCAGTTGTTTGGTTTTGATGCCTAACTTGATCGAGTTGCTTCCGCTTTATCTTTCGTACCATCTATATGTATTGCTTTATTCTCTTCTATCATCACCTTGGTTTTATTCAAGTCCATCTTAAGACCGACCTTTTCTGATTCTGTTCTTAGATCTTCTATCATTTCTTCTAATTCATAATTTTTATATGCTTTTTTATTATTTTAAATTTCAAGGAAACTTTAGCTGAAGCACATGGAATGATGCCTGTCCATAAGCTCGGTTTGGAGAAAGTAGTGTTAACAACTCAGAAGTCGTGGTTTCAGTATGGATGACCAGGACCAGCTCTTTAAATGAAAACTTTTGAGGACCAAAAAGCTCAAAGAAAAAAGCCTTTCTTTAAATTAATACAGGGAAGATTTTTTACACGACAATACGCTCTGTAAAGAAAGCACTTCGAGTTCCACGAACGAGAAGTTTTACTATCTATTCTATTATACAGACTGGATACAGAGGAATTACTACCTTTTCCAACCGATACAAGGCGCTCTTATTTCATAATTACGAGGAAGTTATACTATTGGTCAATGAACGGGGCCGGAAGAAGTGAAAACCTGAGGAGGCCAAGTTTGGAGAATACGCCGGGTACGCTAAAATCTCTCAGCCCAACTCGGTGATCATTTCCAGAGTTCCTTTTTTGGCTCATCCATATCTTCTTCCTTTGCCAGTATAAGGCCTTTTTTTGTTCAGAGCGTCACTAACACACTTGCTGCTGATGATGGTAAGCAGTGATGGTTTCATCAAATTGGAACAACTCATAATACACGATGCTCAGCTGATTGCACCATATACACAGCAACATCTTTTCGCCGTAGTTATCAGGTTTTGAAGTAGTTATTGATAGCCCATCGGGATTAACCCACGATTTTGGCCTCTGAATTATCATAGATGATCTACTTTTCGTAATAGAACACAATTTTGTATAGGAAGTGTAACATAACAGAGTGAGTTCATAGAGAACCCAACGAATCTTCTTTTGAATTTTTCCTAGCTTGTGTAAACGACTTGCGATGTTACTTTGAGTTCCTGTTTTCTAGGAGTATACGACAAGGACTTTCTTCCATTAGTCCTTCCAATTGTTCGTCATGATTTAAACAAAAATTTTCAGTTTGCAATTGCTGGAACCGCTTCTTACAAGTACAGCACGAAACATCGTTGTCTTCGTAGCGACATCTGAGTTTCCGCAGCATTTTTGTTTTAGTTGAAAGGGGATTAGAATACACTGCCTCAATGTTGCTTTTTGAATGCCATCGCATCTACGAAGTGTGATATTAAATAACGAGATTGACGTTGTAAGACATTTTATTTTGACTTCATACATATCTACTTATTATCACCTTCAATATACATCTCTTGTCTATCCCTACAATGGTCCATGCGAATCTTCCATTGTTCGAAACAGTACTGGAAGTCTTCTTCTGTCAGATCCTTCAGAACGCGTGCCGCTTTCTCTTTCACAGCTTCAACGGACTCAAATCTTATTCCTTTTAATGCAGATTTCACCTTAGGAACCAGGTGGAAGTCGTACAGTGCAAGACCCGGCGAATAAGGCGGATGGTCTAACAATGGGTTGATGTACTTGGCCCGAAACCTGTTGACAGACAATGCGGAATGAGCCGGCGCATTGTCTTGGCGGAGAACCCATGACGTGAAGGAAGTAATTCGTAGTAACACAAGTTTGACCTTCAGGAATCCAGTGAAGTTATACAATCCCAGAAATATCGAAAAAAATAATCATCATTACTTTGAATTTTGATTTGCTCATTAATTTGAATGATGCACTCAAGGTGAATTTAGACTCTTCCAATGAATAGTTTGGCGCTTCGTTTCAGGATCATAAGTAAAAAACCACAATCCGCCACATGTTATTATCCTTTCCAATAAGTTTGGGTCATGTTCAATGGTATTCAAAGTATCAGTAAAAACATTTTTGCGAGCTTCTTGTTCAAACGTGAGAATTTTATGCCCAATTTTGGCACAAGCTTTTTGCCTGTTAAAATTATTATGTAAAATTTGCAGTACGCATTCTTTGTCAATTCCCACAGTTTCAGTAATCACACCAATACTTAACCGACGATCAGATCGAACCAGATTACCGATTTTTTCGATATTGTCATCCGTTTTTGATGTGAAAGTGCGACCCGGGTGTGGCTCATCTTCAACGTCTTCTCGGCCATCTTGAAAATGCTTAAACCACTCAAAAACACGTGCACGCGATAAACGTTCATTGCCATGTACTTCTTACAATAAATTATAAGTTTCAGTAGCGATTTTTCCAAGTTTCAAGTGAAATTTCACAACAATTCGTTGCTCTATTGATCATTTAATATTCTTCCGATAAAACGAAAAAACAATTCTAATGCCATCGAAGGTTATGGTTATACGGCTTTGTTTACTGAAGGGAGGGGTACAGTATTCGAAAGAGAAGGCTTCACCCTAAACAGCTGTTGATCGCTGGCGTTTGGCGGATGCGTACTTCTTCTGTAGCAGCGTCAGTCTCGTTATTTAATAGCCACACCTCGTACAACTAATATTTGATATTATATTCATAGTAAGCTCATATGTTATACTTCGTTTTGAAGCTGAAAGATGGCGCTTTAAAATCACTATACGACAAGAAAAACATTTAATTATAACATGTTCTCTTAATGAATGATGTTGATGACTTAATACCTACTATGTTAATAACAATAATTCGTGAATCACCATTATATGTATTTTTTCTTGTTATCAATTTGATTTACTTCCTTCTCCTTAAAACTTTCATTATTGAGTGACTTAAAATCAGAATCTTCGCATATGTGGTTGCAGTGAAATTGCGTTTTACTAAATCTGAATATCAGAATTCGTTATATCCATTTCGTGTTTAATGCAAATAAGTAACGAACGTCTTGTAACGAATTACAATTTTAAATCGTAGGTTACGTACACGCCTATAAGGAAGTATATATGTAATTTCTTTTGGTACCCACTTAGAAGTGTATTTTCTTTATATCCTTGCAATGTTTGATTGGATGATATTTAAACTTTTACCTTTTCTGAAGAAGAATATTGATTGGCGCATTTGGTGTAGGATAACAACACAACGTGTGTTTCGTGCTTGGTTCTTGAACACACAACGGACTTGGGATAGTCATCTTTGATGACCTCTTTGTTTTTATAATGTAGTTTTATGTTAAGGATGAGGGATTATGAATATTTGAAGATAGCCAATCACAGTGAAACAATTACCTTTGATGTGAGTTGTTTTTGAAGATTGTCAATCACAGTGAAAATATTATCTTCGATGTGAGTTGGTTTCTTTAAAATACTGAAAAAGTTATTAAAGCTATTAAACTTGAAGTATAGGAACCTGTAATGACATATTCAACATTGCTATATTGATATTTTTTAATGCCTGAGAACATGCCTGTTCATTTTTTATGTCTTTTTTCCGTATTGCTATTTTTTTTCTATATACGTTTGTCTTTTAGGGCCTCGATGGTTGGAGGGTTGTTGGTTATACTCTGTTCTTGAGATAGCCTGGGGCGGTCAAATCCGGTGAGCGAAATAGATATCTTAATTACCATTTCTCTATATGACGCAGTTCGGAAAATGTTGCCTTAGCAGGTCCATTGTAGCTGCAGTAAATTTATTAATCATTGCCCTATAGCGCTCTCTATGACCGTCTGAGCAATATCTTCTTCATCTTCGAAAAAATAAAGTCCAATGATTTGTTCAGATGTTGTGGCGCACCAAACTGTTACGCGTGCTGAATGCAAAGGTCTCTGGGTCTCGCTGCCCCAAAATCGACATTTTTCTTCATTTACGAAGCCACAAAGCTGGAAATGTGATTCGTTGGCCACGAACAAAGTGGAAACAAAATTATAATCATATTCTGCGAGGTTTCACATCTGTAGGGAATGTATTCGCTGTAGGGAACGACGGATCTGAGACATCTGCAATTGAGCAGAACGTCTTTTGGCCGATGTTTGGGGTTGATTTCCGAACTCGTTCAATGTTTGTAATTGAACGACGACTACGAGGCCTTTCCGTGTCTCTGGCATCCCCAACAGTTTCCCTTTGTTCAAAACGACGAACCGTTTTGGTTATTGTGTGTCTAGTCGGTGCCTCGCGAATATTGTAAACTCTTTTATATCCACGTTGCGTTAGAATTACTGACCGCTTACTATTAAAACGACTATTCTAGTTAGGTAGCACTTGTGTACATTTTCATACTTGAATTATCTGACTTTTATCTATAAAAATAAAAACAAGAAGCTACAAAATACTAAAAAGTTATGAACAAAGTGGAAACAAAATTATAATCATATTCTGCGAGGTTTCACATCTGTAGGGAATGTATTCGCTGTAGGGAACGACGGATCTGAGACATCTGCAATTGAGCAGAACGTCTTTTGGCCGATGTTTGGGGTTGATTTTCGAACTCGTTCAATGTTTGTAATTGAACGACGATTACGAGGCCTTTCCGTGTCTCTGGCATCCCCAATAGTTCCCCTTTGTTCAAAACGACGAACCGTTTTGGTTATTGTGTGTCTCGTCGGTGCCTCGCGAATATTGTAAACTCTTTTATATCCACGTTGCGTTAGAATTACTGACCGCTTACTATTAAAACGACTATTCTAGTTAGGTAGCACTTGTGTACATTTTCATACTTGAATTATCTGACTTTTATCTATAAAAATAAAAACAAGAAGCTACAAAATACTAAAAAGTTATGATTTTTCAAAAATAGGTATCTTATTTTGAACCGCCCTATACATCCATCACCTTAGTACTTCTTGACATATTTCCTCTATTTTTTATAAATATTGCATTTGAGTTGATCTAGTGTTTGAGGCTTATTAATGTAAATTGTTTTTCCCCTAAAGGAAGAAGTTTAGGCTCAGCGTATCTTAATTAAATCAAGTAAAAGTTTTCAAGCTTATGCATAAAATGCTCGGTGGTTACGGTTTCTGCTTATCATTTTCAAAAAAGAAATATCCAATTATTGTTTGTGCGGAAACTGCACATTGTGACTTCTCCATAGTGAAATGTGGGTATGAATCACTTGTCGATTTTTCTGTTCCCCAGTAACCTACATTTTGTTTATTGATAAATTTATTTAGATGAAAATGAGTCTTATCAGACACAAAATTTATTGATAAAATGTTAATGCAAGTACAGTTTTTATACTCGCCTTATATTTCCCTCAGAGCGTCCAGCTCATCTGGTTATTTCTATGGACAAATGCGTATTTCCAAGGACAAACGAGGGCACAAATGTGTCGAAAGAGTCCAGGATCATTAGAAATCAGTCAGCATCATGTTCTGTGGCGCCGCTGATGGAAAACTGATTCCTCCCATGGTTGTCTACAAATGAAAGCACCTTTACAACAACTGGTCAGAAGGTGGTCCACCAGGAACTATTTAAAGGAAAAGTTATAGCGGGTGGTTTGACATGAACCTGTTCGAGGTTTGGTTCGCAAAATATTGCTACCGCACACTGTTGTCATTGGTGACAATTTGGCTTCTCATTTTTTATCTGAAGTCATCAAGACTGCAGTAGAAAACAACATTTATTTTACGACTTTGACACTAAACTTTACTCACATGATGCTACCTCTGGATGTGAGGGTATATGGTCCTTTAAAGAAACTATGAAGAAAAGTTCTGGACAATTGGAAAAAATAATCAAGAACACGGGGTGCCATTCCAAAGACAGTGTCCCATGCTGCTGAAGAGATTGATGAACGCATTGGCTTCCAATATAATGAAAAATCTACAGAGCTCCTTCAGAACAGAAGCTTCCAGGAGATTGGTCAGAAGAAACTGGACGTATCCTCGATAACAGTCTGCTGGAGTTTTTAAAAGAGACAAAGGGTTACAACTTTGAAAGGATTTGATACAGAAGAGGAAAAAAAATCTTTTATAAATTATGTCTGTAACAAGCTAAGGAGATTTTCCAACTATCTGATGCCCCAACAATCGAATACGATGTCTTAGCTGTTGAGACTGTCTCAGCTATCGAGGATGACCCGACCTCTTCGCCAATCTCCCCAACTTCTGATGCATCCCTTGCGAAAGACGAGTATTCTGCCTTTGAAGATGTTTCTCACATTAATTTGGTCCGCAAGAAGGAAGTAAACAAGGATAAGAGGGGCAAGATGGACAACAATCTTTGATATATCTGTAGATGTGACTACCGGTTCTACCGCCATCCTGTAGACTGGATATGCTGCATCACTCGACTAAATCTGCGTATGAATGTTTAGTGTGCGAGGACAACACAGACTATAATTCTTTTTAGCTTTTTTCCTATTGTTGCTCAAATTTTTTGTTTTAGTTAATTATAATATATTATATATTATAATAATTAATTATATATTGATCTCAATGATAATTATAAGACTGATTAAGTGCCTATAATAGTATCCTTGGTACAGATGTTTTTATTTAAAATGTTTCCATAATAAAGATGACAATTTGGTTGAAAAAAATTGTTGTTTTTTACTTAATTTCATGTATAATGCATAAAATATTATTGTTTTTTTATCAAAGTAAACCTTACGCTTTGGGTTCGTTGTTTTGAACAAAGGGGAACTGTTGGGGATGCCAGAGACACGGAAAGGCCTCGTAGTCGTCGTTCAATTACAAACATAGAACGAGTTCGGAAATCAACCCCAAACATCGGCCAAAAGACGTTCTGCTCAATTGCAGATGTCTCAGATCCGTCGTTCCCTACAGCGAATATATTCCCTACAGATTTGAAACCTCGCAGAATATGATTATAATTTTGTTTCCACTTTGTTCGTGGCCAACGAATCACATTTCCAGCTTTGTGGCTTCGTAAATGAAGAAAAATGTCGATTTTGGGGCAGTGAGACCCATAGACCTTTGCATTCAGCACGCGTAACAGTTTGGTACGCCACAACATCTGAACAAATCATTGGACCTTATTTTTTGGAAGATGAAGAAGATATTGCTCAGACGCTCATAGAGAGCGCTATAGGGCAATGATTAATAAATTTACTGCAGCCACAATGGACCTGCTAAGGCAACATTTTCCGAACTGCGTCATATCGAGAAATGGTAATTAAGATATCTATTTCGCTCACCGGATTTGACCGCCCCAGGCTATCTCAAGAACAGAGTATAACCAACAACCCTCCAACCATCGAGGCCCTAAAAGACAAACGTATATAGAAAAAAATAGCAATACGGAAAAAAAGACAAAAAATGAACAGGCATGTTCTCAGGCATTAAAAAATATCAATATAGCAATGTTGAATATGTCATTACAGGTTCCTATACTTCAAGTTTAATAGCTTTAATAACTTTTTCGGTATTTTAAAGAAACCAACTCACATCGAAGATAATATTGCAAGGATATAAAGAAAATACACTTCTAAGTGGGTACCAAAAGAAATTACATATATACTTCCTTATAGGCGTGTACGTAACCTACGATTTAAAATTGCAATTCGTTACAAGACGTTCGTTACTTATTTGTATTAAACACGAAATGGATATAACGAATTCTGATATTCAGATTTAGTAAAATGCAATTTCACTGCAACCACATATGCGAAGATTCTGATTTTAAGTCACTCAATAATGAAAGAATACTCAAAAATACACCACATTTCGGTGTTGCTTTCGCTGTCTCAAGAAACATTCTTGGTTCTATAACAAATGTCGAGCCAGTAAATAATCGACTTATGACACTATCCCTCAAGTGTGCTAAGAAAAACTATACATTAATCAATGCACACCTCCCAGTTAACGAAGAAAATAAATCTAATCCTGAAAAAGTAAATAAGTCCTGGGAAATTCTGGAAAAGACTATCTCTAAACTTCCCTCTAACCATGTAAAAATCCTATTGGGTGATTTCAATTCCCAACTAAGGAAAGAAAAAAAGTACAGGAAAACAGTCGGCAGTTTTCCCGCTCATAAATGGACTAACCGTAATGGTAGAAGATTGGTTGAACTATGTTCGCAGTTTAATCTAAAAATAATATTAACCCATTTTAAGAAGAAAATAACAAAACAAAAGACCTGGAGGTGCCCAAACATGTACATGGGTGAATTTCAAATTGACCATGTTGCCATTTCGTACCCCTATTATTTTGAATGTTCAAGTCAGGAAAGAAGCAAATATAGACACATATCACTACTTGACTAGAATCAAACTTAGCTTAAAACCTCGAAAACATATTCAAAAGAGGCTACTAATACCAAAGTTTGACCCAACGAAAATAAAACCAGCCCTAACAGAAGAGCTTGATAAACAACCAGCACAAACCTGGCAAGTATTGAAACCAAAAATTATTAAAACAGCCTTAAACTTGGCCCCTTTACAAAAACGTAGAAAACATCCGTGGTGGGATAAAGTTTGCGAGCAAGCAGTATTAAGCCGAAGTAAAGCATTCAAAGATTGGAACAGTCAAAAACAGCAATAAACTATAACATCTTTTTGGATTTAAGAAAAGAAACATCGAAGCTAATTAGACAAACTAAAAGAAAATATGAAAACAATCAACTTAATGAAATAGAAAAAGATTTCCAAAAAAATAACACCCGAAATTATTACAAAATATTTAAAACTAAATTAACAGGCTATCAACTGCAAAGTTTTTGCTTCCAAAAGGAAAACGGACAATTAGCTCTAAATAACCAAGACAATTGCAAAGAACTTGCGAAATATTTTGAACAAATAATAAACTGTCCTGAGCCCTTAAACAAATTGGCAACACTAAACCCTAAACAAACAAACCCAGATTCATTACCACCGAATGAAGATGAAATAATTAAGCAAATCAAGCGGCTTAAAAATCACAACGCTTCTGGTGAAGATGGAATCACTGCAGAACTTTTGAAATCCGCTGGTCCAGGTACATTCAAGGAAATAACCAAAATTCTACAAGAAGTTTGGCGAACCGAACGGATTCCGGAAGATTGGAAAGATGCTCTAATCCATCCACTACATAAGAAACGAGATAGAACGGATGTAAACAACTATAGAGGGATATCTCTTCTCCCAGTTTGTTACAAGATTCTATCTCAATGTCTACTAAACAGAGCACAGGGACAGTTAGAACCTAACATTGGAGAATATCAAGCAGGTTTTCGACCGGGCAGATCCTGCCCTGAACAGATCCTGAATCTAAAGTTGATTCTAAGATATCAAAAACTGTACAATCAAAATCTCGTCTGTACATTTGTGGATTTCAAAAAAGCATATGATTCTATTGACCGCGAATCTTTATTCCGAAACTTGAAAGAACAAGGACTAGATCTGAAAACGCTGGCAATTATTAAAGCAACGTTAACTAACACAAGGTCAAAAGTTAAATTCATGGATGACATCTCAGAGCCCTTTGAAATTAAAACTGGAGTGAGACAAGGGGATGGACTATCGCCACTCTTATTTAACTGTGTTCTAGAAAAAGTAATACAGGAGTGGCGTGAAGCCCATTAAACCCATTAAACTGGGCATTAAACTGGGGAGAACCAACATCAAAATTGATTGTCTGGCATTTGCTGATGATCTAGCAATTTTAGCTCAAGATGTATTAACGGCACAGAAACAGATTCAAATCCTAAAAGAAACAGCAGAGAAGGTAGGACTCCAAATTTCCTTTGAAAAGACACAATACATGACCTGCAACAGACTAAGAACACCATTTCTAAAAACAAAATATGGTAACATCAGACGAGTCTCTAAATTCAAATATTTGGGTGAAATAATCATGGAAAATGGGTTGGAAAAAGCGGCCAATAAGGGTAGATGTTAAAAAATAGAAACGGCATTGAGACTTACACAAAATATTTACAACAAAAAATGCCTATCTAAAAACACAAAACTGAGACATTACAATACAGTTATTAAGCCAGAATGTCTATATGCTGCAGAAACGCTCATTTTGAATAGAAAGCGGGACATCGAGGACATTGAAAAGAAGGAAAGAAAAATCATAAGAAAAATCCTAGGCCCCAAACAAATAAATAGCACAACATACATAACACAGCGATATGAGAAAAAGAAGACTTAAGTTTTACGGACACATAAAACGGATGAATCCGAGTAGGCTAAATAGACAAATAGTCGAATTTTATGAAAATAGGAGTAGAGCTAAAGTAGAAATAATTAAATGGATTGCTGCAATTAAAGAGGACCTAAGATCAGCAAATATTACACAAAGTGAAATTCAGGATAGAGGCTGTTTCAGACACAAGTCAACGTTTGGAATGTTGGCCAGAGAGAAAAATGTAGGAAGACTGGAACAACTTGGTCTGACGAAAGGAAAAAAGCTCATAGCGAAAGAATGAAATTAGTATGGGCGCAAAGGAAGGCTAACTACAACAAACGCCTCTAATTGTACTTCGCGTGGTCCACCAGGGCTCATACGTGAATAATAATAATAATAATAATAATAATAATAATAATCTGGCATTGACTTCGATGATTCAAACCTGACAGAAAAATTGTTGGATCTAAAAGATCGGTTTAGGCAAAAAGCTAAATCGAAAGGAGCCAGGCTAGCAAGATATAATGAACTAGAAAAGCGAAAACATCAAAATTCAGTATTTGCAAACAGCCAAAAGAAATTTTATAGACAACTCGAAGCAGAAGGTAACAGCAAGTCAGAACTTAAGAATATCGATGTGTCTTCCTTTGCGGAATATTGGAGATCGGCTTGGAAAAAATCAGACGGCTACGAAAAATTGGCTCCTTGGGTTAAAACCATTCAAGAACAGACAAATGCTCTCCCAGATATGGAGTCTAACGATTTCACAGAGATTGACATTTGCACTGCTGTCAGGAAGACTCACAACTGGAAGGCGCCTGGACCAGATGGATTGCATAACTTCTGGATTAAAAGCTTTACAGCCGCCTATTCCGTACTTGCAAATGCATTTAAAGAGGTTTTAATAAATCCAGACACTTTCCCTGACTTTCTAATGGAGGGTAATACATACCTACTGTTCAAAAAAGGGGACGTTAAGCAACCCAATAACTACAGACCAATCACATGTCTGTCAGTGTTATATAAACTGTTCACAGCCCTACTCAATGAAAAAATCTACCAACATTGTGATAAAAACAACATTTTTGAAGAAGAACAGACAGGATGTATAAGAGCAAGTATGGGCTGCAAGGAACAATTGACGATCGATGCTGTAGTTCTTGAGCAAGTGCGAAAAAGAAAACGCAACTTAAATATCTGCTATATAGACTACAAGAAAGCATTCGACAGTGTCCCTCACGATTGGCTGGTTGAGGTTCTGAATTTCTATAAAATTAGCCCCCAGATTATTAATTCTTTAAAGTGCCTGATGGGGAAGTGGAAAACGAATCTTTTTGTCGGCCAACAATGCATTGCTGCTACAAATATCGAGAGGGGAATTTTTCAGGGAGATTCCCTTTCTCCAATTTGGTTCTGTTTAGCATTGAACCCTTTGTCCACACTACTCAACAACAGCAATATTGGATATAAACTTAACATGAGGAATCCAAGAAAGCTCTCTCATCTACTATATATGGATGACCTTAAATTATATGGAGAAACTAGAGAAAAATTTAACTCATTGATAAAAACGGTTGAAACATTCAGTAGGGATATCAGAATGTCATTCGGACTAGACAAATGCTCTACCATTAGTATACAGAAGGGAAAGGTTCAGAGTCAGCATTCAACACTTTGTAATATACAACAACTAGAACCAGAAGAGTCCTACAAATATTTAGGAATACCCCAAAAGCATAAACTTGATCATAACCAGTTAAAGAAGGACTTTTCCACTCTATACCAAAAGAGACTTGCAAAACTTTTAAACACCAAACTGAACGGAGGAAACCTCATTAGAGCGATCAACGGTTGGGCGGTGCCAACTCTGACATATTCTTTTGGCATAATTAAATGGTCAGAAACTGACCTTGATGAACTCGATAGGTTGACGCGCCGAACATTGACAAAGTTCCGATGCTTGCATCCAAACTCATCTACGAAAAGACTATACATCCCAAGAAAGTTGGGGGGTAGAGGCCTTGTAAACGTAAAAAATCTCTGTCTCAATCAAGAAAATAGAATGAGAAAACACTTCCTTGATTCAAACAGTACGTTAATGAAATTGGTTACAAATGAGGATCGGGGTTTCACCCCACTGAACCTAAATAAACAGAATCGTATTGATGGCAGAACAACACTCACGGACTGTGTTCGAGAATGGAAGGGACAAGCATTGCACGGAAGGTTTCCTAAGTCACTCGAAGATGACTCCATTGACGAACAATTGTCTCTGAAGTGGCTGACCGATGGACTCTTGTACCCAGAAACAGAAGGTTTCGCGATATCTATTCAAGATAGGGTAACAAGAACAAAAAAGTATGAAAAGCACATACTGCATTTGGACGTAGTCGATAAGTGCAGGAAATGCGGTACTTTGGGGGAAACAATTGAGCACCTTATTGGCGGTTGCCCGGCCCTTGCTCCTAATGCTTATTTAGGACGGCATAATCAGCTGGCAAAAATTATACATCAACAAATTGCAAAAAAATACTCGCTATTAGAAAATGCACCTCCTCCATATTATAAGTACTCGCCTTCTCCTGTACTTGAATCATCCGATACCATTCTTTACTGGGACAGACCAATCACTACTGATCGAACGGTTGATTATAACAGGCCGGATATTGTTCTAATCAACAAAAAGGACAAGAGGGCTTTTATAATTGACATCGCAGTGCCACTATCTCACAACATTAGAAAAACTGAGATAGAAAAATCCACAAAGTATGAAAATCTGGCATACGACTTGAAGAACCAGTGGAAACTGAGTAAGGTAGATGTAGTGCCCTTCGTTATAACCGCCGAAGGCCTGATAAGTAAGAGATTTTCAAAGAACCTCGAGAGCCTCGGGATCTCGAGATCGATTGCCATAGTGGGACAGCGTGCCGTGCTCTTGCAGACGTGTCACATTGTTCGTAAGATATTATGCTAGGGTGAGAGGAGCTGAATTGCTTTTTCATCTTGGCATTGGAATACCGGCCAGCATGAGCTGAGATTCTACAGTAAGGATGAGCAGAATAATAATAATAATATATATATATATATATATATATATATATATATATATATATATATATATATATATATATATATATATATATATATATATATATATATATATATATAACAAATAAGTTTCCGCCGTTTTCTATCAAAAATTAAGAATTTATTGTGAAAGAACGGTACATTACGTTCTATTTAAAGTATTGTCCTTCACTAGCCATTATTTTTTCCCATCTTTCTGGCAGCATGTCAATACCATGTCGAAAGAACATCTTTTGAGGCTATCCACGAATCGACTCAATTCAGACAGACCATGTGCCATCGACCAGAACAAGTAATAACCGGAAGGGGCATGTGTGGTGAATACGGCGGGTGGGATAGGATTTCTCAATTCAGTGTTTTAAAATAGGTTTTGACTGGTGCCGCAATATGCAGACGAGCATTATCATGAAGGAAAATAATTTTGTCGTGTCTGGAGTAGTAATAGCCGCATTTTTCCATGAGTGCTCGGCTGAATCTCATTAATTGTGTTCGGTAGAGAGCTCCAGTAATGGTTTCGCTCGGTTTAAGCAACTGATAGTAAAAAAATACACAGCATGAGTTTTTTTCCATGAATATTCGGTTTGGCAGTTAATGTTGAAGCATGGCCAGGTGGTCCCCATCATTTGCTCTTTTTTGGGTTATTGTAGTGGATCCATTTTTCATCACCAGTTACTATATGATGCAAAAAAACCTTTTTTTTATGCATGGCAAGCAGCATTTCCCTCATGCAAAATCGGCGCCCAACGTCTCTCGGCTTCAGTTCAAATGGAACCCAATTTCCTTGTTTTTGAATCATTCCCAACGATTTTAAATGATGTGAAATTGCTTGTTGAGTCACTTCTAATGTAACTGCAAGTTTTTTATGCGTTTGGGGCGAATCTTCTTCTAATAATACTTCCAATTCCGTGTCTTCGTACACTTTCGGGCTTCCACTGCGTTCTTTGTGTTCCACGTCAAACTCACCGTTTTTAAACTTTTTGACCATTTTGAAACCACTCACAACAACTTCTTTCCTCTCTGATATGGAGTGACTAATACTTTAAGGTTATGTTGTTACCAAATGATCAAACTTACGATATTACGCTTTACATCTGTCAATTTCAACACAACCTTCTGGTTATTATTTGTATTTAACTTATTTATATATGTTTACAACTTATTTCTATATACATATATATACTTATATACATATATAATTGTGGGGGGTGGTGGGGCTTAAATTTCTTAGACATCTGATAGCCAAATTACACATTGTTCTGGCGCAAAAAAAGTTGGAATTTAGGATGTTAAAAAAAGTAATATACAAAAAACCTCCAAAACCTGTTCAAACTAACACCGTTTTACCGTACTTAAATCACGAAAATGCTTGAATTTGAAATTTAACACAATTAACATAATCTAACGACTAAGGATATTTCATTTTAGTTCAATGCAAACAGCGAAACGTATTATGCTGTTAAGCAACCCGGCGATTTTCGTTAAACATATGAAATATGCCTTATTTTAGAAGCAGCTCGATAACGAGAGTACACAGAGCGACTTCAATACGCGGAAGCAATTACCGATGGCGGAAAATTTCATTAATAGTCGTCCGATGTTACATGTGTTCATTATTTTATGAAGCAAGACGATCCGCGGAGACGTCAATTACGGTGGTGCGTTAATGAGACGACCGCCTGAATGAACGCTCTTTGTACGAGGTGTTCTGTGTGTGTTTGCGAGCGCGTTATGATTTGATTGCTGAACCTAAAGCGAGATAGATGACTTTAATTGCACGCGAGCCAGTTAAAACTGTGCTTAATGATATTAATGAAGTTATGGTGCGAAGTTTGGTTTGTTTCTGACACATTATCAATCCATTAATTAATTATTTGTTTCAAAACGGTATTAAATCAACAAAATTCAAAATGAACAGCTAAATATTAAAATTAATTTATTGCACATAGTCGGATTAACATTGTTATAAAACTTTGTTGATTAAACGTTTGAACTTAAATATTCTTTTAAATGATTTAAATAGAGATAATAGAGATAATAGATATAAAGTAACTCAGTGATAAAGTTGTTTATTGTGCATGTGTTGAAGTTTGAAGAGTTATACAAGGTTATAAGGGAAATGGATTTTTGGAATGGATAATTCGACTAGTAGAGAGCCTGTGGCAGGTGTATCAACTTTCCGTATGATGCTGTTTACTATTCACCATGACGCTGTGGACTTGGGAGCACGGTGTGTTGGTTTCCGAATGCGTTTGTTAAAAGCAAGGTAAGTTGGTGATTAAAACCTCCTCAGCGGGAACATCATTATCAGATGGATTGTTGCACTTCGAACCAAGGGTTCATTAATAGAAATAAAGTCATCTGATCTTTTTCTGTTAAAGCGCACACCCTGGAATGTAAATAGGGTGAGCTTTCGAACTGGGGATAAGCAAGAGCATCATAAGCGTATTTTGCATTGTATTTGGGTTTTACTTGCACATATTGATGATTGTTTAAGTGTTGAATGAAGGGAACTACAATGCCTTACATTTGCTCAAACAATAGATGCTTGATGAAAACGAAGAATTGATTATCATAATGAGCGGTGAAGCTCATTTCAATTTAAATGGGGTAGTCAATAAACAAAACAGCCGAGTTTGGAGTCTCAGATAATGTCGATGAATTGCATCAGAGACCCATGCACAATCTAAAAATAACAATGTGGGTGGTATTGGCAGGTGCGAAATTTTTGGGCCATTTTATTCTTCAAAGAATGTGGAGGTAAGTAGCTGTTAATTCAGCTCTCTACCGTTCCAACAAACCTTACCTTTCTATTGCAATTATCGTTTGATCGTCTTCATACACTGATATTCTATTCTCTGGATATATTGCAAATATTGACATTATCAACTAATTGATAAATTTTTTGGCTAATATTCATGTTTTTGCTTTTTCCAGTTTTATTCTCTGCTCTATATACTGTGAAATATTTTTAAATATAATTAGAACAAAAAACTTCTGTCAGTACTAGATCATTTCATCAGTTGAGCCACACTTTTCAACTTAGACTTGATTTGATAAAGCTATCGATGCTTTGATACGTAGCGAAATTCAAAGCAACCAATAATGATGAGAGAACTTTCCGTGAGAGTTCGGATTCACATATGATGTCCTTTTAACCTTTTTTTCATATCAACTCGAGCACGGTCATGCTTCAAAACTTATCTTACAAAACTTAAAAAAATTGTTTACTGTGATAAATGCTGGAGGCTACCCAACGCCCTCACTCACGAGCCACCACTGAGAAATTTTTATGTTCTATTTCGGTTCCTGAATATGTAGTTGAAATATTGACATTTCCTCCTGAATCACCCTGTATACCACGATCTACGTGTTCCTGGGACGTTTATTAATTAATATTGAGTAACTAACTAGGTCGATGTAAAATATAGAGTTTAACAACAAAACCATGAAAAGCGTAGAATTATTTTCCATGCTGATATACTTAATCAATAAGTTGTGTAAATAGTTAGCAACGTTCCACATGATCTAATACAACGGCAATCGGCTTAAGGGCACCGAACAACACCGTTTATTTTAAAATTATTTCCACCCTGCGGTCTATCGATATATCATTTCATTATAGCATTAAATAAATTTTCACTTGTCATATTATTGTTTATCTTTCTAGTTTATCTGATGGCGAGATCTATAGATTTGTTTCGACTGATGGTATGTGGGTGGAGATATGGCGATGGGCGAGTTTATGGTACGTACCATTGGGGTCAACGAGATGGCCAATGGTTCGTTAGCGACTTTTCTATGGAAAGCCTTTCGTGTTGTTGTCGATCTAGGCGACAATAGAGTAGGATTATGTCAAGATGTTCGACCATGTCATCGTCGAAATGTTCATTTATTCTTGGCTCAGATTCCTCGTCCAATTATAATAAATGAATTTAACTGCAAGGGAAATTAGAGACATATAAAGTTTATATTATGAATCAATTTATTGTTTCTATTTTGACATTGTTTTCTAATATTGTATATTTAAATGACTGCATCGGAATTCAGATTATTACATCATAAATATACCAACATAATGGAACAGATTCGTGAAATTTTTAACATTTTTTTTTCTCCTTATTTCTGGAGATCTTTTTTTTATTCTTTGATATGTTAATACCAATATTGCTTTGTTGGCTCATTTTGTGACTTCGATTGTCAGCTGCCTTTTCATATTTTTGGCCGTTTTTGCTGATCGTTTTTTAGTGGTTTTCCTCCTTGAACAATGTAAGATAGTTTGTAGTTTGGCATCATCGGCTTCCTCCAGGTCAGTATAGGTCTTCCGGAAAATTCGTAGGGATTGTTTTTTGGAGTAAGTAAGTTTTGTTGTTAGAGTATATATATATATACTCTATATATACTGAGCTTTGCTTGGAGCAACCGGAGAACAATCCTTAAATATAAGACAGATGATTAAGAACATCTACCGGTATGATGTACCTTCCAGTAGTAGTGGAATACCTTATTTTATCAATACAAACAGTCTACATAAATAAGAGCGTTTTTATTTTTCAAACACACCAATTTCAAATTATAAACAGGTGTTTGTCAATGTTTTGGCTTTCTCCTGTACTGCTTAATGCCAAATAATGATTAGGAAGGCGGAATAGATTGGGCATCGGAATAGATTGGGCTCGTATTTGTCGATAATACCTTAATGACATACTGCGAGGAGATGGCGTAATTTCTCAAACTAATTGAAAAATTCAGCATACAAGTACGTCTTAAACTGTACGGATTCAAATAGTGTCTAACGATAGTTGATATATTTAGAACTTAATCCATTTTTTTTCACAGAGAGAGAGAGAGAGAGAGAGAGAGAGAGAGTAATCTCATTAGAGTAAGAGCTAATGACGAAAACTGCGAAAGTGAAGTAAAAGGACGAATCAGGATGGCCATATCTGCAATAATAAGACTCGTAAAGATGTGAAAATATTGAAAGACTCGTAAATAGCAAGACTATTTACGAGTATATGATATTTTTAATTAGCAAGACTCGTAAAAATGTGAAAAGTCCACAGTATTTCCAGATATACGACATACGACATACGACATTCCACATACGACATACGGCATACGATATACGACATGCGATATACGACATATGACATACTACATACGACATAACAACTATTGGTCCAAAACATGGACATAAAACACCATTTGCATTACTAAAGGCAAACTAAAATGACATGTTACAGACGCACGCTGCTAATACCTAGGACAACACACCGAAGCAACGTTTCAATCTTAAAAGGGCTAAATATGGACATTTATTCAGAAAAATTATCGATAACTGCCGAATAGATATATTAAGTAACTTAAGATCCTCACCATATATAATTATAGAAATTATGAAGATGGCAGAAAACAGAGACTACTCGTGTATAACTGTCGACATGTAGAGTGTAGATAATGTCATGACACCTGAAAAGAGCTAGGAGAAGAAAGAGTGAAATTATGAATGATAAATCAGACAAATATTTTATATATATATATATATATATATATATATATATATATATATATATATATATATATATATATATATATATATATATATATATATATATATATATATATATATATAAAATATGGATTATGATCAGACCATGGTAATAAACAAAAAGAAATGAATGATTTACTATCCAGTGGCTCTTATTGTCATTCTCCTCAGTTTCCCATAATTAATTATAAGAACCTCAATCTATATGCAATTAAATCTAGTCTCATACGAGCACCGACTGTAACTTGAACACGCCGGATCATTTATATGAAAACGACTTTTTCAATTTATAATGATAATTAATCGGTTTGGATATCGAACTGTTTTGAACGGGCATCATAAATTATAAATATGTAATGAATACGCCCATATGCACAGGAAGATATACAATGTGCTTTTTTTGTAATTATTGACCCTTTTAATTAATTAGGTGGGCTTTTAATTAACTACCCGCTGCGTTGCGATACGGACACGTGATGCTCCTTTAAAGTCAGCGTCGAATTAAACATTGCTGTGATTATCTGTCTGTTTCTTATTGCAATTCATTTAAATTATTCTAAATATTTAAGGAAACACTCTTCTTGTCTAATTTCGACGACTTTTTAATTATATTATATTTATATTTTTTTATTGTATATATATATATATTTTAGTTATTATATTTATATTTTACGCGTTCCGTTAACACTGTAGCTTCGTTAGTATAATGTTGAGAAAGAAATATGTTCATTGTTAAGGTAGGTCTAAATATAAAACGTTTACACAAAAATAATCCGCTAATTCTTATTTTATCTTGAGGAACAAATAATGGCTTTATGTTTAAAAAATAATATCATTAAAATGTTTCCATCCGCTTTGTTTAGTGGAATGAATTCTGGAGGCTCAATTTTCAATTAATTCTTCAAACATACCGTGTTGTATATTTTCAATGGTTGTCTTAAGGTTTCGTCTAAGATCAAGAATTGTTCCGGGTTTATTTCTGCTAATCAAAGATTTAATATAACGCCATAACAAATAATACAAGGGCGTGAGATCGCATGATTTTGGTGGCCAGTTCACATTACCATTTCGCGAAACAATGCATACAGGAAACTTTTCTTGCAATAAATCGATTGTCGGGCGAGATGTTTGATGAGTCGCGCCATCCTGTTGATAAAAAAAACATTGTTCACATCTATATTTATCAATTCAGGCTAAATATAATCTTTTAGCATATTCCCATAGTACGAGCGTTGCTATTTATGTATCCGGAATAATAAATAAAACCAAATATTTATCACTGAAAATAGTTTTATTGTATTTCAAAATATTCTCCCCGATGGTCGATAAACTTTTGAATACGTTTGAATTAATTTCCATAGTACGTTTTCTATTCGGATTGAGGTATCTCTAAAACATGCAATTTGAACGCATCATCCGCTTTTTCTGGTGTCGAAAATCGTTGACCTTTCATTTTATGCACCGGGGAGAATATACTGGACGAGATGATGTGGCACGTCAAATGGGCGCCACCCAGTTCGTTAAATTATCTTATGAGGTAGTAGACCCTTGAACTGGGAAGTGGTCTATCTTTAAAAAAACTATCGAATTAATTTTTTACTTATAATACACGTAAGAAAACTATAAGGAAAAAAAAAACACAGGAAGGTTTAGGGACTGTGATTCACTAAACCCTGCTGTGGAAAATCTAAAAAAACTTAACAAGTTTCCCTAACTTAACGAGCTCTAGTTCTCAATATCTTTAAATTAGATGGTACTAAGTCTACTTAAACAATATTAAGCAAGTGAAGATAACTTAAATGCAATCAAATAGGATCAATTAAAATATGCAAAATCAACAATAATAAATCTGATCGAACGGCAAACTGTCTATTTCCTGATGGTAGTCAGATAAGTAGGAAATTTAAAAAAAGAAATGTGAAACATTAACTCAATACGAAAATATATTAATAATTTATTATCTGGCCTTATTGTTCGATTGTCCCACTACTTGTCAATCCAGTACTGGAGCATCCAAATACCTACTAGCCTACTGGCAATTCTGTGTCCCTATACGGGGATCCCAAAAAGTCTGGAATCTGTACTGACCAATTTTTGTACACAGTGGCCCCAAAAAAAAAGAGTCTGGTTTAGATAATGGCGGGGTTCCAAAAATATTGGTTCTACATCGGCCTGGTCCCTGATTGACCGGATTCTGTAATAACCGGCTCATAAAATCCTCTCTGTCGGAAAGGTAAGGCGTGAAGATATCCGTTCACCTCGAGATTTGAAGTTAGACTCTCTTGGCCTTGTCCTGAACGATACAGGTGCGCTTTCAAATACAATTCGCCCAAAATGATCTTACAAGTAGCGGCCGATAATTTGTTAACGCTACACTCTTATTGGAAAACTCTCTATTTGGGAAATCTACTCAGAGATTATTCATTGCTTATACAAATTCAGTAAAAGCGAATTGTTCAGGTCCTGTTGGATCTGAAGAGAGCTTTTGTGTCTTTTAATCGGTTTATTTCTAAACTTTCAAGGTTTTCATATTTTTGCCTTAATGTTGACGTGTAATATTTTAAAACAAATATAAGGCATAATTAGAGTTATGTTTCTGATTAAAAAAAACTTCTTTCATGTTCTTACCTGTTTGGCCTATATATATTTTTGAACATCACCCACAATATAGCTGGTATATCCCAGGTTTTAATATTTTTGCTCTTCAATCTACAAGGATTCAATCTTCAATCTGCATTAATTGTCCAAACTATCGTTTCTCAATTGGGATTATGACCCCTAGGGGGGTCGCGTTTGGGAATATGGGGGGTCGCAATATGTTAAAAAAATAAGGGCCGTATACGAAACGTAATTTTATTAAAGCAATTTTAATTAAGAAACAAGTGTTAGAAACTCAATATTACCAGGTAATAAGAACATAATAAAATTAACTTAAATAAAGTAATAGTCTAAGTTGTTTGAAATAATAATTTAATACGAAGGTTGATTTTGTTTTTCATTTTAAAGTTTTTCTATAAGTGGATTATCATTACAAACACATAAGAAAATTATTTTTCGAATCAAATGTTCAAATGTGAAAATATATCACTCAAGTAAGCCAACCACTCAAGTAAAGCCAAAATTAGCAATTTTTACGACTTCTGACAGAACATTTTGTAAATTATCTGACATCTTCTTTGTAGCAAGGGAATTTCTGTAGAGAAAGCAGTTGTCTTTTAATTTTATTATCACACCAATGTTCTTCCCCGTTATCGTTTTCCCGCCATCCGTAAATATCTCAATGCATTTATTGCAAGTTTTCATTTTGTGTTGCATCAATAAAAACTTTAAAGAGTCCTTTGCCAGTTGCACGACCAGGGATTGATTTGCAAAATAGCATATTTTCTTTAATTGAACCCTCCCATTCGTATCGGGCAAAACACAAAGATTGCACCAAGTTCAACACGTCTGTTGACTCGTCGAACTGAATAACCGAAAAAATATTTAATTTAAGATTTTCAATTATTTGATCGTAAACATCATTGGTCATTTCATCAATACGTCTCGATATGGTGTCATTTGAAAGTGGTATATCATCATATCATCATATCGATCATATCTATGGCAGCGGGTAAGATGAGCTTTTCCGCAATCGTGTGGGGCTTAGACTCCCTGGTCACTCTTAAAACTACTAAATAGGATGCTTAAAGTGCTGCGGTCTCATTACGGCTTGATTTGTTGATTTTTCAAAACGACTTTTCGAGCGTAAATTGTACGCTCGAAAAATATTATTGTGTGTTTTGTAAAGACGGTGTTTTGTTTCCAGATGCCGGACTAATTTTGAAGGCTTCATGCTTTCCACGAACAGAACTTGATAACAAATAACACATTGCGGTTTGTCATCCAAGGGAATTAATCCATATTTTAAATATGTTTCATTGTACAATATGGTATTTTTTTACTGTTTCACCAGATGCAGGCGGCACATTTTGATTTGTCATAAATTTATCCATTGTTTTTAATAAATAACACTGTTATTCATTTATTTAACATTGAGTGAAAGAAGAAATCGTGGTACTTAACACTGGGTGGGAGAAAAGATCGTAGTACTTGTTTTCGCAAAAATGCAATTAACAATGAAACTTTTCTTTTTGTTTTTATTACCAAAGCGCATAGCTTGTGCAAAGCTGCCTAAGCGCGCTCGAGATAAATGATCCGTCTCGCATACGCAGGTGGATGGCGCAAGGTGCGCGGGCGGATCATTTTGCAAGAGGGTGCAAGTTCAGGGCACAGGTTCGAACTTGTAAAGTTAATATAACAAGGGGTTACACAAGTTTTGTTGTTCGGTATTTGTAGCTGTTGCGGAATTTCAGTATAAGTGGAATGGCCCAATCAAACATACATCCGCCATTGACGAGTCGTCTTTTAATACAAATACAAATAGATGATTCGTTTTTTTCACGATTTGTAACCGTGTGAACACGCTTGTAGGGGTTTATAATCCATTTAAAAATAAAAACTATTCTTCATAAATCACGATATTGAAAAAAGAACGAATCGTCGCCGTGTTAAGCTGTTGATGTAAAATTCTGATAAACATCGAATTAACATATTGTAGTAAAGGGATCGCAATATTTTTTACTTCACTTTTTGGCTTTTACTGGATTTTTTTTACCGGGTCGCGACACTAAAAAGGTTGAGAAACGATATCCTAAACTAGTTTTTCTAAACCTTCTTTATAAAAGAATTTTGCAATTGCAATTAACTTTTTATTTACTAAACATTTTTTTTACTTTGAAAATAAACCAAATTAGAAATTATTGTATGACAAGTGCAAATATTGTAGTTACATAAAAGTTTGTTATACATTACATTGTAACAGGCTATAATGGTATAAAATCTATTGCAATAATTATTCTTCGTGTTAGTCACACCTCTACACCAATCCAGCTTGACCATTTTAAGAAATAGTTAATATTACAACTCTCAGCATTCGCAATGGCATATTCGTGTTGTGGTGTCATTATGCATATGTTTTGAATGTTAAAAACTCGAATAACAAGTTGGATCTAACAGAGTATTTTTGTAGGAATGTCGTTATGGCGTCGACAATTTTTAATAAGATTTGATTATATTATTAAGTTGTTTGTAAAATATTTAATTTTTTATCAGATAATTTAAAGTGAATTATTTTACACTTAGTTTTAGTGTATATATATATATATATATATATATATATATATATATATATATATATATATATATATATATATATGTATATATATATTATAACTGTGTGAATCAAAGGGGAAGCGGAAACGTCGAGATTTTACAAATCTAAAACGCGGTTCTTCCCGAGAACCGAATATATAAAGGATATCGTAAAAAAATATCAGATGCATTCTGATAAATAGATTGAATGTTGTATAGTGTATACATTCAAAAAACTAGTCAGAAATCAAGAAAGACTGGGGTATAAATAAAATTAGGTGTAACTATAAAATGAATGCATTTGACAACTTCAAGAGATAGGGAGTTGAATAAACAAGCATAGAAAAAGATGGAACAAAGCACCAATATTATTAACCGGAACATTGAAATGATTGCGTGCAAAAATCTATAAGAAAAAATTAATTCTATGAAGAATACCTGTCTCTCTGCGAAATTCAGCTATTTGGGGTGGGAATAAATCTTCAAAAAGATGCATCAGGCTAAGTTTTATATGAATAGGAAAAAGGAAAGGAGATGAGGAAAGGATGTGTAAAGCTATGAGAATGAATCCATATAGCGAACAGATGGAGAAGACCCCCCCCCGTTTATTTTATTTTTCAATTAGTCTGGAGAGAGGGAAAACTATTTGTGAAAATCTCAAATCTCCTTTTTTTCTGTCATAATTTCTTATAGGCTTCTAAGAAGTTTCTCTCTAGCTGGACGATATTGTAGACTTTTCAGGTATTATGGGTTAATGTCTTTGTATGAAGAGACTTTGAAGGTGAAAATACTTGTAGATATGACTTTTTCACATGTTGTTCTGATTTTTCATTTCCCTCAATGCACCTATATATAGCGGTTCACACTAAGATGACTTTGTAGTAAGGTGTGGTGGGTGATTTTTTGGTAGGTTTGTGAACTTTAAATTCAAATAAAACAACAACCAAATTAAATGCCTTGGGACTATTTATTTTTATGAAATAACATGCAACGTCATTATAATATAAAGTTAAATTACGTTAAATCACATGACCTTGGTGGCTAATTAACAGATCCGTTCCTCGACATAATTTACTCACCGAAGTGTTCCCTCAATAAATCGATTGTTACGTTAGATGTATGACATGTGGAGACTTCCTGTTGAAACCACTTCTCCACCAGATCAATACCATTCAAATTCGGAACTAAATAATCATTGATCGTCGCTCTGTAATGATCCCCATTAACGAATCGATAAATTTGGATCTTCATCAACACTGCCAGCAATAGTGGTGATATTTTCTTCGAAACGCATAGTTTTTGCCTTGTTCTTCCTGGTTTTAATACCGAGCAGCGTGAAATGCGTTCGAAATTTTTCGATAATTCGGGAAATACATCGCTCGGTTGGGTGATTATGCGCACTATAAAGGACTTTATAAGTTTGGCTCACAGAACACTGATTTTGATAATAAAATTCAACAATTTGCAAGCGTTGTTCTGATATTAAACTTTCTATGATGATTTGTCAGATATTTGGTGTGCCATGATGATTGCCGCGATGACATTAGTTCTAGGATGATTTTTCAGCCATCTCTATCGGAAGTCAAGCTAAGTTTTATGTGAATAGGAAAAAGAAAAGGACACTAAAATCACCTTATATATATATATATATATATATATATATATATATATATATATATATATATATATATATATATATAAATAATTTGTGGATTTCAAAAAAACATATGATTCTATTGACCGCGAATCTTTATTCCAAATCTTTAAAGAACAAGGATTAGATCTAAAAACGCAACAAAAAAGCAGCACTAACTAACACAAAGTCAAAAGTTAAATTCATGGGTGACATCTTAGAGTCCTTCGAAATTAAAATTGGAGTGAGACAAGGCGATGGACTCTCGCCACTCTTATTTAACTGTGTTCCAGAAAACACAATACAGGAGTGGCGTGTAAAAAAGTCGACTCTGAATATTGACCAGCCCATTAAACTTGGGAGAACCAACATTAAAATAGATTGTCTGGCGTTTGCTAATGATCTAGCAATTTTAGCTCAAGATAGATAGATAGATAGATAGAAGAAACAGCAGAAAAAGTAGGACTCCAAATTTTCTTTGAAAAGACACAATACATGTTCTGTAAAATACTAAGAACATCATTTCTAAAAACAAAATGTGGTAACATGAGATGAGTCTCTCAATTCAAATCTTTGGGTGAAATAATTATGGAAAACGAGTTGGCCAATAAATAGAACGGTCAAAAAATGGAAACTGCATTGAAACTTACACAAAATATACAACAAAAAATTCATATCTAAAAATACAAAACTGAGGCACATTTATTAAGCCATTACAACACATTTATTAAGCCAGAATATCTATATGGGGCAGAAACGCTCATTTTGAATAGAAAGAAAGACATCGAGGAGATTGAAAAGAAGAAGAGAAAACCAAGAAATCAAACAATACACAGATATACATAGCGATATGAGAAAAAGAAAACTTAAGTATTACAGACACATAAAATGGATGAATCCGAGTAGGCTAACCAGACGAATACTTGAATTTTATGAAAATAGGAGTAGAGCTAAAGTAGAATATATATATATATATATATATATATATATATATATATATATATATATATATATATATATATATATATATATATATCTATATATATATATATATATATATATATATATATATATATATATATATATATATATATATATTTATTTATTTATTTTTTTTTATTTTTTTTTTGATATCCTTTGTGGATCAGACCTTGACGTGGTAAAGGGGTTTGAGTAGGGCAATGAAGCATTGAGCTATGCCGTCTGGAGTCTATGCTCCTGGGAGGGTCACCCCTGGCGGACAGGTCAAAGCGGAGGCCTCAGACTAACATGATCCAAAATCTGCCAACCCGCATTGGACCAGCGTGGCAGATTACGGTCCATACCTTCAACATGGTATTTCAATATGTTGAAATATGACAGTACAACCTCAAACACGGCCCTCATTCCCCGGAGGCCAAGGGGCAACTACCTACGGCAGCGGGAAGACCTGCCCCAAGGCAGAGGGTGCTAAGAATCACCGGGTTAGATCAGGCTGCCATTGGACTTTTGACATTGCAACGTTAAATATACGGACTATGAAAACAGAGGCCCGATTGCAAGAACTGTTAATCGAACTTGACAACATACATTGGGATATTATTGGGCTCTGTGAAGCACGAAGGAAGGGTGAAGAGTTAATCAAACTGGAACCAACTGGACACGTACTCTACACTCGAGGTACGGAAAATGGCCGATATGGCGGAATTGGATTCCTCATCAATCGAAAGCTGAAGGACAGTGTGGTAAAATTTGAAAGTACATCCGACCGATTAGCCCAATGCGTCATTCAGCTGAATAAAAAGTTTAGGCTTCAAATCGTCCAAGCTTATGCACCAACTATAAGCCATAAAGATGAGGAAATTGAGGAATTTTATGATGATGTGGCCCAGCTTTTATACAAGGAGAAATGTAGGTACAAAATCCTGATGGGTGATTTTAATGCCAGAATTGGAACAACAAGAACAGACGAAAATTCAACTGGCCCATATGGAACTGGCGAGCGAGACAATAGAGGTGACAGATTAGTTGATTTTGCTGCAGGACAAGAACTATATATTATGAATTCATTCTATAAGAAAAATATCAGCAGAAAATGGACATGGAAAAGTCCATCTGGGCTCACAAGCGAAATTGACTACATCATGACCAACGATAAAACAATATTTACCAATTGTACTGTCCTTAACAATTTTAATGTTGGAAGTGACCACCGAATGGTACGAGCAAGGGTTCGGATTGACGGTCGAAAAGAGAGCGAAAGAATGGTAAGATCAAAGAAGGACAAGGTGGATTCTGGAAAACTGCTGGAGAGAGGAAGCGATTTTGAGATTGCTTTGTCCAACCGGTTTGCTGCGTTACAAGATCCAGAGGACGTGGAAATATCAGTTCAATATGAAGAAATCGCCAACAATGTACTTCAAACGGCTGCTTCAATACCGCCAGAGGAAAGATGTCTCAAACAAACAAAAATCTCCAGTGAGACCATTGATTTGATGAAGAAACGGCGAGCAATGAGAAATGCAGGCAGTCCTTTTGGCAGGGTCGAGTACACTGAGCTCTGCAAAACTATAAGAAAACGTATCAGAGAGGACACGCGCCGATTCAATATGCAGCTAGTGCAAAAAACCCTGGAAGAAAACAAAGGAATTAACAAAGCTAAACAGAAGCTGAGAAACAAAAGAACGCAAATATATGCTTTAAAGCGTGAGGATGGCACAGTGTGCAGGACGCGTACCCAAATGTTAGAGATTGTCAGAAGGTTTTATTCCCAGTTATATGAAGATCAGAGCCAGTCAGGGACAGCAATACCCACGGAAGAACAATATATAATGCCAGATATCCTAGTGGAGGAAGTAACAAATGCTATAGAATTGATGAAGAACGGCAAGGCTCCAGGAAAGGATAGTGTAACTGTCGAAATGCTAAAGCTGGTGGTCGGACGTTACATAAAACACTGGCAAAATTATACTCAAAATGCCTCAAAGAACAAAAAGTACCTGACTTATGGAAAAATGCAGAAGTGATCCTTTTACATAAAAAAGGAGCACAGGAAGATTTAAAGAACTACCGTCCAATAAGCCTCCTATCAGTGATGTACAAAGTTTTCACTAAGATAATTTCTAAAAGAATATTAAAAAAACTGAATGACGCACAACCAAGAGAACAAGCAGGATTCAGAAGTGGATTCAGTACAATGGATCACATCCAGGTTGTACAGCAGGTCATAGAAAGGCACAACGAATACACCATGCCACTGTGCTTGGCTTTTATCGACTACGAAAAAGCATTTGATTCCATCTCAAAGCATGCGATAATGGATGCACTGCTTAGCCAAGGTGTAGAGAGAGCCTATGTAAACCTATTAGGATCGATATATGATGGAGCTACAGCCACAATTCACCTTGATGATCTTGAAGTGGGAATTAATATAGAACGAGGTGTACGGCAGGATGACGCAATATTATTCTTTTCTCGGCTGGCCTTGAAGAAGTATTCCGTAAACTGGATTGGGAACAGGATGGTGTAAAGATAAATGGTGCAAACTTAAACCATCTTAGATTTGCAGATGATATTATTCTCATTTCACAAGCCCCAGAGGAGCTGCAAAGACGCATACAAGAACTGCAAAGGGCTGGCGAACCATTTGGCTTGAAAATAAACCTGAAAAAGAGTCAGGTTATGTTCAATAACTTCGCTCAGGACAGAAGAATTTCAGTTCTAGGAAGGGATTTAGAGATTGTTGACAGCTTTATATATCTTGGGCAGAGGATTTCCATGGCGGAGAATACCGCCCGGGAGGTGGAACGGCGTGTTAAATGTGGCTGGCAGGCATTTGGTAGGCTCAACATAGTGTTTAAGAGCAGACTCCCACTTTGCCTGAAAAGAAAAGTATTCGATCAGTGCGTTCTACCCGTTATGATATACGGAAGTGAAACCTGGACACTCACATCGTAATGAATTCAAAAACTTCGGGTGGCACAGAGGGGAATGGAAAGATGTATGCTTGGCATTACAAGACGAGACAGAAAGTCCTGCCCATGGATCAGGGAACAAACAAAAGTCTGTGACATTATTGGAAGAGTAAAACAGTTGAAATGGAGATGGGCAGGCCATATAGCGAGGCGATGGGACGACAGATGGACCAAGGCAAGCCTGGAGTGGATACCGCTTGATCGCAAACGTCCGCGAAGAAGACCGAAAGCACGATGGATTGATGACAGCGTTAAGTATATTGGACCTGAGTGGCATATATATATATATATATATATATCGAATCGAATATCTGAAAGAGACTGACCGAAGAAACAACCAAAACTCGAGATCGCATTTTTCGATTTTTTCGGAAGACGGGGATCACGAACGCGCACCACCATCCCACGGCTGAAAGAACCAACATATCACCCATGTAGAATATTGGTGTTAACATTCTCTGTCTATAAATATTTTTCCTCCACAAACCCAAATGCAATTCGGATATTTTGTGCCCTACCCGTGGCTTGCGGACACAACACGACGATGCGCAGATTGTAATTCGAACTTTTACTGCTGTTTGTAATAGCCCCCGCCTTCCGAAAAGATCAAATCGAAACATACCGACAACTGTTGGTGTGGCACCTCCAAAATATTGGAGGAGGCCTAAGGTGAGCTTAAATGAAGGAAATAGTGATTGAAAATTGTCATTCAAGTATAAAAACGATGACTTATGATTTGGATATGTCTCACGAATCCATTCGAACCATTTTAGTTGATGTGTGAGATGCGTCGCAGCACAGTCTGGTGCGAAGTTGCCCATTTTCCTTCAAAATAGATCACAACAAATATTTTTGCAACTTTATTAATTTATCCTATACATCGTTTCTCAACCTGGACTCTCTACGGAGGCTAATAAGATACATATACGAAACATCCTTTTACTAAAGTATTTTTAGTTTAAACACGAGTGTTAGAAAATGAAATATTACCACGCTAAATGACCTCTGATTCCGATGCTATTTTAATTTAAAAATTCTCTCTCTGAAATATTACCAGGTAATAAAAACATAATAAAATAAACTTAAAGTCAGTAAGCAATAATCAAAGTTGTTTGAAATGCTGATTTAATGCAACGGTTGATTTTGATCATCATGGCAAACACACATAAGCAAATTATTTTCCAGCAATAATAGACGATTTCTATATGTAGTTTTTAAAGTCACCAGAGACGAGAAGTTTTTTTCGCATATGTAAGAAGTAGCGAAGGGGATCAATGTTTTCAAAGCTTCCGTTACTAGGCTTCCGTATTCACATCGTCGTACAAGCCAAAACTTATCTTAATCTTGAGTTAAAACTTCTAGTTGTCGAGTTTTGTTGGCCGATATTTCAATAAGTAGATTGTGAATCTCAATAGGTAATTTAGCAGCTGCAACATTTTCATCAAACGAATTGAGAACCCATCTTTTCGACAAACCATCGTTGCTATCTGGAAAACATTCCAGTAACTGAACTTTTTGAATTCACGTAAATCCGTCTTCGTGCTCTCTAACACGTTGCTATCTGTAAAACATTCCAGTAACTGAATTTTCAATTCGCGTAAATACGCTTTCATGTTCTCTAACATGCTATCAATAATAGAATTTTCAAAATCCATATTTTTGGTACTATAATCCGAAGATAACATGAAATCATTAGAATTTTTCTTTGCAATAACCACCTCACTTCGATATGGAAAAGCAGTGAGTCATATTTGGCACCCATTTCTTCGCACAATGTGGAAAGTTTTCAATGGTCGGCTTTTAGTAAAATTAAAAATTTTTACGCCTTCTGACTTTTTGAACATTTTGTAAATTATCTGATATCTTTTTTGCAGCAAGCTCATTTCTTTAAACAAATCATTGCGTTCATTCCATATGTGGCATAATGTCTTTTAATTTTAATATTACACCACTGTTTTTAACCGTTATCGCTTTCGCGTACCGCAGAGCAGTTCCAAGCAGTGCAGTGCAAAGTCAAACTTTTCCTTGTGTGTTCCATCAATAAAAATATTAGAGTCCTTCGCCAGTTACATGAAAAAGCCAGTTATGGACACAAAAACACACAAATTGAGCGTTTTGTTCGATTGAAAAAGTTCGACACGTCTGTTGACTCGTTGAACTGAATAGCAAAAAATTCACTTAATTAAATCTTTTCAATTATTTGATCGTGAGCATCACTGGCCATTTCTTTAATACGTCTCGATATTGTGTCATTTGAAAGTGATATAATTTTCAACTTTTTTGCTTCTTCCGGACTTATCAATATACTATATCAATGGCAGCGGGTAAAATGAGCTTTTCCGCATTCGTGTGGGGCTTAAACTCTCTGGCTACTCTTAATGCGGCTAAACAGGATGCTTCAAGTGATGCTGTATCATGACCGGTTGATTTGTTGGTAGGAATTTGTTGATTTTTCAAGACGAGTGATTTACGATCGAAAAAATCTAATGGTTTGTTTTGTAAATACTGATGTTTTGTTTCCAGATGCCGGACTAATTTTGAAGGCCTCATGACTTCCGGGAACAGAACTTGATAACAAACAACACATTGTAAGTGGTGAGCACCACTCTCGAATTTTTCTTGTACTCTTGCGATTTCTTGACGAATAGAAACTTTAAGTTCCTGTAACGTGAGTTGTAGCGATGTACGGGACATACCCACAGATATGCGCCTAGTGGCACGCTGAGGACTAGCAACAACCGCCCTTCTCACTGTTTCAACATTGTTTGGTGTCCAAACGGAACGGAGAACAGGATATTCAGGATAGATACTGTAGTTCGAAATGGTTCAACCCATCGGAGTATCGTGTTTCGATCTGGAACTATCCCTTGGCGTTCGACGTTGAACTGTCGACGGAAAAGACGTTGCACGTTAACTACAAACTATAACTATATATTGCATGTTAACTATAACTATATATTTCGTAGAACAAATAGTCTGTTCATCACGTCTTTGGACACCTTTCAGCGAATCACATTATAATTTTGTACTATTACACGTACTATTACTCATGACTTCCGGGAACAGAACTTGATAACAAACAACACATTGCGTCGTATCATCCAAGGCAAATTAATCCCTATTTTAAATGTTTCATTCTACAATTTGGTCGTTTTTATTTACTGAGTTAGAGACTGATGTAGACGATGTATTTCGTTTTGCCACAAATGTGTCCATTTTATTTAATATTATTATTTTATTGTTTACTACACTGTTATTAAGTTATTTAACACTGAGAGAAAAAATCGTAGTAACACTAGGCGAGAGAAGAAATCTTGTACCGGTGCTTGTCTTGGTACTTGTTTTCGTAAAACCGTAATTAACAATGAAACTTTTCGTCTCGTTCATTTGTTTTTATTTCCAAAGCGCATAGTTTGTACGAACCTGCCTAAGCGCGTTCGGGACTAATGATCCGTCTCGCATACGCGGGCGGTTCATTTTACAAGTGTGTGCAAATACAGGACACAGGTTCGAACTGGTTAAAGTAATATAAGAACAAGGGATTACACAAGTCTTGCAGTTCGGTATTTGTGGATGTGTGCGGAATTTCAGTATAAATGTAACGGCCCATTCACACATACACCCGTTATTGATGATTCGTCATTTAATACAAAGACAAATAGGTGATTCGTATTATTTAGTTTATAAACTGTATAAAAATAAAAAGATTCTTTGTAAGTCAGGTGACTAAAAAAACGACTAATCGTCGCCATGTTAACCGGCCGATGTAAAGCTTTGATATACGGTAAACTAACATATTGTAGTGAGGGGGTCGCAACGTTTTGACTTAACTTTTTGGCTATTTAGTGGACCGCGACTCTAAAAAGGTTGAGGAAAGATGTTGTAGCATATCCACCGCATTACCTATATCTTCCATGCTTAAACTCTAATATGTTTAGAGTCTGCAAACCTTTTATAATAGTGTAACTTAATACTACTTTACCTGCATTTTTCGACCAAAAGTATATGTAATTATACAAAAAAAAAGATTATAGAACATCATCGAAGAGTACGGTACGGTGTTATTACTAAACCTGTTATAATCACAGTATATATTTCAAATGAAAATCTATAGATGCTATAATGCAGAGTGCCGTTTTGTAATTATCTTCCATATTAATCGAGAAGATTATGTAAAATCTGTTGCTATTGACCAAGTTGATTGCAATTGTGTTTTTGCTACTGCACCGTGATTATTCTGCTGATGTCATTATTAGTTCTGTCTGTATAAACAATATCTTGACATCGATCGTACAATGGGATTATATTTACGATGTTTGAATTGTAATGGTCCGATGTATTGATAGATGACCTGTCATTTTTGTTGAAAACAGAGGCATGTAAGCGAGTACCATTGACATGAAAGAGATTACAACGTGAACGTTTATACTCATATAAGGAATGTTTATAAACAATAATGTTATTGTTAGTTATGTTTCTGTAATTTTAGCTCATTATTTTATTAATATAATTATCAGTATGTCCAAAGTAAAATTGGAAATTACTTTTTAAAAATATTGTCCAGATGACCCTAATTTTTACTCCATATATATATATATATATATATATATATATATATATATATATATATATATATATATATATATATATATATATATATATATATATATATATATATATATACTGTTATATTCTGTTAAAAGCGTTAAAATTGCCACGAGCTTATCAACGAAGACTTGGAGCAGATGGCTTGAGATCAATCAATAGTTATGTAATAGTAGGTGATTATAATATGATTCGTTGAAAGGTGTCCAAAGACGTGATGAACAGAGACTATTTGTTCTACGAAATATATATATATATATATATATATATATATATATATATATATATATATATATATATATATATATATATATATATATATAGCGCAGAGATAACACATGTTTTTCACCTAAACATAACATTGTCTTATTTTTGTAATTACAGCTAAATGAAGCAATAATAGTGCACTTTTAAATTAATGGTGGAAAATATCACATCTGCAATATCTCGTAAGTGGTGAGCACCACCCTCGAATTTTTCTTGTACTCTTGCGATTTCTTGACGAATAGAAACTTTAAGTTCCTGTAACGTGAGTTGTAGCGATGTACGGGACATACCCACAGATATGCGCCTAGGGGCACGTTGAGGACTAGCAACAACCGCCCTTCTCACTGTTTCAACATTGTTTGGTGTCCAAACGGAACGGAGAACAGGATATTCAGGATAGATACTGTAGTTCGAAATGCTTCAACCCATCGGAGTATCGTGTTTCGATCTGGAAATATCCCTTGGCGTTCGACGTTGAACTGTCGACGGAAAAGACGTTGCACGTTAACTACAAACTATAACTATATATTGCATGTTAACTATTAACTATATATATATATATATATATATATATATATATATATATATATATATATATATATATATATATATATTTCGTAGAACAAATAGTCTCTGTTCATCACGTCTTTGGACACCTTTCAGCGAATCACATTATAATTTTGTACTATTACACGTACTATTACGTCTTCGTCGATAAACTCGCGGCAATTTTAACGCTTTTAACAAAATATAAGAATTCCCTATATCTTAATAGGATATTAAAAATATTTTACAATTCGTTCAAATACAGAATATTTTAAATCGTTTACTTTGCTACATTTATTGCAATCATTTACTTAAACATAAAAGTGTATCAGTTTTTGTGTTCAAGATAAGTTTTGTTCACAAGTACGATTCAGTGCACTTATTTATTAATGAGTGCACCTATTTTGTTCCTTAGTATATGATAATTCCAACTATGGTCGATTAATACCGTGCTCTTTAATTTATATTAGTTTACAACGATTTAACTAATTCTAGAAATGACGAGAACGTTACAGAACTAGTTTTAAGGCAATATAATTTATTAATTATTACAGTTCTATTGCTTAACATATATAAGTATAATAGATGAAAACAATGTATACGTTATATTATGATTTAGAAATGCAATACTTCTTGTTTTACATAACTAGGCACTTTCTTTAATAAAAAAGTAAAGAGTTTTGTTTACAAACCACGTGCGACGTCTTTTTATTTGTGGAAATGCGTGAAAAATATAACATACAGTTTTGCAGATTTTTCTTTACTTATTGACTAAAAGGAAATTTCCCATTACTGATGTAATTTTTCCAGTCAAACATGACGTTGGATAAACATTTTCCCATTTTTCATAAATTTTACTGCTTGTAATAAATGCCACATCCTTAAAACGGTTGAGGCGGTTCCTTTTGCAGCCGCATCTGTAAATCAACAGCTCTCAGAAGTCACCTTAACTGAATAAATATGACAGACGAGAAAATATTAGTTTGTCATTACAAAATAAACACGGTCGAAGAAGAAAGACAAACAGGGTAGTGGGATTGCTACCACGAGTTAATTTTGTTTTCTGAAACCAGTTGCTAACCAGACTACAAAAATAGAATTAGTTTGTTTATTTTAATAATACTAGGTTAATTATTAGATTGTTCTATACCAGGGCGAGTTTGAAAGTTTTAAGATAGGGAAAGGATGTTTACGAGGGTCGTTCGAAAAGTTATATGGTATATATATATATATATATATATATATATATATATATATATATATATATATATATATATATATATATATATATATATATATATATATATATATATATATATATATGTGTGTGTGTGTGTGTGTGTGTGTGTGTGTGTGTGTGTGTGTGAGTGTATATATGTATGGTATGATATATGTTAAGTAAGATTCATTAGAGGTCGTTCTGTGGAGTTTCAGATGTATGCGTTTAGGTGCTGGTTTGTGGTGAACAATTAATTACATTGCACTTCAAACTTTTATAAAGTACAGTGTTTTATGGGTTCGGCCCTCTTTATTTTTGGCGCTAACAATATGAACTGCTAAATTTAAACATGATAGTACATCCACTGAAGATAATGAACTAACACTATCCGCTCGAGGAGTGCGTCGTTTGTTAAGAGTTGACCAAATGCGCTTTCGAATGAACACTTCTTAAGAGTGTTTAGACTTATTTAATCGAGTTTCTTCGAGGTTATATAACACTAGATGGGTTCACAAACATGGGTTCACCATTACAAGTAAGAGATGAAGCGACACTTCGACCAATAGATAGGAGAAAGCAAAAGGAAATCAAATAAAGCCAAAATTGTTTCATTAATAGAAAAAATCATTGCTCTGAATATCAAGGAGAATAATGGAAAGGCGAATAGGCGGTAACAGAAAATGAGGTAGACCAAAGATACAATGACAGCGACAATATAAGAAGAGATGCTGCAGAACTACTGAACATCAAAAACTGGCGAAGGGCTGCTGTAGATGAATTCGGTTGAAGGCGAAGGCTGAAGGAGGGCAAGGCTCAGTGATAAGCTGCAACACCACAAGAAGAGGAAGGGAGCCTACGGTTTTCTGAGATTATATTGGTGTGATGCTATCATGTTTTATGTCCATTTGAAACACAAGTGCTTTGAACTTTATACTGATCAAATATGTCATTAAACTAAATTTTACATTGTATAACGGCTATAGTCATTCAAACATGGCACCATTGGTTGCGTGAGGATTGAACTAGTTACCTTTTTCATTAAAGAGGATTTATTAATAGTAATAATGAACATCATTATCATTTTCTTCGAAACATTTCTTTTGACAGCTATATCTACTATTTTTTAAATATTGAACTGTATATTTGTAATGTTTATACCTATTATACTTTGAAAGATTTTTGAATAACGCACAAGATATGACAGATCGAAATTTATACTTCAATCTTGGCGAAAACTTTGAAGCCTTACCGAGTGATTCTTAATGAATAATCTTCCTCAGCTCCACTTCGCAAAATTGAAACTTATTGCAGTTGTTCACACCTAGCAAACAGTCCGGACCTTGTGCCAGTCGACTTTTACTTCCACATAGTGTCATAGTTCTTGCGAGGGCCACTCTTCAATAAGGTCGAAATCGGATACCCGAGTTTTCGGCTCGTTTTTCGGCTCAGAATGAAACAACTTGTCAATACATGACTACGAACTCTCTAAAGTTGATCGACAAAGAAAACATAAGATTTTTGATTTTTTTGCCTTGCAATCTAATACATTTTGACCTATGACGTTCTAACTTGTTAATACATTCAACCTATCTATTTGAACTTCAACTTATCTATTTAAAATTAATCTTCACTTAGTTAACCGTTCTTTTGGGTTTGGGAAGAGGAAGTAACCGCTGAAAGCCAAATCCGATGAATACAGTGCATTTGCATACATTTCGAAGCATTGATTAAGGGGTTTGGCAGTATCAACCCCAGACATGTGTGTAGACGCATTATGGTGGTGTAAGAGCACTTTCTTGCCACTAAATGTGGATGTTTAGCCTGAATGAACTTTTCAGTTAGTCCACTAATACTTCGTGGTGATGGTTCTGCCTTTTGTCGGGTGGTTTAGGAGCACCACACCATGAGAATCCCATTTAAATTCATCAACCCACTTTTTTACCTTCGAAATCAATGGCGTTTGAAACACCCGTCATGTTAAACCTCATTAAAGAAAACACTTTATGACAGCTCGAACAATTTAGCCCATTTTTCAGAAACTGACAAAACTTAGCATTACTAGATCGCTGCCAAAAAGTAAATAAACGCACACGTCTGAAACTTTGCAGCACGCCATCTAAAGAATTATACTTGATAAATATCATAATAATGTAGTCACACTTCATCTCTGTGCCAGGCTGAAGAATTTTTCGAGCACCCTGCGAGAATCAAATGTTCTTTATATTCAGTAAATATCTTAGGTAATTATTGTAAAATATAAATACAATTTTAGCTCTACATGCTCAGTTGGCTCACGGTTTGGTTTGATCTGATCGTCGAACTAGATCAAGATCGCGACCTCACATAGCAATCTCATTATTGGTTCAAGTCTTCTATTGGAGCCTTCGGTATGAAACACCAAACTCGAAGAGATTTACCATTAAACACCAAATCACTTTTTTAAACTTGTCGACTCACGTTTAGCTAACCATGTTAGCATCATCAGGGGAAGATTTAACCTGAACATTGATTGAGATTGAATTATCTTCTGATGATGCTAACATGGTTAGCGAAACGCGCGTCGAGAAATTTAAAACAGTGATTTGGAGTATAGTGGTAAATCTCTTCGAGTTTAATCTCATTATTTTTAAAATATTGTCGGTTATGTATATTTTTCAAAGAGTTTCGATAAACCTTTTAAGCGTCTTAAAAGCTAAGAAAAATGATGGTATTATGTGGTACCGTCACTGATCCGCCTAGACCCTCGAAAACTAACACCGTATTCGTATTTTATACGTGATATCGTTCGTGTTTGTGAATAAATTTTACACATAATATCGACGAGAAGTTTATTCTTCAGGTACATATGAAAACGAATTGATGTTAACTTGAGAAAACATGATAAATAATTTTTTGTTCTATCTTCGCTGCACGGATATGGGTTGTTTTATTGTTGGAAGGATTAAATATGACTAGGAATAAAGTAAAAATTATATTTTGCTAATTTTGGTTCTATTTTTCAGATTTTGTTTTTAAATTAAAAATACGCTTGTCAGACTTTGTAAAGCTCTTGTGAGAGATCATATTAAATAATAAAAAAGCTTTTAGTGTAATACTACTTACTCAAGAGTATTAGATAAATAATTAAGATTATTCTTAGCTGTAAACAACAAATAATTACAACGCTAGTCTTATTTAAAAATATGGACATAATTGGTTTTAATATACTATTATGATCAAAAACTAAGCTGCCTTATTAAATAAAGTTTTGATTGATTGCGCGGTTGGCTCTTGGTGAAACATAGTAACAATGATAATAATTAAAACACTTGTTAGAAACATGTTAGAGAATATCTTGAATATATTGTGAAACAAATACCAAGTGTTTTAATTATTATCATTATTAAATAAAATACAAAGAGTTTATATAATCGTATTAAAATACCCCCTTTTAACTATTTGACCAGCTAGAAATATTGCCCACTTTTTGTGGGCAATACTAAGGCAATCGAAGAAAACCGTTAACACGACTTGGATTTTTGGCTGACCTTGATATGGTTTTTGCAGTTTTGGTATATGTTTGACACGATACTTGCTTGATTGTTGAGCTTTTCTGGATTACTATTAATCATTAGCATATATCTATGTCTCAGCAGTAGTAATTATAAATTTCGAAATTTCATCATTCAAAGAGGACTCTTCAGCAACGATATTTTACAAAAAATTCAGTGTTTTTGGAATAAGGCAAGGAGATACACACACGTGGAAGATTTTTCTGAACGAGGTTCATCTTCAACTTTCTCTTAATAATCACTAAAATTCTCTTACGTAGGACCAGACGCCTGATGATGGGTATTCTAAGTTGGTCACTCATCAGTAGTTAGGTTTCTCGAGAGACATAGGGTTAATCACAAAAGCAAGGGTTGATAGCCCGAAGGTTAATCGGGATTAATTGTCGTGGCTCGGAGTCCACGTTAACATATTTACCCAAGCTGTAATTAGAAAATTAAATTATTTTATAACGCCCATCATCATGGACCCCCACCACGATATGTGGTGGGGGTCCATGATGATGGACTTCACTCAAAAAATTATTAATAATCATCGACTTATCCTGGTTATATCAAACTATTTCCGAAGATCAGCAGATGCTTTATTTTAAACATGTGATTAAGATCAGGACTCTAAAGTATCATGGCGAACTGGGAGTTCATCTTAATAATCTTTTACATCAAAACAGAAGAATTTCCATTCCATATTTCCATTAATAGTAGGGAAGGGAAGGAGAAAAACCAGGTAGAGAATTAAACTGTCGAAAGCGATGACATAATAAAATAATAATAGTAATAATAATAAGAAACTAGGTGAAAATGAGATGGGGGTAGAAATATTACAAGGGGAGAATAGCTAAAAAAATGCAAGACCTTATCCAAAAGAGATGGGAAGAAGAAAAAATGCCTGAAGATGCTCAAAGATTCTGATATGTTCAATATATTAACTACTCTGTAAGAATTACAGAGGAATTTCTCTTCTGGAAACTTGCTATAAAATGTTAGTACGAGTAATAAGAAACAGTAAGCCATAGTAATATTTAATAGATGGTAGCGTCGGTAAAAACGACCATTTAGTGACCATATTGTATTTTGATGAGTCAGTCTAATAGTGCTTAATATGGAGATGTAAGTGAAGGAGCTAGTATTGGGGGATGTTGCTTAAGCCAGTGAGAATAGAATATATTGAGGGAGCCTGTTAAGATCGAAAGTAAAGAAGGGGAGAGGGAGAATGATGATAATGTTGGAAGAGTGATGAACTATATCAAATCCATAATGGATATCTCTCTTAAATATGAGAGAAGCAAATCAATGGTATCTAATCGAACGAGTGATAGCAAACCGTTTGAGAGGTCGAGGCGAGTTCTGATCTTAAGGAAGGCGCGGTATTCTGTAAGAACGTGTCGGATGGTTTGGGGATCACTACATTGAGAGCAGATGGGAGGAGGTTCAGACCTTAAAAAATAATGTTGAGTAAAGGCACTGTGTCCAGATCTCATTCTGAACCATATTGTGGAGATTCTTTTGGACGGAAATGCCGGAAAGTTGTTGTTGTAAAAGACTGTTTTGATTTATCTTAATTTGTTACGTCCCTCCATAGAGGAGTTCCTTTTTATCTTTTTTCTGACAAGAGATTTAGTAAATGAGTGAAAATCAGAGATTACTGTAGTGGAACAAGGATATCTCGTAGTGCAGACTACTTTAGCCTCAGTGTCCGCTCTCTTATTTCCCATAATGCAGCAGTGGCTAGGGACGCCTATAAATCGGAGAGAGGAGCCAAGAGCGAGAATGTCTTCAATGAGGTTCAAACAAAGCGATGTAATTGGATGTTTATTTTGACCCTTTTTCTAGTAATCTTAGTGAGTTAGAGTCCGAGAGTGAGTTAGTCCGAGCATACTATCCACTTAGATGAAGGTTGAGTATATTGAATGATAGGGTTTTTCCATAGCTAGGTTTTCTATAGTTAAAATACTGGATTGGGAGCTTAGCCGCTAGCGGGAGAGCAAAATGGGAATAGAGGAACCTTGTTAGTAGTATACAAATGCAGATTCTGAGTTTGATATATATCTATCTGTAAAGATAATATTAGTGGGGAGATGAGGATTTAAGAGGGAACGGAAGAGACGGTTAAAAATAGGTGATGATGTGGATTGTTTATCATATTGAAGCAGTGAGATGTCAAATGGAATGGAATGTAAGGACCATGGAAGATGTTTTGAAGGAGTAATTGGGTTTGGTTTGGTTTGGAGTCTAAAGGGGGAGGTTAAATTTATCCTTTAGATATGTAATGTAGATATGTAATATGTAAATATGTAATAAGAAACAGACTCAATATTTATGCTTAAAGGATTTAAGGAGAATATCAGTTGGGAATAACAGATTGGTAACTGACTACATTTTTACCTAAAGAAATCCAAACTATAAGTTACGAATACAAAATAAGCTCCAATGTCTTGTTAATATATTTTTGACAGATCTACGACAAGATTGAAAGAAAGAAAATATACACACTACGCTAAGTTACAAAAAATATAGGTAAAGAAGAATTGGAAATGGGGATGAACATATCTGAAAGACATTTAATATATGGCACTTTGAACATATCTGAAAGACATTTAATATATTGCACTTTGAGCGCGTTAATAATATCAAAATATCTTTCGAAGAAGAAAAAGATGAGAATTTATAAGACAGTGATTAAACCTACAGTAACAAATGACAGTGAGATCCGGGTGTTATAGATAGCAATTGAGGACTAGTGAAAAGGTGGGAAAGAAATATACTAAGGGCAATTTATGGAGGGAAAATACGGAGATAAAAAAGTGGGGGAAGAAGTGGGAGAGCTTTACACAGAACCGAACATCAGTGCCCAAATTTGATGTGGCATAAAGAATGGTTAGGATATTAAATATATGAAAAAGTATAATAAAGAATGGTTCGGACGAGAAAGAATTCCAAAATTTCACCTCTACAGAGGTACTATCAATAGAACAACGGGGCTACCGAGAAAGAGGAAATTCAAACAAAAAGAATGATGAAGTACATATAAAAATAATAATATAATAATGCTTTATCAGCCCAACATGATATCCCAATCACAGAGCTAATGTCATCAGTTACAAAATTTATTAATAATTACACTAATATCTACGATACTAAAATACTATAATAAAAATTAAAAAAAAATCAAAGAGAAAAGGAAGTAAACCAATAAATTAATTACGTTGAAAGTAATTGTCTGTACTGAAAATATAGTTACACAATAAACGGTATTACCTTTAATAAATATAACAACAACAAACTCGATCATTGACTCATGAAGTAATCACGCACACAGGTCGATATGTGGCGCAATGAACTATTATTCATATCACAATCCGCTGAAATACTATTAAAAATAGAGCACATAGAGTATAATGGCGATTTAATGGAAACATAGTTCAAAGCCAGATTCAAATAAAATGGCAACGAACGTCTAGACTCCACCTTCATTATCCGAAAGGTTAACTGACCGAGCAAGCATTGGACTATCAGTTTTATTTATGCAACAATTTATATAAAAATTTCACAGAATGATAACATCTTAACTCCAACGAATCAAAATTATTCGTAATCAGCAACTGATGATGATCAACGTTTCTCTCCGGGTAAACGTCAAAGGATTTAAAGCAAAGAAACTTTAAAAATCGCCGTTGTACGTCATCCAAATTATTCTTATGGTTTTTATATGAACCCCACACCACAGAACCATACTCCATTTTAGATTTAACACAAGCATAGAACGTACAATTACGAATTATAAACCCAACCGATTTAAAAGCACTATTTACTACATTATGTTTGTGATAGCAAAGGAAAGCTTTGTATTGGCAGTTATTCCTAAATCTTTAAAATTAGGGAGTTGTTCCAGAACACAGGCTTTTCTGGAATAATTAAACTTAAAGTTATTTAACTTATTAGAAAATGTTACTGCTTTACACTTCTTAATATTTATCTAAAGCCTATTATCCTTGTGAGGTCCCTCACAATCATCTGCAAAAAAGTCATCTGCAAACATGAGACATTCACAATCCAAAAGGCCGGTGAGATCATCAATGTACATCAGAAACAATAACGGGCCAAGATTGGAACTCTGGGGTACCCCCACATCTGCAACATATATGAATGACTGCTTGTTATTTTAGTTTACATAATATTGGCGATTAGTGAGGCAAGATAGTAGGAATCTGCACAATTTGTAACCCATTCCAAATTGTTGAGCCTTATTGAATCAATTCCATCAAATGCCTTAGATATGCCCGTGTAAATTACATCGACACGCTGTCGAGCATTTAAGGCATTAGCAACATACTGAGTGAACGTTACCAAGTTAGTTACTGCAGACCTAGCCTCTACAAAACCATGCTGTCTTGGTGAAAGCATACCCTTAATCGTCGGATATACGCGATTACATACCAAATATCAAAACACCTTAGCAAAATTTGACAACACTGCCACTGGTCTATAATTTGTTACCAAATGCCTGTCACCTAGTTTATAAACTGTACACTTTAGCCAATTTCCATGCTTCAGGAAAGATGCATGCCTGTAAGGATAAGTTATACATTTTTGTCAAAGGTTTACAGAACCCAGACAAACAATCTCGAAGCAAAAATGTTGGAACATTATCAAAGCTCGATGTTAATTTTGGCTTCAATTTTTATATTGCATCTTTAACTTCCTGTTCATCAAAATAGTCAATAATTATATGATCAACAAAACAAGAATCACTCACTCTTCTCTCTAAATGGCCAGCGAAAAATCTCGCAAAAGCATTCACAATGAAATTTGGAGTATCAAAAAAATTGTCATCATAAACCATCCTGCCCGAAACACTCCAGAAGCATTGAAAATAGAGTTCTGGCAAAACAGTTTCTAAATAAATTTTATATGCAATGTCAATTTGTAACTTAATAATTTTTCATAATTCCTTCAATAAATAAACATTCAAGAGTGTCTCTTTATACTTTATATAATATCGTGATTATGTTAATGTCATATAGAATTTTTGTAAGTCACCTCAACCTGTAACGCTTTTTACTAATGCATTTTTGCGCGCGTTCTAGTAGATCTACGCATCCACCACATATTTTTAATCAAATTAGTTTTTTTAAGTACCACATTAGCTTATATAATACTTTATTTCTGATTGCTAATATAAGAATAAATCCAAAAACAATCCTTGGGACATAGTGCGTAAAACAAAATCTTAAGATACCGTTAACTCCTCTTTGCGATTTGATTTTTACATATCGTAAATGTATGTTGGATTATCTCTATGACTTTTATTGTGTTGGCATATTTCAAAGTTTAAGCCGATATCGAAACCAGTTTTCCTTAACATTGTGCACCTTACTTTTATTGAAGATATAAACATTATCCACACCTTTCTGTTGGCTGACTGGACTATATTCCGTGTTTACAAGTTCCGAGAAGTGACAAAAACGGTGACCGAACAATTAAGAAGACAAGTTTATGGGGACCTCCAAGGAACATAACATAAAGCTTTGTCGTGGTAGAATAACGACTAACAAATGGGAACGTTTTTTAGAGTAAATTAAATCGAATTGAGATTCTTTTACTAGAATTTGCAATTAGATAAGTAGCATAAGAAATTAATAGCAAAATAATACTCGCATAAATAGGGTTTACTGATATACAGGGTGATTTTTAACTTGGATTTTTTTAACTACTCAAAGCAAATATTTTTCAAAATCAATTTCTTAAATTTCTTTAAAATTAGGTCGCTACAGCCTTTAACAGATTTTCTAAAATTCAAGCTCGGCCCTTAAAATAATTTAAACAAATTTAATCGATCACCCACAAATTCAAAGTGAACAGAAGGCATAACTAATGTTTATCTTTTTTTGTGAATCATGAATTCATTTATTTTATTATCTTATATTTTATTGTTAGTTATTGTTAGTTTTAACGTTGATTTCTACTGTGATTTTTGGAAAGATAAAATGGCCCACGAAATGAGAATAGTTAATTAGTTGATATGCTCTTAATTTATGGAGAGTTCCTTTAAAATCATCTCAGCTATATGGTTCCCCCGTTGCCGAAATCGGGAAATCCGGGCGAAATTCGGGTTCTGTAAAGAGCCAGCGACACCGGTGATTTGAGGGAACATCGTGGTGGCGGCTCGTGGGTTTTTAAAACGGGAGGACGTAGAAGAAAATAGCGCTGCTGAAATTCTTTTTTGCTTTCCCCTTTCTTCTTTTTACCTTTTGTGTTATTGAAACCCTATACAGGAGATGAACCAGGAAAATATTAAAATTTTTATTGTTACTACTTACAAGGACATTGAAGGATGGGTTGTTGCTTGTTGCGCAGATAATGGAATGAATAAGTAGGTAAATACCGTTTCTCGAACAGTAAACCATTTAAATAGTTTATTGTAACTGTAAATCAATAGAGAAAATTCTAAAAAGTTCATGAGAAGTTCGAAAAATTCAAAAAAATATCAAAATTATTCAAAAAAGTTTTATGGCAAAAAAGGGTTATTGTACACTTTTTTGTCGGTGAATAGCCCTTCGCCATTTCCTAGTTTTTAAAGTGAAATTCCATTCGCCTGTTTTTGTCCAAAATACATTTTTCAATAACTTCTCTATATTTAGTGTATTTTCCCCCATTGAATTTTTTAAATATGTTTTAATCAAGTTGAAAGTCGAAAAAAAAAGTTGAAAGTCGTGGTTATGGGTATAGTCACTAGTATTCTCAATGCCTTAGTGATCTCTTTAAAAGTCGTATCCACTCCCATATTCAAAATAAAATTTAATGTCTTTAAACACTCTTTAAAGTCTTCATTTTGACAAATCTCGGGCCTTTAATAAACAAATTCCAATTCGGTCTGCAAATCTTCTTTTTCTATCGTCGGAAAACTTTCACAACATTTTTCTATGTCACTAATTGGAAGTGATTTTTGATATTCTGGATAAATCTCAAATAAGAAAAGTCTTGTCCCTGAAAGATGGTTCATGAATTTGAAACGCTCATTAATTTGAAAAGTTAGTATATCACAAATTTCTCTAGCGGAAACGCTCAAATTTTCATCATTTAATTTTCGTTTTTTCGTAAAATGTACACTATCCTGGTCAAAAGTAGGTGTTTCAGCAGATGGTAAATTATTTCTGATATCTCTAATTTTTTATTCAAAATATTTTATTGCCATTTGCATTTTTAAAGGATCTCTTTGAATTAATTGTAATTAATCATACAAAATATCGACATGTGGCATAACCTTTACAAAAAAAATTAAACTAAAAAAAAAAATATTGTCCTCTAACCATTTGAGGAACCCAGCGGCTTCCAAGGTAGTTTCTACATTATATTTTTTTGTTTCCCCTTGTTGGATATTCTCAAAACATTTCTTCTTTAAACCTAAAAATCGTGGCTACTGTATGGGATTGAGAAGTCCAACGTATTTGTGATAATTTGGGTATTCGTTTGTCACAAATTTATCGTAATTCATCGGTTCTATCACGCGAATGTGCAAAAAACTGGAAATCTTATTTATGTTATCAAAAAAAAAAACTCAAACTTGGTGTGCTTGAAACAGCTTGTTCCAGCAATTTATTAAGCTGATGAGCATAGCAATATACAAAGTGTGCATTTTTATACACATTCTTTATTTTTACATTCACACCTCCCAAATGACCACGCATAACAGCAGCTCCATCATAGGTTTGAGCTATTAATTTATCTGAGAAAGTTCTAAAAATAGATTTTAACTGTTGCAAAATGCATTCCGGAAGCTGCTCAGCATCTTGCCCTGTTGGATTTGAAAACCACCAAAATCGTTCAAAAATGCAACCATTTAACTCGTATCTGAACACTAAAGCCATTTGCGTTTGAACCGAAATGTCACTGGTATCATCAGCCAATCAAAACAGTATTTTATAGGGCGGTTGTGCCAATATTTTATAAGTGGTGTGTTATCTTACTGCAAAATCCTGTGTTCGTCACCCAATTAAAGTTTTCTGTATCCATCAGCTTTAATTTTGCTTGAAATAAATACTAGAGGGCTCATTCAACTGAGCATTCCAGGTCATCGCATTTTTGTCAAATTCCAGCCGTTGAATTGTATGTCTAGATAGTAAATGAGATTCAACCAATTTGGCGGTATACTCAAAATTGTATGAACGATTAATTGTGATTGATATGGTCTTTTTGCATAGATTTAGCCTCATTTCTTTGCTTATTTCAAAGCTTGAGAAATTTTCAATGGAAACCAATCGCAAAACGGTTTTTTTCCTCTAGTGGACATTGTTTTGGCCTTCCACTACCTTTTTTATTTCTTTAACTGTCCTTTCAATCTTAAAAAATTACTGAGTTCAGTTTTTGATCTTCCCAATTTCCCAGCAATAACACGAAGTCAGCCCGATGAATAAAAAGCACTTATTTAATCTTTTTTGAAATAGGTCAGTTTATTTCCTTTCGGCATTGTCATTTACATAGTTTTATCAGATTTAGACGCATATTGAAATTAATTCGCAGCTTCAATGCCAACAATAACAAACATTATGATAGCAATAAAAATATTTTTGTAAAACTGAACTTTTGAAAAACAAATTAATGAAAACTATTCAATTTAAAAAGTAACCCATGCCCTTATCGTTTTTATATAAGGTGTGGTAAAGGAACGGGTGATTCCATTTAACTTATCGAACTATAGATAAACGCCTCGATCAAATGAACATAGCGAGCTGATGTAATATCTATGATCTTTGCTCTGTGTAAGAATTTCCCGTGCATCTTGCGAGGATTTTCGTCAGACCAATATCGAAAATTTAGTTTATTCACAAACTCAAAAGCTGAAAATGTCATTCAACATAGGCAAAATTTTAAATCTTGATGCAAAATACGACATAAACTCCTATCCGAAATGAAAATTCAGTAAAATTGCATGACGACGAGCCGGACGTCGGTGATTGGATTAATCTGCATGTTTCGCCTCGAGCCAAGAGATTTACCATTTGTCAATCCGTCATTTGCCTATAGCTAACAACTAACATTCAAGTAAAAAGTTCAATGTATTGAGCGATGAGGTTTTATAAGGACCCTTGTGGTGTTATATGACATGTTAAAAGTCAAGTACTTGTTTGGCGAAAAGTGAGTAGTAGAACTTGTGTGATTATCTTATTATTGTTCCTTTATTCTATGTTGTTTTTATTAATAGATACTTTTTTATTGCTTTCCATTCTATGATTATTTTAAAAATGATATTTTTAAATTTTTCTGCTAAGTAAATGTAAGTTATGTTACAGTATTAACACTCTCGCTATTGGGGCTATCCCAGATAGTTTAATTATGATTAGGTCTAAGGTCTGTGGGAACCCTTTTCCTATTATTGGGGTGCAAGTTGATGGTAGAAGTTTTGGATCTTCTTGAGTTGTTGAGGTATTTCCGGATGACTCAAGCTATTTCCAGTATTATTGCTTTCTGGGTGAGCTTGCAAAGATGCTCGCTGAGATCCAGTGCTTTGATGTTTAGGTTTGTGGCCTTCAACAAAATCTGTCCACACCGAATTGCTTCTTTACTTGTTCTTAAAGTTCTTTGTATTATATAGTTTCTAATTTACACAGAATTATAAATTCTGCATGTTTAGAATTTTTTCATAATGTAGGGGTTTCCATTAAGGGCGCTCGAACTTATGTACTATAATGTAAATAAAACAAGTTGTGTATGAGATATATTTTTTTTGGTTATTTGGTTACCACAAAAAATTGGTTATCATCGACCTGTACTTCTTGTCGGTGATAGTTATGGCGGCAGCAGCTTCATTTTGGAAGAACTACGGGCAAATGACCCCACCGGGTCAAAATTCACAACAAACAGTGAGTTTTTTTGCATGCATTTGCATGTGATGGATCTTATGTGGATTGCTATCTTCCCAAATGTGACTATTTTGTTGGTTGACATAGCCATTCATCTAAAAAATGTCTCATCGTTGAAGATGATTTTCCATTCAAAATCTGAGTCCACTTGCAACTATTCCCGAGCTCAGTCAGCGAATGCTCGGCACTACTTAAGATCGTTTACCTTCACTTCCTGAGTGAATTGAATTTCTTACGGGTGCGTGCCCAAGTCCCGACGAAAAATTCGTCAAGTTGAGGTCTGCGAAAGGCCAAGTTCTGGACACGACGAGGAAATGACTGCCTCGGGTTATCCTGCATATTCTTGTTCATTGCAGCAATGTATTCTGCAGACCTCACGTTTCGACGACGTACCAGTGTTGTTTGTTTATTTACTGAACAAGTTGATTCGAATTTCTCCACCAAATGACGAATAGTCTCAACAGGACGATTGTGTGCACCATAAAAATCAAGTAGTGGACGGGACGTAGTTCGAACTCATTTTGATAGTAAAGTTTAATGATTTGGACGCTTTGATCAACAGTATAACCACCCATAATGATTTGTTCAACATTACTTACTATAATCTCTAAATTTGACAACTGTAGCTTCACTAACATGGCCTCTGTACACTATCAAAGTTCGAGGGCTCTTATTGAAAAACCCTGTAATATCGGGACTGCTTTTCAGTTTTCAATCAGTGAGCATTGTCCCGTCTCAATAGATTTTCCGATTGAAATTCCGATTTATAGCTGTAACACTTGGAACTCTTTAGAGTTTGTGAGCTGCAGTTTTATTATTAGTTCTTAAAGCAAAATCTTTGTGCTTCGATGATGTGTTGAATGATCTCGGAGGTTTGGTGCCCGTATCGGCACTAATCGTCCACAACGCCAGCATCTCGAACAATATGTTTGAGGTAATTTCTGAAAGGAAATACTTGATCTTGAATTGTCATTAGGAATGCCTCTGTTTCGAGGAACATATCTCCTGCAGTAACCAATAGTTTGATTCAAATTTGTTGGCTTGTTCTTGGCTGATTCCCATATGTTTCCCATGCGGAGATTTTTTCTCTCCGGGAGTGCATCTTTTCGTTTATTTTGGTTTTTATATAGCTTGGGGCCTGATTTTCTTGTAGCCAAAATGGCGTTAATACATAATCTTCATTGCTCTATATAGTTATTGGTGTCTATGTGAAAAGATTTACCGATATGCTTTCAATTTACTGATTAAATTTTTTATTTATGTCGTCTGGTTTATGTAGCCTGTTCTATGGCATTTCTAGGGCATTTGGTATTTTAGTATTTATGAGAAGTGCTCCGAGCTTACCTTGTAAATCATCAGAACATCGGGCTTACTCCAGTTGACTATTCCAAACGAAAATGTTAATATCGAGGTCGTATATGTGTTGTGTTAGTTAATTTTTCATTGAGCAATAATCAAATCGCCGAACCTATTTTAATAATAGTATGAAAAAACTTATCCATTTTGTGCGTCGGAAAGTAAAATTAAAAAAAGCACACAAAGAATTGATATTTGTATAAATTTTTTCTTTCATTGTATTACTTGAACTTTTCCATTAAGTGTGGAATACAACATCATTTAGATGTCCATCACTTGACCCCGTGCATGACTCAATCCTTTTGAGGTAATTTTTAATGAATTTTCCGCATATTTCGGCTGGTATCTAGACCATGACTTGCCGAATGTTAGTTTTCAACTACTCAGGACTTTGAGGATTGTCTACGTAAACACGATCTTTTACATAGACTCTCAAAAATAAGTCCAATAGCGTCAAATCGCATGATCTCGCATCGCATGTCTGGGAACTTTTCGCACAAGGTCTTGTTGTGTGGCTTGTGGCGCCATCTTGTTGTGGCTACGACAGATCCACCATTTTTGTAAAAACCTTTAACAATGCTAACGCGTTGTTCGGTGGTTAAACGATTCATATTGTAAAATGGCAAACCTTAAACCAAACAAATCGCACTTTGGATGACATTTAAGTTTGACAGTTGTCAAAATACAGGGCTGTATATTCCGAACCATAAAATGGATAACCCTTTGTTATTATTATGAATAGAATTGTTTTTTGAAGAGATACCTGAAACATATATACCTTATTGGGAAGGAAAAAGCTATCCACATAACCATTTTTGATTAAATTGCGCTCAAGAAGCGTTCCTCTATTTAACCAGTGATGTTAAATTCAGTTAGTTTACACAGAACTTTTACGAATATAAAAAAATATGTATATTTAAACATTTTGGGTACCCACTTTGTCTTGTCAGCTTAGCTGTGCTTTTGCTTGTTAAAACAAGCTAATAACCATCACGAAATGAATGCAAATTATTCGGATATTTATTTTATGCTTGTAATTTTTTACTCCGTTTTTTTCTTCTTCTCCTTTTTGACTGCTAATTATTAAATAGCCTGTAGCTGGTCTCATACTAAATTAGGACACATTCAATTTAACACCATTCCTCGACCCAAAGTATCTTAATGGTTACGTATGTTTTTTGGTCGGTTTTTTCGTGCGGTTTTTTGTTGATGTTGGTTGTACCACCATGCTAATATTATATCTACAAGAATAAGTTTTAATTTAGAGCACCTATTAAGGAATATTTAAATTAACAACCGGCAACTGAACAAAGCTGATTAGAGAAATCATATTTTTTTTAATGGGAATTTTTATTAATTACTAATTTGTTTACAGCGAATGAGGTAGGTAACAAGTCAAATTATTGTCGATTTATTTTAAATGATTTAATTGGCTTTGACTTTATAAAGGTACATTATTTGCTGATAATAGATTACTGGATAATTAAATTCTTTGCTATTGATGGATCGAATTCATTAGAAAGTATGCATGCTATTTTTAAAATGTCTCTTATAATTTTAACAATATTACAAGAAAATATACTAAAATGTCCTAATCTTTATCTTAGTGAAAAACTAAAATAGATTTTGCTCAGATCCTGAAAAACTTTTTCCTATGTTTGAAGTGAAAAAACAAAATAATCCTAATAATTCTAATCCTACAAAAAATAATCCTAGGGCTGAGATCGCATGATCTTGGTGGCCAGTTGATGTTACCTATCGCTCGAAATATCGCGTCTAGGAATCTTATCTTGCAATAAATTGATCGTTCGGCGAGATGTGTAACAAGCTGCATCATCTTGTTGAATAGTTGTTTGTTTTGAGTGAAAGATATTCTGTTGGTATATTTCTATAACATTCACTATTAACAGTAACACGATTTCCATTATTGTCTTAAAAAAATAAGGTTATTTTATTCCTTGAGTCTAAAAACCGCAAAACTGTGACTTTCTGAGGATAAACAGGTAACTATAGGGTCCCTTGGTGATTTTCAAAGGCCCTAAATCTGGCAGTTATGTTTGTTCACAAACTGATTAAGCCAGAATTCCGCTTCTTCGGAAAAGATGATTTTTTTTCTACAAAGTGGAAATCTTCTTCCAACTGCTCTAGAGCTTAATTCGTCTATCATGTAACTTTTCATAGTAAATTAACCCAATATATTGAATATATGTCTATGAGTGATATTTATATTTCAGACAGTGTTACCGCTGTTACGTTTTAAAGTTTTGATGCTCTTGTTGGAAAACTGTTTATATTGATGATAGTGTCGTATCTATTGCTATAACACAATCCAATGAAGCATGGACACTCACATACCATATCAACACAACTTTAGCTAACGTTACTGAAATAGCTGTTGCATATAGCACAATTACTTAAGCATGTTTAGATCTCATATTTTGATGGAATGCTAACCAATACGTCAAACCAATGCATTATTCGTTTAAAATATTCTATAATAATATGTCACAGAAGAAACCCATCATTTAATAATTTTTTTTAATGGCTTTTTAAAAGACATCTTTAGTTCATCTGGAAAAACTCATGTGAGAGTTCATCGCAAGCAGGTTGTAAAGCGTCAATATAGGTTTCGTAAATTCAATGGAGAATGAACCTTTCAACAAATTATATTTCAGATATGTTTTATGGGTGAGATTGAACGATAGAGCTGGTAACGGGATAATATTGCTGTTGAACACTTGTAAGAATGGTAATGTAGTAGGTGGAATATGGGAACGGTCATTACCTCAGTGTATTATTGCGTTATTCAGCCATAGTAAAGGAACAGGTTCTAGCCTTGCTTGAATTCTGCAGAAGCTCCTATGCTGCTTCTAACTTTCTCCTTTTTGAGCCTGACTTCTCTACGACCATTATGGCTTATGACCTTATACTGCTTCATTGGTAGCGATGAACTGGTGAACCCGCAGATATTCCAGGAATGAAACTAATGAGATTTTTTTCAGTTTAACCATAAGTTTTAGAAGTAAATTCTTTCTATTCGATATAATTATCTTTCGCTCGAAGTTGAGGTATGGTGGGATATCATCAATGATTCTTATAATTACATTGAAATCGGCTTCTTAAATCTCAAAAATCGGTTTCTCAAACCCAGTCTCAAATTATTGAACATATAAGACAATGATGTAATGTTCATATATTTTAATAATTTTATGTTTGGATCCAAAAATATTAAATTGAATATCATCATTATCATCATCATCATCAGCCTGTGTTAATATAATGTAGGCTGAAGGCCTCTTCAGCATGCTTTCAAATCTGGCGGTCCTCGAGCTTTCCTTTATATTCGGGTTCGATGTACTTAATGATGTCATCAGTCCATCATGTTTCCAGTCTTCTCCGTGGACGTTTGCGATCAAGCGGTATCCAGTCCAGGACCGTCTTGGTCCATCTTTTATCCCATCGCCTCGCTACAAGGCCTGCCCACTTCCATTTCAATTCTTTTATTCTTCCAATGATGTCACTAACTGTCGTTTGTTCTTTGATCCATGTGCAGGTCTTTCTATCGCATCTAGTAACGACAAGCGAACATCTTTTCATTTCTCATCTGCGCTACTCGAAGCTTTTGAAGTAATTGCGATGTGAGTGTCCATTTTTCACTTCCATATGTCATAACGGGTAGGACTCACCGATCAAAGACTTTTTTCAGGCAAAGTGGTAGTTTGTTCTTAAGCACTATGTTGAGCCTGACAAATGCCTGCCAGCCACATTTAACGCGTCATTCCACCTCCCGCACGGTATCCCTTTCCATTGAAATCCTCTGCCCAAGATATATATATATATATATATATATATATATATATATATATATATATATATATATATATATATACAAATTTATGGAACATGCCCTGACTCTTATTCTGGTTTATTTTCAAGACAAAGGGTTCTCCAGCCCTTTGCCGCTTTTCTGGGCCTTGTGAAAGAAGAACGATATCATCTGCGAATTTATGAACGGAACACTTCTTCAAGGTAGGCTGAGAAAAGAAAAGGTGATATTGCGTCACCTAACCGTACGCCCCGCTCTACATTTATTCCAACCTCAAGATCATCAAGTTGATCTGTCGCTGTTTACATAAACTTTCTCTATACCTTGATTAAGCTATGCATCCATTATAGCCTGCTTTGAGATTGAATCAAATACTTTTTTATAATCGATAAATGCCAAGCATAGTGGCATAGTGTATTCGTTGTGTCTTTCTATGACCTGCTGTAGAACCTGGATGTGATTTATTTACTGAATCTATTGTGAATCCTGCTTGCTCTCTTGATTGTGCTTCATTAAGTTTTCTTAATATGCTTTTGTATATTATCTTGATGACAATTTTGTACATCATTGATAGGAGGCTTATTGGACGGTGGTTCTTTAAACATTCCAGTGTTCGTTTTTTATGTAAAAAAATCGAATATATTTCAAGATCTATCTTTAAGAGTTTATTAAACTAAGGCTTAACTCATTTTTTTTACATTTTATACATAAACCTGATGCGATGAATCGAAATAACAGGTTGAAACATATTCTTGAGTAATTATAGCAAGAGTGTAAAATTCGACAAGGAAGTGCCTTTTAGTGGTATTAGTTCAAGAGTTTTTTGGTTGGGTCATCTCAGCGGTATTCTATGTAGGTCACTCATCAGTTAGTTAGTTTTTCGAGATAATAATATTTTAAGATCAAACCAACAGTTGATAACGAGTGGAGGGCGCGACTGAGAATACTCAGAAACATTAAAGGAAAAACATCAAGAAATAGAGAAACGACAAATTTGGAGTATAAAACGTTGTTAGATGGGTCAAAATAAGGTGGAGAAACTGGAACGACCACGTAAAACGAATGAGTTCGGAAGAGTTAGTGAGATGGGTTAAAACAGAAAAACCAAATACCTGTTGCTCAATACAAAACACCCAAAGCCAAAGAGATGCTGCCACAATCAACCCAATGCTGACCATGTGTATCCTAAGAGGGTTAAAGCAAAAATTAAAATAACAGGGCGTAGTCCTAATAAAAGAAAAATAAGAAGAATAAAAACAGTTAGTTCTGTAAAATAAGATATTTTTATTAAAGTTAATACTTACTTTCATATTAAAGCAATTTATTTTTTACAACTATCTATTTATCTCATGCAGAATAAAATTCCTCATACTCTAACAGACACAAAGTCTAAATCATATATAAAAAATATTCAAGTATTCAATTTATTTCAATTGTTTGGTTTAATTTCTACATAAAACAACCTACTTTTTATATTATATGACTTAAAACAAGAATCATATTGAGTTTTTAATTTAACAATTTTTAAGCGAACAAAGCTGATTTGCAATTTTTTATAGGCGGTTTCTAATAATTAAAAATTGTGTTTACTGCGAATGTGGTAGGTAACTAGTCAAATTATTATCGATTTACTTTCAGAGGTTTAATTGGCTTTGGCTTTATAAAGGCATAGTTTACATTTTCGATTAAATATTCAGTAGGTAGTAGATTACTGGATAATTAAATTCTTTGCCATTGAAGGATTGAACTCATTAGAATGTAATCCTGATTTTTTCTAATAAAATTTAATTAAAAATAACGAATGTGCTATCGAAACATATTAAACCGTATCCTTTTTTTTATATTAAGTTTTTCAAATTAAAATCACTCCAATATTATTCGGTATTCTAATTGCAAAATTCCAACGGTTTATGGACATCAGTTTCACGGTGGTTTGAAATCTAGTTAGACTATCTGTTAATATGGAAGTTTTCATGGCTATTTTTAGTATTTTTAAGATTCATCTTATATATGTACCTAACACGCACTTAACAGAATTTTTTTAATACATTTGTGTTCAGTCAAATGTCAACCATTAGCATCAATGCAACTTTGTGCCTATTTTAACACATTTTTACTCACTTTTGTTAACATATGTGATGTGATTGATGCAGCGATTTCAGGACGGATGTGGTCGTTAAGTTGCTTTATTGTTTCGATTTTATTTATGCAACTTGTCCTTCAAAAATCCCCATAAACAATAATCCGGAGCTGTAAAATCAATTTAGCATGAAAATTGAGTTTTTCAATAAAAAATAATTATCGATATTTTTACTTTATTTTAAAACTTTATCATAAATAATATTGATAATCGATGTGAAAAACTATTAAAAATTTGTTTGCAATTAATTATAAAGAATTAAAATTTATAAAATTTAAAATAAAATCACGTGACTACGAAAGCGCCACGATTGGCTGCCATGTTTGAGACGTCACTATGTTAAAGTGTTTCAGTCAACAGCTTTTACAAAAAGCAAAAAAATATTGTTGGTTAATAATTTAAGTCAGTAAGGTGTGACAAACGATTCATAAAGGCCTGTTCGGATAATATACCTGGTGTGGATATTTATATGGTCACAGATTTTCTCAAAAATGACAATCGGTTCAGTTAAGCTGAAGTTCGAGGTGCTAAAGCATTAATTAGAGTTTTTAAAAAAATAATGATATAAATGTAAGTAAGAAACAAAATATTTCTATTAAATATAATTAAATTATTTGTAGGAAGTTACGGTGACAAGGCTATAGGTTATGTTCAATATAACCGCAAAAATTGTATTTGCACGATAAAAGAACATATGTCCAGAACATAAAGTTCTGAGTAAAGCTTATACAGTTACTTTAATTATTAATGAATAACTAAGAAAAGTTCATGACACTTAGTGTCACGATTGTGTAGCTTCAGCAGGTAATAAATACTCAAACATAAAAAAAAATATATAATGTTATAAATAATAATCTTTCGTATATATTTGATGCAGGTTGTTGTAAAAATTTGAAGTTGTTTTGGAAATATTGATTTCGACTTTTAACATCTTATGGCACATTTAAAAAGGGGCATTTTTTAGGGAGCTGTTTTTGATATAACTATAACTAATAACTAGACACTCCATAACTAATTAGATTTGATATTTTTAATAAATTTGTGATCAATTATTTTTCTCAAATTCAAAAACACACCAAAAAAAAACAACACAAAGTGCATTAAAAGGTAGAAGGAATAAAACTATAAAAAATACAGGAAGGTTTAGGGACTGTTTCACCAAATCTTATCGTGGAAAATCAAAAAAAAAACTGAACAATTCCCTCTAACTTACACGAGCTCGTCTCTAGTTCTTTGTATTTATAAATTAGACGGTACTAAGTCTATTTAAACAATATTAAGCAAGTAGAGATAAGTTAAAGGTAATCAAATAGGATCAAAATAAGTAAAATCAACAATAATAAATCAGATCGAACGGCAATTGATCGAACGGTAGTCAGAGCAGTAGATAATTTAATAATAGAAACGTGAAATTTTAATCTGGTCTTATTTCTCGATTGTCCTGCCGTTTGTCAATCTAGTGTCCCTATGCGGGGGTCTTGAAATAGTCTGGAACCTGACTGACCGGTTACCTTGCAAAGTGACCCCAACAAAGAGTATGGTTTCGGCAATGGTCGGGCTCCAAAATAAATAGTTCTTCAATGGCCTGGTCCCTGATTGACCGGATTCTCTAATATTCTCTTTGTCGGAGGGGGATATATATATATATATATATATATATATATATATATATATATATATATATATATATATATATATATATATATATATATATATATATATATATATATATATATATATATATATATATATATATATATATATATATATATATATATATCCCTCCGACAAAGAGAATATTAGAATTATTATTATTATTGTTAACGTTTCGGTCTATTTATAAACCATCTTCAGAATAATTCTACAATATATATCGCTTTCACAAACAATACAAATTCATATTCAATAATTCAAAAACTTACCAACTATGTCTTATTGAAAAATTTGTTCAATAAGACATATCGGAAGCTGATAACCGTGGTTCGGAACCCACGTTAATCTATAGGTCCAGTCGCTAAATAGCCTAGTTGCTGATGCGCCTCTAACCCTAACACTGTACCTTTTTACCTTTAAAAAAGTAATAAAAACATAATAATTTATTAATAATCGGCCGAAAATCCCAAAAAATCAAAAAATAATATAAAAAATAATTATTTCTTATTTCTCGATTGTCCTGCCGTTTGTCAATCTAGTGTCCCTATGCGGGGGTCTTCAAATAGTCTGGAACCTGACTGACCGGTTACCTTGCAAAGTGACCCCAACAAAGAGTATGGTTTCAGCAATGGTCGGGCTCCAAAATAAATTGTTCTTCAATGGCCTGGTCCCTGATTGACCGGATTCTCTAATATTCTCTTTGTCGGAGGGGGATATATATATATATATATATATATATATATATATATATATATATATATATATATATATATATATATATATATATATATCCCTCCGACAAAGAGAATATTAGAATTATTATTATTATTGTTAACCTTAAATTGTTAACTTTTTACCTTTAAAAAAGTAATAAAAACATAATAATTTATTAATAATCGGCCGAAAATCCCAAAAAATCAAAAAATAATATATATATATATATATATATATATATATATATATATATATATATATATATATATATATATATATATATATACATATATATATATGTAAACACAAAAGCGCTGTTACAGCATCTTTTTTGTCGATCGGCGTGTTATAATAAATTATTAATAATTGTAAAGTTTGTTTTACTATTATAATAAAAATTGTGAATTGTGAATAACTATTTTAAGTTTTAGGAAAACAAAAATAAATATCATTATTTTGACTCACAAGTTTCGCCTTAATTAAATGTGTTTAAGAGGCGCTTTTAAATTATTTTTTGTTGCTCAGAACTCAGAACTAGCAAAAATCTTATTTTTTGTTCTCGATGACAGCTCTAGAGGAAATTTGAATAATATTTTTGGTCATAAATGATACCAAAAAATTAACATAAAAATTGAAAGTTTCTAAGTTTAAATAAATCGCAAGTCATGTGGGTTGCAGGATTAAATTAAGACTCTAATAAGGTGATATATAGGGTGATTTTTTAATGTATCTGAACTTTAACTTGATATAAAACAACAACCAAATTAGATTGCCAATTGTATTAATCTTTATTATTAATTATTTCTGACAATGCGTTTTTTGTCAATCCAATTTCCGACGACTTTTTCAAGCAACTGGCGGCATCTTATGTCCGCATTTGTCTGCTATCCGAGTTGACAAAGTGTCAATTGTTGCTAGTTTATCGACATAGGCTAAATATTTAACATAACCTTAAAAAAAAATAATCTAAAGGTAAAATATCACATGAGCTTGGTGGCCAATTAACAGGTCCGTCAATTAATTAGTCCTCAATTAATCGATTGTTGCGTTAGCTGTATGACAAGTGAAGCCGCCCTGTTGGAACAATATCTCTTCCAGATACGAGGAGCCACGTTAACCGTGGTATCTAAGGCATCAGCCTGACGATACGGCAATTAACGTGGAGTGGGTTCGATTCCCGTACTAGGCAAAAAAGTTTTTCTAAAATTCTTGTGAATGTTTCTGGATAAGAGTGTAAAATCTGACAAGGAATTATCCCTCAGTCACGCCAGTTCGAGGCTGGGTAAGGCCGGATGCCTTTTGAAAGGTTTTCTACTTTGGTCACTCGCCAGTTGGTAGGTTTTTTGAGAGACTTCCGGTTCAGCACAAAACTAAGGGTCTATAGCCCGAGAGGGGTGTTGACCCACTAATGGACCCAATAATGGCCACCGACATACAATCGGCACCATTCGATGCCTTTTTCTGGACACAACGGTAATTGCTGGATCATATGTAAATTATTTTCCCTCCAAATGCGGCAATTTTGTTTAACAATTTAGCCAAAAATTAGTTTCATCGCTGACCAAAATATTACGGTTAAATTCTCGTTCGGAGTCGTTTCAATTGATTTTGAACCCATTCACTGAAAGTTCGACGCAAACGATGATCTTGCGGCTTGACTTCTTGGACAAGTTGGATCTTGTAATACACCAAACCAAAATCTTTACGCAAAAAATTTCTACGTAGTTTAATAACAAAGCTCAGCTTCCTACGACCGGCGCCGAATTATGGAATCTTCGAACTTGGATCTTCATCAACACTGTCAGCAATAGCGGCGATATTTTTTTTGGAACGCAGTTTTTGTCTTGTTTTTGTTTTAATATTGAACAGCGTGAAATGCGTTCGGAATTTGTCGATAATTCGGCGCATACATCGCTCGGTTGGGCGATTATGTGCACCATAAATTTCACAAAATGCTCTTTAAGTTTGGCGCACAGAACATCGATTTTGATATTAAATTAGTATACTCAAATAGTAGACTGAAAAAAATTGATACTAGAGGAGAAGTTCGGACACACTAAAAACATCACCCGTTATTTGACACTTTTTAAATAAAATATTTCAGATAGTTACTGAGTTTCTCTCCTCTCCAGTCTGTACTTTTCGAATAAATTACCATTTTGGAATTTATTTGACGGAATGTAATTAGAAGTAAAAAAATTAGAAATGAATATTAATTTTTGTGACATTAAACATAAACATCATATTCGAAACGTAATTTATTAACAGTGTATGCTCATATATGATATGTTTTATAGCCTGTATTGTATATGTAATGTTTCCATTCATTTACAACCCAACTAGGTGTGAACATAAATTTAATTTATCTAACGTAAATTAAACATAACTGATTAGAATTTCATAGAGGAAAAAAGTTGAATGCTTGAGAATTCTTAATTTAGAATGCAAATCGTTAAACCATGTATCGTTAAGATCTAACATTAGATAATTTATTTAAAGCCCTGCCGGAGCTTTTTTACACTTATGAAATCAAATACAGCATTAAATCGTTTATGAGGAATAACTCTATATAAAGTGAGAAGATTATTAGCAGAATTAATTGAAGACAGAAATGTTTGTTTTTCTTATGCAAACATATTAATAATTTTCGATTTTTTTTTGCAGGCGATTCGCTTAGAAAATTCTTAATCGTTTCAAGAACCTGTTTAATGTAGACATTTTACTAAAAACTAGTTAATTGTAAAAAAGGAGAAATATTTAACTGGAACTTGCAATATAAGTAAATACATTATATTTTATGACACATATTTTATATGGTTAATACCAACTGGGTGGCTCGGAGAGTACTTTTTTTTAAATATACTGGAGTATAGAAAAAAATAACATTATTAAAAATATATTTTCTAGAATTAATTTAAAATTTTTTGTTTTTTTGCTGGCTGTAAATTTTATAATGATAGATGATCTATGTCTTCTTGTGGCAAATAATATCAGGTGCGTTGTTCCTATGCGCTTAAGTTCATTTAAAATTGCTGGCGACGGGAGGCAATCGCTTAAGGGTTCGACTAATACTATCCCATACATGTTCTATAGACGATAAATTTAGAAATTCCTCTGAACATTCGAGTGGTGTTATCACAGTCTCTTATAAAAACAGCATTGTTTGTCAAAATGTATGTGATTTGGCTTTTTCTTGTTGAAAGACGAGATTTGGAAGACCTTGCAGAACGGTCTAAGGAAGACCTGCAATATTTTGATTACATTATAGGCTGTGTTTAATTTCTGATGGATCCTAGGGTTGACCTACTTTTCAAACATAGAATCTTCCATACCATAGTTCTTGGAGGGATAACTGCATGAGGTTACAGTGCGAACGTTAAATATGTGTATATATATATATATATATATATATATATATATATATATATATATATATATATATATATATATATATATATGTTACATCTAATATTTTCACGGATGGTATATAATGTTTCTAAATCATTCCGGGTGTCGATCCGTTGATCCTGTGAAGAGTCACGACGTTTCGCCAAAATCGCATTTGGCATTTTCAAGTGTTATCAGCTTCGACTGAACAGTCCAACTGATGGACAAGACCAACAGTTGCACGGGTCGTTACGCTCGGTCTTATAGCTGGCCGGCGCTTGCGCAGGTTGTATCGGGGTAGTTCGATACTATTCGTGACGTTCCGTTTATCGGGCGTCCGTTTATTGATGCTTCCTCGTCGCCACGTTACCGCGTTTCTTCTTTTTTCAGAAGGGATTTCCATACTTTTGGGATGTTGTGAGCGTCGTTTCGCGTGTTTAGCTCACCCCTTTCTTCTATTTCAAGGGCTTCTCTGATTGTTCGGACCTTGTAGTTTTCAATATTCGCTATTTCTTTGGCTCCTTCAAAATTGTTTCTATGTCCTGTTTGTAAATGGTGCTGGGACAGAGCGGAAGGGTTTTTTAGTTTTTTGCGTTGTTTTTATGTTCTTGTATTTTGGCCGAGATTCGTCCATTTGGTTGTCCTATGTATGTTCTATTGCAGTCGGAACAAGATAGTCCATGATTTTCCAGTCTACCTTTGTCCTTGGGGTTTTTAGTGTGTTTGTGACAGTGTTGTAGGCTGTTCTGATCTTATGTTTCCTTAGTAGTCTGCCTATTCTATCAGTGATTTCTTTTACGTATGGTAGCAGGACCTTTGGTGCATTTGGTTCGTGATCCTCTATTGTTCTTCAAGTTTGGGTTTCCTAATGGTGAATGGCCTTCTTGATACATTTTTCTAAATATCCATTTTGTCTAAGGGCTGTGGAAATTTTTGGTAGTTTCTCGCTTCGTGTATGTGGTAGTGTCAGTCGGAAGGATCTGGAAATCAAGGTGTTTACTACTGCTTGGATTTGAGAAGGATGATAATGGGATTTAACGTTGAGGTATCGATCGGTGTGAGTTGGTTTTTTATACACTATGTATTCGAGGGTTCCAGAAAGTTATCTTGTGATGAGGAGATCCAAAAACAGTAATCTCCTATCCAGTTCGACTTCCAGGGTGAACTATATTCTGGTGTGGATTTCGTTTAATTAGGTTAGGAAGTTGTTTAGAAGTTTGTTTCCGTTAGGTCATATTATAAAGATATCATCTACGTAGCGTTGCCAAAGTTTAGGTTTTAAAGGAGCGCTGGTCAATGCCTTTGTTTCGAAGTCTGTCATGAACAGGTTGGCTATAACGGGTGATAGAGATGACCCCATTCAGGCACCGACGGTCTGTCTGTAGATCTTCTGGTCAAAGGAAAAATATGTATTCTTCAACCAGTGTTCGGAGTGTTCCCCAACGTATGGTGGAAAGTCTTCGTTCATCGAAATTAGGTCCAGAGCCTCGTCTATGGGGATACTTGGATATAGTGAGACAATGCCCAGGCTTGCTAGTATGTCTGTATCCTCTAGTTGGAAATCTTTAATTATCCTTATCAAATGTTCTGAGTTTTGAACATAGGACTCGGCAAGTTTGACGCTCGGTTATATGATACTTCCTGAATATTTTTCCAAATTTATTTCCAAAAATATTTTTGATTATCTACCATCCGTGAAAATATTAGATGTAACATATATATATATATATATATATATATATATATATATATATATATATATATATATATATATATATATATATATATATATATATATATACGCTATATACTATATACTATATATTATTTATTATATATTATATACTATATTAAAACTATGTTTTTTTTTAATTTATTTACCATAACAAATTATGTAATATACTATTTTAACTGACCATTAAACATTTTGTTTACAATATAACCAGCGCATTTTATTGCTGCTTATCTTTTTTTTTAAATTTATTTCCTCCTAATGGTTCGTACATTAGCAGTGAATGTTTTAATTTTATACACTTTATCACCTAGCAATTGTAATAAAATATGCATTTAATTTATTGATACAACAAAACTTTTGTCCATTTTGCACTATTTAACTATATTTATGAAGAAAGGTTTAAATTTTGAAGTTGAGAAGTCTCGTGCTCTAATGGAAAAGACGGAACTGGTCCTTATGCTACCTCTGTAGTTGTCTTGACCTAAGCATCAGTACCAGAACCATAAGACGACGTTTACAACATAAGAACCTATACGATAGAATAGCCATGAAAGTTTCGGTTTTTATAAACAAAAACAAATTGTAGTTAAAATTTCCAACGTTAATGGAAAAATATTCTTTTTAGCCATGAAACCAAAATCAATTTATTTGGTTTTGATGACAAATTCTATGTGAGAAGATCTATTAATGAAGGATTCAATTCGCGTAACCTATGGGTATAGTGAAGCATGGTGGTGGTAATATCAAAGTATGATGGTATTTTTCGTATAACGGAGTAGGTCCATTATTTTGGATAAAAGAAAATATGACAAAAGAAATTTATTCAGTAGTCGTAGAGGCATTTATGTTACGTTGACGAGAGTTATGTCTTTACAGTGGGTCTACTAACAAGACAATGATCCCATACATACGGCTCATGTGTAATTAGCGCTTCAAGAGGTAACATATTAAAGTGTTAGATTGGCCTTCATCGTCTCCTGATCTAAACCCGATCCAGAATCTTTTGAAATATTTAAAAAAACAGTAAACAAATAACACTCTTTCAAGAAATTCAGACAGCTTGCTTTTCAATACCAGTAAAAACATACCAACACTTAATAGACTCTATGCCAGGAAGATGTCTATAAGTAATTAAGAATAAGGGCCCTGCTAGAAAGGACTAAGTAATTATATATGTAGACTAAACAGTTTTAGATAATTATATCTTTTAGTTTTTTTGTGACTTGTGATAAAAATTACCCTTATATTTATTAGTCCTATATTACAATTAAATTACTATAAAATCATAAGTAAAAATATGATTGCATCTAATTCTAGTTCGTTTTTGAACCTTTTATTTGAGACCACACAAAAAAAGAATGTACAAAACATGTGGTTGCTTCCATTCGTTCAATTAATTTTTTTAAAAATGCATAATTAGAATCAATTATACGCTAATGCAACGCTCTTATTAATGAACTTACTAAATGCATTAGAACTGGGGAACAGCCACTCGATGGCCTACATATCAGTCAGTTAATTTGCTTTTTAAGAGACATGCGAATATTTTGCTTCATCATATTTATTGCAAATTTGAACTTTAAAATAATTATTTCAACTTTTTACACCAGGATTTTAATTCTTTAAATTTTCAATAAAAATTATTTTTAATATACAGAGTGTCCGATAACTTATCCGCCATAGAGCAATAGTGATAGTAGAGATCAAAATAAGAGGATTTAGTCAATAAATATGTTGGCAAATGTTAGTTATTAAAAAGATATAGGATGTTGAAAGAAAGTAAATTTTCGAAAAAGAGATTGAAGAAAACGGTTGAAGATATCGGGTTCACAATCGTGGTAGCTGGGTTTTCAGAGGTGACGAATCTGAATTTGCTACTAGTTTGAGCCTAGTTTCTAGAGGGCGTTGGCTACCTACTTTATGAGGAATTAACTCGCTCATATTTTTTTGCCTGCAAATATATTTTTACTTCAAACTAGACAAGAGTCATAATTCCTACGTAAAAAAGGTACCCTTGGTCAATATCGATATCTCACGCCGCGAGATATTCATATTCGAATATTTTATATCTTGTCGATGGTTGAAAAATCTGCAATTCATAAACTGTGCTTTGAATACGAGGAAAAAAAATTTAAAATGTGAAAAATACGACGGACTTTTTTTAAAATAACAATTTTTTGAAATTTGCTTCAATAAGTGTTGAAAGTCATAATTTTCTAAAAATTGTACATATCGATCTCCATCTACTCTTTGCGGAAACTCAAATGGGCCGATTAAAAAATTGTCGATAATGCCGCACCAATTTGAAAATGCGTGCTGGAAATGTCGCTCTCTTGGTAGGTGTGGATTTTCCAAGGCATAATAATGATTATTTTCCCAGTTAAAAATTCCGCGTCTGGTAAAAGTTGCCTCGTTAGTCAACAATATCTAGGAACTAAACTTGAAGAGATTTACCACTAAATTTCTTCAAGATTATTTAAGTTAATAAAGTTAAAATAATTAAGTAAGTTAATTTGGTGTTTAGTGGTAAATCTCTTCAAGTTTAGTGTTTCACACCAAAGGTTACAATAAAAGAATTGAATATCTAGGAACATAGGGTCTTCGTTTTTTTTATGTAGTAGATTTTGATAAAATGCTCCGGAAAAATCTAGCCGGAAAATCTTGTAGCATTAAATTTTAAACAGGCGAAAAATGATAGAGAAACAATTTTTCTTTATGGAGAACTCTTGAAACGGTAGATTTGCTAATTCTTGTAGATGCCTCCATATTCCTAGTGCTTAGTTCATGATTTTCCGCGATACTAACCAAAAAGTATTTTCTTGTTCTACCGTTATACGTTTCGGTCGTCCACCAGGATTGTTGTAATAAATTGAATCTATTTCGCCTAATTGATTGAAAATTCTTTGAAAGAGTAGAGTAAGAGTAGAGTTGTTCCTACCTTACTGCAGCACGACTATTGTAATTTAATTGTGCATAAACGCAGAGCATATCCCATAAATCACGGTTAGGAAACTGATTAAGTCTGGGCATTTTTTAGAAATTATTTGATACCAACTCAATATTAGAGAAACTTGTTTCCACCTTCGTTTAATAGGAGAGAGAGAAAATAACGACAGTTATCAATGAGACTTAATAATTTGTACACAATATTCAAGGTATACTTGCATATTTTCATCTACACAATTACACATTTTTCAGCCACCGACAAGATGTGAAATGGAGTATTCGAACACGAATATGACGCAAGCGGCGTGAAATATCGATATTGATCAAGGATACCTATTTTACGTGTGAATTATTACTCTTCTCAATTTTAAAGTCAAAATATTCCCAGCTTTATAGGGTAAAAATATGAACGAGTTAATTCCTCACAAAGGTAGCAAGCACCATCTAGGAACGAGGCTCAAACTAGTACCAAATTCAGATTTGTCACTTTGTTTTGTTGATTTGTCGATTGTGTACTTCGATTTTGAACCTGATATCTTCAACCGTTTGTAAATGATCTCAATTTTTCGAAAATTTTGTTTTACTTTTAACACCCTGTATCTTTTTAATGATTAACATTTGCCAACACATTTATTGACTAAGTCCTCTTATTTTGATCTCTACTATCACAAGTGTCTTTATGGCTGATAAGTTATGGGACACCCTGTATACACATATTAAAAAGAACCTTTTTGAATATGATCGCATACTGTTATTTAAATTAAACAAAAGTTGAAAATAATATTAAACTTAAAGGGATTTGTTATGTTACCTATATAAGTACTTTTAGTTTATAATACTATAGTAAGATCAGTTCTATACTCTCTGGTTTAGATCCCTTTCAAATACCTCTTCCAAAAAACTTTTCTAAAATAAAACTTCAGCGACTTGGTACAATGAATATTTCTCCGAGAACGATAGTTATTTGTTTTCAGGAACACATAGTCTTTAAAAGAGTTGATAAGGACGCCGAGAATAAAATGATTAATAAAATCAGTTCATTTCGCGAAGCCCCTGAAAAAGTTAGCGTCCAAAAGCAGCTACTTTATCACTGAGAATTATATTATCAAAACATAATAGTTAGTACACAATATTAATAAACAAAATTTAAGGGTAATGTTAAAAAAATCAAAGGTCTTTTAAGTTTTAAACCCGGAAACCGAAGGAACATGGTCGGGTTTTTAGCCGCTAAAAACCCGGCACTATCGAGGAGCAACGCGTATACATAAACTCATTGGCTATTTTTTAAATGGTTTTTCCCATCATTAACAAAAAAAAATCTGCTGAACAGCTAACATTGCTAATACGCATGTACATGTCTTAATTTGACTGAAGTGATATATAATGTAATAGGTACAATACCCAGTATACATATTTAAATGAAACTGAAAATATCCTCACTGTATACTTACTTTTATTTTTCCTGTATGTGATTGCAAGAAATGTAGCAATGTAACCTATTTAAAACTTTTGATTTTATCACTCTAAGAGCCAATTTTCGTATGCTACCAAGATAAAAACATAACTGAATTTCTGTTTTATAATAATAAAAGTGCTAAGAGATCACCAGTTCGGGTATAACGCCATTTCAAGCAATAATTCGAACTTAAAAATCGTTCTAGAAAAAAACAGACGTGAACAGATTCAACATTCAACAAATAATTTAAAAAACCATAGAAGTCAATCATTTTATATACACCTGTTTCATTGATTATCGGAAGGCGTTTGATAACCTAAAAGAAAGTACTAGATCACTTGTTTAGCTTAATTTGTCATTTATACAAAAAAAAAACAGAGCGATGATAAAAATTGAGTTTCTCTCTCTCTATTTCCCTCCAATGAGTTTTGTGTCATTAAGGGGGGAAATCCGTTTAGAAATTTCAAAAAATCGTTTTTTTCATATTTGGAAAATGTAATATATTGAGAGTATACCGGCAAGAGGAAAAATAAAAAATATTAAATATTGTTATCCCATATAAAGCGGAGCGCGCCTGACCCCGCATATCGCGACCCAGACAACTTAATCTGCATCTTGGCCTCCGAGATTCGCAAACGAAAGAGTGAGTGGGTCACTGTCTAACAGAGACATAGAATGAGGAGTTCTGCGAATGTATAGTACTTAACCGATGTTAGCACGACGAATGTACTGCTTCGAATGAGCTCTGATGCGTTAGGGCGTTAGACTACTGCGCATCCAAATCTTAGATGCTGAGCTGTAAATATCAGCAGCTGAAAACCGGGCTATTCAATTACAATATGATCTTATTTATTATCGGGGTGTTTTGAAAATTTAGCTGGTCATTCGTGGTTATTATATGACCATTTCTTAAGGATATTTTTATTTCCAATATTTCTAGTAGGTCTAATTTTTTACTTTTCTTTTCTGAATATAATAATTTAATATTGTTTATATCTATAAAATTATTGTTTTAATACGATCGAAAAAATTCTGCAAAAAGACATTGTCAAGGAAATCTATTTACTAATAAACAAGGAGAAAGTTTCTGGCCAAGTACATTGATAGTGTTTATAGTATTTATATATAGTATTTATGTGTATAGTGCAAGAAAAATTATTGGCAAAATATTGGCAAAACATAAAAATTGGCATAAAATTTTCGTTGAAACCACCAATGAGGTGCGAGTAACGAGACAACCGGAGGAGTCTTTCTAAGACAAAAGCAGCTCGTACAGCCCGAAAACAGCAGCAGGTTGAAAAAAACCAGCTTTTGAAAGATGCTGCTGAAGGTCTTATTATATGCATCTGGGATCGCTGGTTCATCGGTAAGTTACTAAAACTAATCGTTTCATCATACTGAAACTTTAAATGCGATTATCTCAAAACTATATTTTCAAAAACTGTTCGCTCTCTAGTTCAAAAAGTTATTAATCGATTTGGCTGAAATTTTGGGAGGCTTTTCTCTATATCATTATCGTAAGGATATACCTAAGGTTTTAAAGATTTCGTGTAAATAAATTAATTTTTGAGATAAAAATGTCGAAAAAATAACATACGTTTTGAATATATTTTGTTTTAAAGCTTACTTAATTGTTAAAAAAGAAATGCTTTCTTTCTGTTTCATATGAATAGAAAAATAGTGACGAGTGCAGCACTTTTGGATCTCCCACAAGAGACCCCTGAAAAAAAAAATATGAGGCGCTATTTTATAAAAAAATAATGATAATAATTTTGTTCTCTTCAAAGATCAAATAAAATGATGTTAAAACTTTAAAATGATCCAATTATTTTATCACTTTTAAAAACACTTCTGAAAAATGACTCATTTTGATGCGTCTAAAGGGATTTCCCTCCTTAAGAGAACTAGGCAAGAATGCCTGCTATCACCATTTCTATTTAACATTTATAGTGCAAATATCATTCGTAGGGCTCTCGAGGATTGAGTGGGTGGTGTTGGCGGCATTATAGTAACTAACTTAGGATATGCTACAACACTTCTTGCGATTGGCCGAGAAACTGACAGTAATAATCAAAAACAATTAGGACGAAAGCTACTTCAAAACAACAACATGCTCAACATCAATGAAATATGACAATTTAAGGTAATAAGCCTATATTTGTCTATCTTGGTGCTTTAATATCGAATGAAGACGATAACACTGGTGAGATCAGAAGAAGATGCGAAATGGAAAGAAATACAATGTGAAATGTACAGAAGATCTTGAGGGAGGATAACGACATAACTCAGACTACAAAGAACCAGACAGTAACAACATTAGTTTTTCCAGTATTGCTATATGCCGCTGAAACATGGACCATTAAAAAACAAAACTTTAAACGCACTGATTCTTTTGAACTTGGATGCTGGATGCTTGGATACTGGAGGAACATTGGGATTCTTCTGTCACATTGAACGCAGGAATGGCGGTAATCTAGAAAGACTGATGCCGCAGGGACGGATGGAGGATTCTAGATCACGCGACAGATCTCCAAAAAAACGGATAAACCAATTTATACACCTAAGTGCAATCAAGCAAGGCAGAAATAGAGAATGAGTTTCCGTAGGTCACGACTCTTTTGAAAGAAGAATAAGATGGAGAAGAAAATGTGACACCATTAGGCCATATAGCGAGACGATATGACGACAGATGGATCAAATGAATCCTGGGATAGATACCCCTTGGTCATAAACGTCCACGAAGAAGACACGATGGACTGATGCCAGCATCAAATGTATTGTACTCGAATTGCGGAGGAGAGCTCAGGACCTCGCAAATTGGATATATATATATATATATATATATATATATATATATATATATATATATATATATATATATATATATATATATATATATATGTATATTTTATTTCTGATTGTTTCTTTTTCATTTATGTCTAGTTTTTCTATACCTGCTTCTACATTTGTTATTACTTGTTCAATTTGTTTTGGTTTAATTTTTTCTTTATATGAAAATTTTGGGCCAAGTGATAGGAATTATTTCATATGGTCGGGTATATCTATATTAGTTAAGTTTGTTATCCAATTTTGATTAATTATGTATTGTTCTTTAGTTATGTGTTGTTTTTTTATTAGTATTTTATTTTATTGTAAACGTAACTGCCCTTTCAAGGCATGCTATAGTTAATGAACACAACTTTAATTTTAACGACATAAAAATCCTAGATTTTGAAAAATTATCACATATTATTTAAAAAAAATTAAAAATTAATTGTTTATTTAAATATTAGTATGTTTTTAAATGTAAGTTTGTGTTTTTTATAAGAGTTATATGCATTGTAGAATTATTCTGAGGATGGTTCTTTGTTTGAACCGAAACGTTAATAAAAAAATTAAAAATTAAAAATTAATTACTGACCGAAAAACCCAATAAATAAAAAAATAATAATAATAATAAACGGCCAAGAGATTATATGTAATAATATATATTATATATATATATATATATATATATATATATATATATATATATATATATATATATATATATATATATATATGAACATTGGGTAGTTGCTTGACCAGGAGGAAACTCCACACATCCCTTATATTGGAGGGCACATGTTTCGTCTGTTGGTGATTAGACTCATCAGGGTAACGACATATGCTCTCTCGCCATACGGAGTCCCTTTCCACAATCATACAAGTCATATATTCGCCGACTTCTGGTCGGATGGCTTATTCATGAAGTTTTCTTCTTTGGGCTGCTTCTTTTGGATGCTCATTATGGCGGAGACACAGGTTGCTGTGTGTTCCACATAAGAATGTGGAACCCAACGGTCGGGGGTGTATAACTCCTGACTACTGTTGTTTACGCAGTCCAAAAAACTCAAAAAACACCATGTGTATATATATTTATATATAAATATATTTATATATATATATATATATATATATATATATATATATATATATATATATATATATATATATATATATATATTTATATATAAATAAATATCTGTCACACATAAATATCTTAAACACATAAAGATGGTACTATTGATTACGCAAATATTCAATCAGTCTTCTGTTTATATACACTGTACACTACATAATTTTATCAAACGTCGTTTATTTGTGGAAAAGGAACTTATTTTTCGTATAACGAAACATTCCAATTACAAAATCGATGATACAGTATTGGCTGATTAAGTTTTTTCAATGTTAAACAAGAACGTGGACTCATGTTTTCTCGTTTGCTTAAGTCAACTAATACGTAAAATACAAATTATCCAATTATAATTAAGGTTCCTAATTATTGGACTGTTTTTGTTCCTGTTTCTTTATCCAGTCATTGAACGTTTAATCTGTGTGCAATTAACATTTCCGTAGAAGCAATTTAACAAGGAAAATTATGAAGAATGAATTAGCGTTCGGGATGTTATGAAACCTGGAAATCCTTCTCTCGAAATCATTGGAAGATAAATTCTGCCAAGTCATCACTTGGAGATTATGATACTTCAATCAGGTAATATTTAAATTAGATGTCGGTGTTATAGTGTTGGAATAATATACAAGTTCAACATCAAAAATGTCAAATATTTGTTTTCAAAGAAAGAGTAATCGACTTGAAATGAAAACTGTTGGCGCCTTGGTCTGTTTTACTTCCAGGCTAGTTAGTAAATATTCGAAATGTCAGTAGTTGTTTAAATAGTCTTAGAACTACATGTAGGTCAGTTTGATTTGTGTGGTGATTTACAGTATACGAGTATAATGAACTGAGTATAAGTACAGGGTGTGGTACACAAATGGATGATCATACAAACTGATTAACCTGATAATTATACAAATTTTATTGTTTAAAAAGGAAAAATGGAAAGGGTTTACGGTTAGAGGCGCATCAGCATCTTAGGCAATTTAGCGACTGGACCTACAGCTTAACGTGGTTACTGAACTAGGCAAGCACCCCTATCAGGCTATAAACCCTTGGTTATGTGCCTACCCATAAGTCTATGAAGAAGCCTATCGACTGGCGAGTGACCAACGTAAAACACTTCTCAGAAGGCATCTGGCCTTACCTAGCATTTAACTCGCGTGACTGAAGGGTAATCGTTGTAGAATTTTACACTCTTGCCTAGAAACAATCACAGTCATTTAGATGTAGATATTTGTGGGCGTGTGTATGTGTATGTGAATGTATATAAGTGTGTGTGTAGGGTTGAAAGTAAGACGGACAGAAGAATTAAAGAAAAGCATCTATCCGAGTGCTGGAATAGAACCAGCTACCTTTGAATTGCCAGGCACGCAACTAACCCACCAGACCACCGTGGCCGGCTTTCATTTTTTAAAGATGATGTCTGAAATTTGATACATAGGTTTCTTAGATATGATAAAAGGTTTTGATATGGTCTGCAGAGAAGGTCAACTCGATACGAACATTACCCCAGCCATTACAATTAATTTTGCTAAGCTATTTTCGAAGAATTATGGGTTTTATAGTGGCTTAAATAAGCCAGATAGATCTGTATGGTCTTTCGCATGCTGGGCATCTAAGGTTTGGTTTGCATCACATTTGTCTTTTGGCTGCGGCTTCTTGGCGATTATTTTCCCCATGGAGCTGTACAGCTCTGTATGTCTCTTCACGCCATTTAGGTCTGTCGTTTGCCCAAATTCGTTGTCGTTGATCCCAAGTCTCTTCCCGTTCAGTATCATCTTTGTATCTTCTATTTGGACCTCCGAGATTTTGTTTCTTGTTCTTTAATTTGGCATAGAAGATCCGCATCGGCATCTTACTGTCCTGCGTTCTTTGGTGATGACCTAGCCATCTCAGCTGAGCTTTTGTGATCTGGGATTATATGCCCAAGCTGGTGGTTCCTTCAAGTACCTCCATATTAGTTTGATAGTCTTGTTATTTTATTCGCAAAATTTTCCGGAGGCAGCTTTGATGAAATCTCTTGATTTGTTTTATTTGTTTCCGACACATAACCCAGGATTTAGCTCCATACAGAAAAGTGGAAATTATGATATTGTAATCACTAATTTTAGTGTATTCCTTGAATTTTCAGTTATATTATATTATGATAAACATCTCGGATGAAAGTGTACGTAACATCTGCTCACTGCTGGTCAAAAATAGAACCAGTGATCACTTCACAGTGGTGTTTAGACATGTATAAGGGCAATTTGAAGGAGTTCCTGTGGTGGTTCATCGTTGTTTATGAAACTTTGAATCACCACTATTCACCAAAAATGAAGGAACAATCAAAATGCGAACTGCAAACATGTCACAAAAAATGCGAAGGTGTTTTCATAGGCCGAAAATGTCATGGCTGTTGTTTCTGGGATTTGTAAGGCATTATCTTCACCGACTAATTGGAAAAAGAAAAGACAATCACAGGAGAGTGTTATGCTGCACTATAGGTCAAATTTCACAGAGTTGATAAAACACACTCTCATTTAACGAAGATAAAGAGCTGTTTCGCCACGACAATGCACACACCCATTCAGATTACCACACCGAAATTAATCAATATGCACTACGAATTGATGCCACATCTACCCTATTCTCCGGACTTTACCTCCCCTCTAACTTCGTTCTCTTTCCAAACATGAAGAAATGGCTGACTGGAAAGAAATTTACATCAAATAAGGAGATCATCTTCTAGACAAAGGTCTATTTCGCAGATTTCGACAAGTCGTACTTTTTAGAAGGCCTAAAAAAGTCGGAAAATCGTTTGATGAAGTGTGCTGAATTGTTGAAAATGAAGTAAAATAAATCGATTTTCGAGAATATTCAATATTTCATTTAAAAAATATCTAACTTCATAGGATAATAAAAACTAATATTGAAAAATATATATTTTTTTAATATCTTAAATGTTTCGTTAAGTGTCAAGGGTTTTTCAAATCGAGCGGTTTTTAATTTTTCGAATTAAATATAGAATTGGCGTTGATTTCCAAAAACTTTTTATTGATAATTAAAGCATATTGTATGACATATAAACATGAAAGACAGTAACTGCCAAATGACCACCTCTTGCAGCTCTACAGTCGTCCACTCTTTTGTCAAAATTGTGGATGGCATTTTGGTATAACAATGACTCGAATAATTTAATTATTTAGTTCAGGAATCGATGCTGGATTGTTCTTATAGACCTGGTTCTTCACGTAACCCCAAAGAAAATCGTCCAATGGTGTCAAATCCATGAGCTTGGTGGCCAGTTAACATCACCGTTTCTTGCAATAACTCGTCCAGGATATTTTTCTCTCAATAAATCAATTGCTTCCTCCAGATCAATATTATTCAATTCATCCAACAAAAATTCAGTTATCGTCTCACGATATCGAACACCATTCACAGCTACAGCTTCCTGTGGAGCATTTTGAAAAAATACGGTGCAATTACACCTTCTGACCATAATGCACACCAAACCATGACTTGTTTAGGATGTAAAGGTTTTTTATGAATCAATCGTGGACTTTCGTCACCCCAAATGCGGCAATTTTGTTTATTAACACAGTCCCTAATTTTAAAATGTTCTTCGTCTGAAAAGATGATTTTTTGAGAAAAATCATCTGTTTGTTCTTTGATCCAATTGACAAATGCTCGACGTTTTTATGATCCAGTGACCAGATTATCCGGTGACCAGTGACCTGTGTTATTTGAACCTTATTAGCCTTCAGAGCTAAATCCTTCCGTAAAATACGCAAATGTTGTAGATTCACTGAATTCAAATTTTTGTGAACGACCAATGGAAATTTCCAGGTCTTCAGCAACACTTTCACGTACCAAATCAATATGCTCTTGTGAACGACTACTACGACATATATTGCTCTTCTTTTATCTTCCACCGAACTAATTTCTTTCAACAATTCGACTGATAGTGCTGTCAGATGGGTGATTGTGTTTTCAGATGAGTGCTTTCAGATGGACTGTAAATATCATGTAATTTTCTAAAAACATTTTTCACTGAACGTGCCCATTCCCATAAAATAATTCAACAATTTTAACATGCTATATTGTGTATGACTCCATTTGTATAAATGTTATACATTACACTTCTGAAATGAAACTAGACCTAGGCAAATTCCCAACGCCATATCTGTTTTATTCGAGAATTAAAACAAACCCTCAATTTGAAAGACCCGTTACAAACAATTCTATTGCCTTGTATACTCGAAAATATCGTTAATGATTTAAAGAGCAAGATGAAAATAAACAAAAAGAAAACCACCTAACAATAAATTATTATCCAGTACGTCGTTCCCGTTTCAAATCAAAATAAACCACAACGACAGGTAAACTGCTTCCCATAACTACAACTAAAACAAACTGACCATAATATTTAGTGAAGCTTTAAAGCGAGCCGCACCAAACCGCGTCCAATAAAACTTTACAGTTAGATCAACCGCCATTCCATATTTCAAACGAAAACGATGTCCAACAAGTGCATAGACAAATAATTTTCGATCCCGGCTGCTCGGTTCGAGCGCTGAGCTCGTCTTGTCAACACATGCTGAATTATGCCGAAGACTAATTGGGGTCTCTTCATAAATTACTCTAAAGTATTCGGACCTGACGTATTAAAGCCACATTAAAACGGTCGTTAGTTTTTATACGGTTTTATTCGACGGAGATTTCCCGTTCGTATATATTATGAATATTTTTCCAGTGCTTGGGCAAACCATGCCCCATGTTACTGAACGATCTTAAATTGAAATAAATTGCTGCTATTTATTTTAATGTTTTAAAAAATAGAGAATGTTAACGAGGGTAAACTATTTTTGCTTTTGATAGGCAAAGGTTAAATTGGGTCTGTTTTGTTTGTTAGTTGACGTTAACCCTGTTGGACTGGGGTTAAACATCAACCACATGACTCATGCCCGTTAATGTATCTTGTATATAATCGAAATTTTTCATAAAGTCAAAACTAATCAGGAATAACTTGTGTTTACGATCAACATTCTCAACAAAAGGACAATGTCCAAATGTAGTTAGATATTTATTTAAAACACCACTGATCGAGAGTTGGGTTTTTAAATAAAAAATAATTCTCGATTTTTTTTTTAATACTTTATCATAAATAATATTGATAAATGATGCGAAAAACTTAAACAAATTGTTTGAAATTAATTATAAATGAATCAAAATGTATAAAATTTAACATAAAATAGCGTGACTACGAAAGCGCCACGGTTGGCAGCCATATTTGTGACGTCATTATGTTAAAGTGTTTTCACTAAGTACTGTCAACTTGTAAGTACTTTTACTTGTGTATATACTGTCAAAATTATTTATTTAGTGTAAAAAAATATTGTTGGTTACTAATTTAATTTAGTAATGTATTGTAAAGACCAATTCTGATAATATACCTGGTGTGGATAATTCAGCTGAAGTTCGAAGTGCTAAAGCAACAATTTGAGTTTTTAAAAAATAATAATATAAATGTAAATAAGAAACAAAATATTTTTATTTTATTAAGTATAATTAAATTGTTTGTAGGATGTCATGCGAAAGTTGTGTTAACAAGACTATAGGTTATGTTTAATTTATCCGCATAATTTTTATTTGCTCAATGAAAGGACGTGTATGTTCCGAACATAAAGTTCTGAATATAATTTATACAGTTACCTTAATTATTAATGAAAAACTAAGAAAAGTTCACGACATTCAATGTCACGTGTGACTTCAGCAGGTAATAGATACTAAACTTGAAGATATTTTCCACTAAACACCAAATCACTTTTTTTGAACTTATCGACGCACGTTTCGCTAACCATGTTAATATCATCAGGAGATGATGCTAACATGGTTAACTTGGTTAAATTATTGAGATTAAATCATCTCCTGATGATGCTAACATCTCAAACTGCAGTTGTTTGTGGAGTATCTGCAAAAACTGTACAAAGGGTATAAAAGAAAGACAAAAGAAACACCTCTACATATTACAAATGACTCACCAGCTCACAGAAGATGATCCCGATCGCAGACTTTGTGAAGTGATATCTAGAAGAATAGAATAGAACAGGAGAAGAACAGCCAAAATCATCATTGCGATACATGGAAATGGAATTGAACCTATCCAGAGATTCAATTCATCGCATTTTGACTGATCATTTGGGGCTTTAGAAGGTTTGTGCACGTTTTGTTCCACACACATTGACTGTCGACCCAAAATTGCTCGGAATCCAACGTTGCAAGGACTTGATTAAAGAGTCGAAAAAGGACGAAAACTTCAAGTACATCTTTGTTACTGGTGATAAGACGTGGTGTTTTTAATATGATCCAGAAAGAAACCTTCAAAATGCCAAATGGAAGCACCCGAGCGAGCCAAATCCGAAGAAAAGCCATCTCGAGAAGTTAAAAATCAAGACAATTTTGATTTGTTATACAATTCGGTGTGAATTGTGCATGTTTATTCCACCTGATCAAACGACCAATGCTGTATTTATATGAAGAGTCTGTTATGAAGTTATGAAGAGTCTGTTGTATTATTCGTCATGTGCTCTCACTTATTGTATAATAATAATAAATTGATAAAATAAGTGATAGATAACAATCGAATAAAAATGTGTTTTATTCGATTTAAAAATGAATGATCACAAAATAACCGAAAAATCAATTAAAAAAATATAATGAGACCCAAACGAACAGATGAAGATAAATTCTTATAAAAAATAAAATAGAGGAACTTTTGAGAGGAGAATAAGAAATATATTTCCAAAGTTTTGCTAGAGTCTGACTGATGATGGCTTAAAGCCGGAAACCGCTCCGCGGTGATGGTTACCAACCTTTGGGGACAGCTGAAGAAATAAACTACAGTACTATTACTTGGAACACGGAAAAAATTTCCCTTGAATATTTTTAATAAGAAATACTGCACATTGGTGATGGGCAAACTCAACAAGAAATGCAGAGAAGTTAAATGTTGGTCGCCGATATATATATATATATATATATATATATATATATATATATATATATATATATATATATATATATATATATATATATATACCAGGTGTCCCATTAAGGATGGATCGCGGCCGTATCTTGAAAACTATTTATCCCACAGCTTTGGGGAAAAAAAATTGTACTAAAAATGATCATGAGAAATTCACCAAAAATATTTTTAAGCTTCTAAAACGACCGCAAGAGGGCGTGACGAGCTAAACACTTTTAAAAATCATTTTTTGTGTATTTTCAAGTGATAACCGAGTAAGAAAAATGCTCAGTTATAATTAGCAAACTGTCTCCTACAACTTTGTTTTATGACACTTTGTCGTAATTTCACGAATAGTGGGGGGGGGGGGGGGGGGGGGGGAGTTTTACCTATTGAGATAAAAAGTCGTCTAATGTCCGTTTGCCTAAACCGATTTTCCTCAATTTGGATTCGTTTAAAAGGCAATTGCTGGAACAATCAGATAATCTGGGAGATAAATTATTTAGTTTATAAATGAAACCGCTAGGTGGCGTTAAATTCAACAATAGTTTTTTGAAGTTTTGTTCAGTTTTTTCAAATGGAATGGTACAGCTTTTATTACATGGCTAGAAAGGTAACTTAAAGAGGAATCATCCAGTGAAAACCCGAAATCGATATCTCTGACATGTCAAGACATATTTCGATTTTTCTGAAAAAATCAGTTATTATTTCACTACTACCTGCATTAAGTTAAACAAATATTAACCTAATGTTGGCCTTCCTTCACACTTTACCCAGGCTTAGGACTGGTCCAAATTCTTCGTGCCATATTAATTTGGAGCGTGTTTAAAGGCCAACGGGCCAACAACGAAGATAATAATAATAACAACAGTCAAATAAAATTAACAGCACAACAGTCTAATAATTAACAGAATCTGAACTTTAACGCCTTTCTAAATGTTCAAAATGCCTTCCATCCTTAGAAATGTAAAGATTTATTTTTCGACGAGTACTAAAAACGGCAGCTTCATTTTCCGCTCTTGAAATGCTGGTTATTGAATTTTGAATTCTTTCAATCATGTTTTCTCGTGTGGTAGGACGAGTTTGAAAAACAAGGTCTTTTAGTCTTCCCCACAAGAAAAAATCGAGGACTGTCAAAGCCGGTGAGCGCGCCGGCCACGAAAATAAACTACCCCGTCCTATCCAACCATTTGGAGACGAAGCATCCAAGAAGTTTCGAACCATCACCTACTATGGACTGATGAAGCTACTTTTAGCAGTGATGGAGGCGTTAACTTACATAATATACACAAAGCTGTGGGATAAATAGTTTTCAAGATACGGCCGCGATCCATCCTTAATGGGACACCTGATCCGAGGGCAATCATCAACCGCAAGACCGCATTCGACCGAATCGCTTTGGAAAGAAGACAATGCTGTGCATTTGGCGGGATCAGAAGGGTGTCGTGAACCACAAGCTTCTAAAATCTGGTGAAACAGTTCATACCGTTCGCTCCAACAACAAATTTGAACCACTCGTTGATCGAAAAGCGACCAGAATGGACTACAAGACACGTAAAAGTGATTTTACAGCAGAAGCCTCATCACACACAGCGAAAGCGGTCAGAGACTTGGTCAAGACTTCTGTACTTGGCGGGGAACTGTTGCTCCACTCGCCGCACTCACCAGACTTGGTCCCTTTCGACTACCACCTGTTTTCATCGATGCCTCACGCAGTTTCCATGAAAAATGGTTCCAAATGGTTTGATGACTGCTAGCGATGTCGCATACTTTGAATGATTGAAACCATTTTTTTACCTTTCTACCAAATTAAATGTGTTTTTTTTAGATAAAATTAAAAACTATTGTTAGAACTATCAAACCTGTTAGAACTATCATCATTCTTATTTGTCTTCATAACAGTGAAAACAGCAATGTCCAGTGGTCTCGCAATTTTGCGAAAATTTCGATATAAAGAATTAGGAAAACATATGATTAAACTATTATTTCTAAACGACTAAAATTTTACAACATTTTTTACATGTATATAATTTTAATAAGGTGTATTATTTTAAAGAAGAAATGTTTTATTAATGTAATTGTCGACGAATAGCAATAAAATAAATAATATTTTTAGGGAGCGTTAGTCGACTAACGGAGAACAGCGACTTTTTTAAAGATTTTTGTCCTCAGGTGTTCATCTCGACACCTATCTCTGCGCATATCCGTTCAAGCTGTCGACGACATCAAAAATTAATATTCAACATTTATCGTCGAATTTATCTTTATTCATTTATTTCTTTTATCTTTCGGTAATGCGTTAAATGTGCCAGTTCTGTTACTTTTCACGTTCTTTTTATCGACCTCAATCAATTAGCCGCTTCGAAATTAAAAAAAGGGAAGATGTTGCATATTTAATTCATCATTGTCTCACTGACAGAGATCGAGCGTTGCAGTCAATAACAATGTTAAAATTATTTTTATATTTTAGTCCTTCATAAATGTGTATGAGCGCCTGGTAAAAAAGATATATATTTATTTTTTTTAATTTTGAGAAACGCAAAGTGGTACTGCATTAATAAATTTATTTATTTATTTATATATATATATATATATATATATATATATATATATATATATATATATATATATATATATATATATATATATATATATATATATCATCATCATCATCATCATCATCAGCCCGTATCGATCCACTGCAGGATGAAGGCCTCTTCAGCATGCTTCCAACCTTCACGGTCCTGGGCTTTCCTCTGCCACTCGGGTCCAATATACTTAACGATGTCATCATATATATATATATATATATATATATATATATATATATATATATATATATATATATATATATATATATATATGGCTTATAAATGGAGTTTTTTGACTTCTTTGGACTGCGTCTAACGAGGCAACAGTAGTCAGGCACAATAACCTGCGTCTCCACCATAATAAGCAATGGTTAGTTGCTTGACCGGGAGGAAGTCCCACCCATCCCTTACATTGGAGGGCCATCCCTTACATGTTTCGTCTGTTGGTGGTTAGACTCATCAGGGTACCGACATATGCTCTCTCGCCAATAATAGGGAGTCCCTATTCCTCATAGTCCTAATATCTCATTTCAAAGCTGTTTCAAATATCTATTCAAACGTTATTTTTATTTTGACATCTGTCATTAGATTTCTGAAAAAAATTATTAAATTAAATGTTAGCATGTCATCAAACTTTTTAAGTACGGTCTCCCTGTAAAAGATAAATAGTAGTTTTTTTCCGATAGAAGTTGCATAAAACTCACCGTTTTTGTATATTCAAATTTATTTTGTATTTACATTTAGAAATTTGCATTAGTTTTACCACGCTCCAGTAAAATTGCACGTACTTGAGAAGGAAAAGTTAATGCGATTATAATAATAAGCTGAGATATTTAGCTGCATGAATGTCATGCAGCTGAAAGAATGTAACAGATTCATGAAAGAATTCACCAGAAATATGCAGCTGAAAGAATATTCAATGAGAAATACCGATCTTCTATAGCATATTTGCGACAGCTAATGCAGAAGTTTCAGGCAACGGGTAGTATTCACGATACACAAATAACTGGTCGCCTAGGAATATCAGACAACCAACAAATGTATATTGTTGCTGAAACAGTCGTAAATCCTACACAATCTACATCTCAAACGGCAGTTGTCTGTGGAGTGTCTGCAAAAACTGTAAAGGGTCTAAAAGAAAAACAAAAAATCATCTCTACAAATTACCAATGAGTCACCAGTTCACTGAAGATGATCCCGATTGCAGACTTTGTGAAGTGATATCTAGAAGAATAGAATAGAATTAGAGAAGAACCTGAACATGTTAAAACATTTTATTTTAGCCATGAATCCTTTTTTTAGCGGAATGCCAATGTAAATACTCAGAATGTATGATACTGGAGTGACTCGAATCCTAATTTCTTCTTTTTGAGAACCATACACAATTTCGGGGAAAAGTCAACGTATGGGCACGGATCTTGGAAAATCACATAGTTGGACCTATTGTTTTAAATCGAAATTTATCTGGAGACGTGTATTTGGATCTATTACAGAATGCTATTAAACCGCTAATTTTAGAGATTCTAGAGGAAAATTGAACGATTTTTTTTCCGAAAGGAACCAGGATCAAATTTTTTACCAGGTCAAATAGCGCAACTCATCTTAATCGAACTATAATGATCATTGAGTCACTATCGCCATCGAATTGAGTGTATTCTTTTCATGCAAAAAGCTACAGTAGGTTTGAAATTCATTTATATCGACTAGTTTAGTCGTCTATACGATTTTTTTTTGAAATTGTTACTAGGAAGTCATTTGGTCAAATAGCGCAACTCATCTCAATCGAACTGTAGTGACGGTTGGGACACTTTTATGTATCGAGTAGAATATATTTTTCATGCAAATGGCTGTAGTATGCTTGAAATTAATTTATACTTACTAGTTTAGTCTGTATGATTTATTTTCCGGAAGTGTTACTAGGAAGTGTTATGGTCAAAGAGCGCAATGCATCTCAATCGAATTGTAGTGATTATTGGGGCACATTTAAGTATCAGATAGAATGTAGTTTTCATTTAGAAATCTGTGGTATACTTGAAATTATTTTATAATGAAGAGTTTAGTCTGTACGTTTTTTCTTTTCCGAAATTGTTACTAGGAAGTCATATGGTCAAATTGCGCAACCCATGTCAATCGAACTGTAATGTTTGTAAGGTAATTTCTATGTATGCAATAGAATGTATTTTTGATGCAGAAGGCTATAGTATGCTTGAAATTAATTTACTTAAACTAATTTAGTGTGTACTATTTTTTATTTTTATCGTAATGACACAAAACTCACACCATCATATGGCGAATGCTCGTTGCATTGGCAGTTGGTACTGCCTGCAACCTCGGGTTTAGTACCTGAACACATTGTGTTAATTCTGGCAATAGAGAGCCAAGGGGAATATTGAGTTGTATAATGTATTGCTCTGTATATGGGGTAAATCAGGAAGACATATAATATTATGATTCTTCCAAAATAATTCTGATACAATACAGTACTATATATCAGTAGTCTTTTCTTTCTCGGAGCAGCTTTTATATATCAACTCAGCTATAGTCTTTGAAGCTCGCAGTGCTGTAATAAAGGGCGGTTACTTTAAATTTTATTCTTGATTAGCTAACGCCAGTTTTAAACAAATTATGTCTCTGTTGAAATATGTGAATCAGGGATGAACTCACTGATAAAGATTTTGGATTGAGAAATTGATATTTTGATGGAACTTAGCCATATCGGTCTTTCTTATATAACATGCATTATACTCGTATGGGCCACGGTTTTGTAACGGGTGATTTTCTTAGTCTGTCCGCTGAATCTAACAGTTAGGCTGAATTTTTGATATGGGTCCCTGGCATACGAACTCTGAGTTCCTAGCACCCCAGTGTCAAAATTATTCAGTATTGTCTGGCAAATCATCATGGAACATTTAACATCAAAACAACGATTGTAAATTGTCGAAATTTATCATCTAATTGTATTATCAATTTATTTTATATTGTCCAAGAACTTAAGCAGTAAGGCCACTGTTTGCGTCGGACGTACGTCGTACGGCTCAAAATTAATTGTAACTTGACTTGAAGCTCATTTTTGGCTAAATGGTTACGTTAATAAACAAAATTGTCGCATTTGGAGTGAAAATAACCCGCAAATGATTCAACAATTACCGCTGTATCCAGAAAAATGCACCCACTGGTGTGGATTGTAAGCCGGGTTCATCATTGGGCCGTATTTCTTTAAAAATCAAGCTGGAAAACACGTTATCATTAATGGCGAACAGAGTGACGATTAATGATTATTTATTTCCGAATTTGAATCGTATTGACCTGAAGGAGATGTAGTTTCAACAGGATGGCTCCACAGCTAATGTAACAATCGATTTATTGAGGGAACAACCCGGTAAGAAAATTATTTCGAAGAACGGACCTGTTAACTGGCTACCAAGATCTTGTGATTTAACGTCTTTAGATTATTTTCATTGGGGTTATTTTAAATATTTGGTATATAAGCAACTATTGACCTCTTGGAAGCCAACATAACCCTAATTGCTTGAAAAAATGGCAGGAAATTAAATTGCGCTTTGTCAGAAATATCCTCGGCGGACATTTGTTCGTAATTGTTTTTAGACATTAGTGCCATTGAATATTATTTCACATAAAATAAATAGATTTTAAGGCATCTAATTCAGTTGTTCTTTTATTTGAATTTAAAATTCAGATCCATATATAGTTCGGGGGGCCTATAGTTTTGTAGGTCTATAGTCCAGGGGGTTTCTATTTAGCCCAGTGAATCTTCTTTCAGGTTTGGGAAGAGGAAATAATTACTGGGAGCTACATTAGGTGAACATAATGCATCTGATAAAAAGAATTCAAGAAAACCCTAGAAATGATTTTTCCTGCATATGGAACAGTTTTTACTTTTTTGTCGACTCTGGCCTGTTATATGCAATATTATCTAATTCTTTCATATAGAAATTAATGATTATTGATTCTAACGACATTAGATAATCCAAAACATCACGTTATTTTTGTTGTTAACTTCACAGAGGAAACATGGCAGGAATTTTAAATAGTGCGTAATAATAAGTAAATAAATCGAAAAAAAGGGATGCTGATGTTGAAAGAGAATTGATATACAGTGTATTATTAGTAATATTCAATTGAACGAATGACCTTTGTAACATAACAAAAAAACCAACTCGTAAAAACGCAATGTTGATTTTTTGCGTTTTTTTTAAACGTCACAAAAGACCCTCCGATTTTTTAACGTAAACAGATTTTGTGGAGTTGTGGGACGTAAATACGCCTTTTGCCTTTTGTCAAATGGAATGTACTTCTATAAAAAAAAACCCACTTTTCGGTGGTTGCTTTATAAAACGTTTAGGCATGTTTGCATATGATAAAATGGTTTATATTTTGTTGGGGTAGAAAGGCAAGCCCGAGAATATGTTTTGTAGTAATTATAGCTGTATACAGGGGTGGTATGAGAAGATTAACTCACTAATCTATTTTCTTTAAATTTACTCGATTTTGTCAATTATATTTTAATCATCTTCTGGTGATGATAAGTTAGTTAGCAAAACGCGCATCCAGTGTGTGCAATGTCAAAATGTTAACACCAACTAGTTTTTATTTAACCAGGTTCCAAAATCAATATTATCAATGTGTACTCTGAAATATTTGGGAAGTTTTATTTTTATGTTGCTCAGTATATAAATAGTTCTATTGGAACCTTTGGTGTGAAACACTAAACTTGAAGAGATTTACCACTAAACATCTAATCACTTTTTGGAACTTCTAGATTAAATAATCTCCTGATGATGCTAACATGGTTAGCGAAACGTGCGTCGAGAAGTTCAAAAAGTGATTTGGTGTTTAGTGGTAAATCACTTCAATTTTATTGCTCAGTATAGTCGATTTATTTAACATTGGAGTGATCTATTAGGTCCTCGACATAATCCTCGCCTTTTTTTTGACTTTTTGAACATTTATTTATGAAAAAAGTAACACGATTTTGATTTACCAAGTAATCTCTTTCATTTTCTATACACTTTGACCATGTTTAGGTAACTCTCGAATTCCAGATAGAAAAAGTTTGGTGGTTTAGATGTGATTAAGTCATTGAAGCTTTTTTCGACTTCCCCAAGAGAAGTGAAGCGGTTATCAAACAGATGATGTTGCAAGGATCGGAAGATATTATAATCTGAAGGGAAGTCTGAAGAATACGCCGGGTGCGATAAAAATTTCCATTTCAATTCAGTGATCGTTTCCAGATCCTTTTTTTGTGTATGTGGTTAAGTTGCCCTGCGGCAAAATGATTTTTAGTATTCGCTTGCCAGTATAAGTTTTTTTGCTCCATTAACATATTTTGCTGTCATTAACACGAATCCCAGCTGAGCAATCCTTTGACCAGATTGGAGCAATTCATCCGACGCCCAGCTGATATCACCATATACACAGCAATACCTTTTTGGCGGAGATGTTTGCTTTCGTAGTACTGGTTGATTGCTTACTAGGATTACCGAAGATTTTCGTTTCTTTAGATTATCCAGTTTTCCTCTCAGCTCACAATATTATGCAGGAAGTTATTTTTCGTAAATCTGAGGAGCAATCAAACAACAATATTAAAGCATCTACTTTTATTTTCAACCTACTTTTTCAAACTACTTTTATTTCAAACCAAACCAAACCAAACCAAGCCAAGCTCTGTTCTGAGCTCTAGCTTTAGAGTATACCACAAGGAACTTCTTCTAGCAATGCTTCTAATTCTGTATCCTCCATTTTTTAGATTCCTCGAACATTCTGCATCATTTAAGTCAGAATTTCCAGTTTGAAATTGTTGAATTCACTGATTATAAGTTATTTTCTTTATTTGGGTTTTTTGACAGAATCTAAAACTCAAAAAATATCAAAAATATCTGTTCTTATGTAAATAAAAAATCACTGGGCAAAAACAAAAAACCAAACGGAGGCAAATTTCTCAGTGATTCTTTTTTATAATAAATTTGCCTAACGAACAAAATTTTCAAAATATAAAAATGTTCTAAACAAATACAAACTTTTAACGTTAACGTTTCGGGAAGTTTTCTCCCGTTTTCAAAACTAATCTAAAAATAAATAATATTAATTTCTATAAATTCTGAAAAGAGAGAAAGTAAAGATATTTTTTGTGTATGTCAATGATACTTACATTAACAATTAAAAGAATCACTGTGGAATTTGTCTCCGTTTGGTTTTTTGTTTTTACACAGTGATTTTTTATTTATATAGGAACATATATTTTTGATATTTTTTGAGTTTTAGATCGTGGCGTAAAAAACCCAAATAAAGAAAAAAAATATATGAACACGCCACAGTCATTTAGACATTACTGCTTATAAGTACTGTACGACACAGCATATCTCCCAAAGTACAAAAATAATGTTTTGAACTTTTTCAGCATTTTTTGTTTGAAAGATCATTTATTCTGTATTTATTTAGCGTATGGTTTACATGAATTTAAGTTCAGCATTAGGTATATACATTAAAATATAACACATAGACAGAGAACCCCCCCAAACTCTTTATTACATCGTGGTTGAGTGCCCTCTTACAGCATATGGAGAAGAAATGAATGATTCCTTTGAAGCCACAGACCCCGTGTTGGACTGAATCAATGGCATCGATTTTAAAACTTAATGTACTTATTGTAATATGTCTTCGGGCTTTTTGTCTTTCACAATTTTTATTTTGAAACTGGAAAATGGTGCTTTTAAATAGTACGGTAGGAAAAAAATCTGATTCGAATTAGTTATGCAAACGATCAATAGTTCATGAAACGTTGATGTCGAGAATTAACTTCAGGATCTAATATTTTCACGACTACTATTACAGTAACCCAATATAAGTTCCAATATAAGAAAATTCAAGTAAACATCTTGTTTCATTTAAAATCTTCCATTATTTTTACTGAATATTTGGAGATGTGTTTTTCGAAGAGATATAGAATCAGCTAGCAAAAAACGAAATCAAACCCCATAATGCGATTTTCAAATTAGTAATTAAATATATCGTACATTCTTAAATCAAAATATTTATAGAAATATTTATTAAGTTATGTGTTGACAGCAACATCAGCAAAATGAAATAAAATCTCCTTGATAAGAAATATGTAAGTTTTACGTCATTTTCTTATTATTTCCGCCTCTAGACTCCGGCCTATCCTTAGATTTTCATCTGATTTATGACGGAATCGAATCCGAAACACAGATAAAATCGAGGATGAAATTGGCTATGTAAAAAGGCATTTTTCTCAGTTTATCCGAGTTAAGCAGTGGCGGATTTATATAAGCGCTCTTGGACTCAGTTTTTAGATCCTTATCAGTGGAAAGCGCGGGGTTAAGGCCGATAAGCAAAATTTAATGGTACTTTTTCTCTTAAATTACATCTCTGAATTGGTTATTATATAGCAAATATGTTTTTGGTTTGCTCAAATAAACTAATGTTTAAGAAATAATTTTTGATTTCTTTTCAGCATCATCGAATATTTAGACTGACTGAATCATAATTTATATTTCTTTGATATTTGGTTCAGAGCTGTGATTTTTGTCTTATTAATTTTGCGAATCTGCTTCTTCTAGTTTGATTAATTTTTTTTTAATCTGGATAATCTTACTTGGAAGTCTTAAAATGGGGCGCAAATGTTTCTTTTAAGGTCAATAATTGTTTGGGGTTTATTTCTGTGCACCAGAGATTTAACATAACCTCACAGCTAATAAACGAAGGGTGTGAGATCATACACTCTAGGTGTGTAGTAATTTAAATATATCGATTGTCTGGCGAGATATGTGACAGTCGCATCATCTTGTTGAAAGAAAATATAGTTTATATCTTCAGGCCATTTATCAGTTCAGGCCAAATATCTACTGTAAGCATATTCCTACAGCATTCACCATTGTTTTATTTCATTGTTGTCTTAAAAAAAAAGACCTATCACGTTTGACCGACATTATGTAAAAAAAATAATATTTTAATATGTTTTGACTGATACTATTTATTATTGGACACTTTATAAGACATGACGCAGTAAAACATTTTATTTTGATTTTTTACATATTTACTTATTATTATCTTCAATATATACCCCTCCTCTATCCCGACAACGCTCCATGCGAATCTTCCATTGTTCGAGACAGTGGTGGAAGTCTTCTTCTGTCAGCTCCTTCAGAACGCGTGCCGCTTTTTCTTTCATAGATTCAACGGACTCAAATATTGTTCCTTTTAATGTAGATTTCACCTTAGGAAACAGATAGAAGTCGCACAGAGCACGATTCGTCGAATAAGGCAAATGGTCTAACACTGTACTTGGTTAGAAACCTCTTGACAGACAATGCAGAACCAGATCGAAACAAACAATCATCATTGCTTTGAATTTTGATTTACTCATCTTTTTTTGGCTCTCGGTGAATTTAGGCCCTTCCAGTGCATGGATTGTGTGCAATAGCATTCAAAGTGTCAGTACAAACATTTTTGCCAGCTTTTTGTTGTTCAAACGTGGGAATTTTAGGTACCATTTTGGCACACACTTTTTGCATGTTAAAATTGTTATGTAAAATTTGCCGTACGCATTCTTTGTTAATTCCTACCGTTCCAGCAATTGCACAAGGTCACACTTAGTAATCGTAGCAAGGTCAACCTTGGCAACCACGTAGCGATGTAGCTACGTGGATTAGTTTGTGAATAGCAGCCATTTAAATGGATCAACTTTTGTGATTTTACAACATTGGAAAAAAATTAATATCGAGCATTGATAAAATACTTGTTCTTGAAAAAGAAAACGAATGATACAATCTAATCTGGCCGTACAAGCATTTTTGATAAAACACAGCTTAGTGAAGTTAATGGGGACTCTGTACCTTTGTTATCAACCATAAAATATTGAACAGCTGAATTCAAATGTGGCCGTACAAGCATTTTTGATGAAGATCGTCCAGGTTGTCCAAATAAAGTTACCACTTCAGAAATAATTGAAAAAATTCAGGTTATCGTGATAATTGATCGGAGAATTGAAAGTGCGTGAGATTGCTGAGACTGTGGGTATCTCAATTGAACTGGTTCAGAATATTTTAAGAACTCATTTGGATATGAAAAAGCTTTCTGCAAGATGAGTGCTGCGATTGCTCATAATTGACAATAAACACACACGTGTGTCAACTTTAAAATAATATTTGGCGATGTAAAAACGCAATCGGAATGATTTTTGGAGTCGGTTCATAACTGTTGACTAAACATGGATTCATCACAGCATACCAGACGCCAAAAAGCAGTCACGAACAGTCAAGGCGCACTTATTTTGAAGGGTTGATTACGTTCTGAAAGGTGATTACGTTAAAAAATAAAATTAATTTTACACATAAAAATGTTTTTTCTTATCAAGGCCAGGTACTTATCATACAATCCTCGTATAATGACAAAAAATTATGAAATTTCACTTACATTTTATATAAAAAAATTAATGTATAATTTCTCCACGGTTGTTATGATATTCTTTTTATGGAGAGTATCTCAGGTGCATTGAACACATGCCTCAAATTAGTTTAAAAATGGTAGCAAGAGCAATCGCTCAAGAGTTCGACTACCTCGTCTCGCTGATCAGTCGGACGTCTCTATCGCAGACTCTTAAAACTGTATTTTGACGAACTGTATATACTGGTCTGGTCTGGTCTGGTCTGATTACTCACTTGCTAGATAATAGCCGATGTAAAAAGAATAATCAGATCGATCTGGATATCATTTTATAACTTAAACTTAATTAAAAATAATCCATAAAGTAACGATGATACAATGACATATATGGTATAACTAGCAATACTAAGATATACTTTAAGGACAAAAAACACATTAACATATATAAGAGAGTAAACAAACATGAAGAGTATTGTAGAAAAGATTGCCAGAACAAAATGGATTCAGCAACGCCAGGTTGCACGAATTTCAGAAGAAAGATGGGCACACATAATATGCTTTAGAAACCATGAGGTGGAAAAAGAAGTGTACGACAACTAATGACACGATGGAACGTGTACATCACTACAGGGAAGATGAATCACTACAGGAAAGATGAATTATTACAGGGAAAATTAATCACTACAGGGAAGATGAATTACTTCAGGGAAGATGAATCACGACAGGGAAGATGAATTACTACAGGGAAGATGAATCAGTACAGGGAAAATGAAGATGAATCATGTTCAGGGTAGGGAGGGATAGAGGGTTAATGCTGAGCACTGTTTAAGGAAACGATTACTATAATCATAGTAATTAATCATAGTAATTAAATTAGACAAAATTATATTATTGAAACCAAGAATAATTTTTTAACAGGAATTCCCACATGTAAATTTGTTCGATGCTTACGAGATCTTAAACTACAATTTTAAAAAATAAGAATATCAAACGGAGATAACTGCTTTTGGTTGATATGGTTAAAATATAATTCTAATCAGTTTCTTTTTGTTACAGGTAAATTCTGACACAACTATTGCAAGAATAAAATAATAACCGATGAGATTAAGGTAAGATAAACGTAAAGAAACATAAATATTTTTCCAAAACTGATTCCTAAACATGTTCTTAAAAACCCTAAAAAAATTTCTTTAAAATTGAATTGCTCCAATTTGTCCCCTTCACTGATTTTCTCCTCTCCAGCGTCAGATAAAAGGACTCACTCCATTGACTTGATATCCGGACAAATTGTTTTATCAGTGTGACATCTTTGCCCTGCCATTCACTGCACAGGATTTTTTTTAATAGGAACAATTTTTCGACATTGAGAGCGATGAAAAACATTTTTTTATAGCTATTGCTCCAGTTAGAATTTAATAATGTAGGGCTATCTAGATTTAGTGTCATAACTTTCAACAGATGCTCCTATAAAATATTTGATCGTTTCCTTTTTCTTCGAATAAGCAAAAGTAGCAAAAGAATAAGCAAAATTCCAAAAGTCAGCATTGAAACTTGAATTAAAAAAAAGTTATTGGTACATCTTCCAAATTATCTTTTTATTTTAATGTGTAATGTTGTAGGATTCTATGAAAATCTAAATTACATGCAAGCGATATCTAGTTTTGTTTATGGACTCGCAAAGTTTTTAGAAGAAGTAAAAATAAATTTAAAGCTCAACTTTAAATTGCATATTAAAAAAATTAAAAGATATCATGTTCTTCGAATACTTTAAACAAAATCTATTGTTTATCCTCTTTCTAACGATATGCATTCATGCCATAAAAACGTTTTATTAACTTCACTAATTTTCTAACTTTTTTATCGGGACGTATTGGGCTGATATTCGATATGCAGAATAAAAACTTGTTTTTGTGTAAACACGCGCAAAGCAGGTAAAAACTGTTATCTCCCTCATGTACTATTACATCATCTGTCTCTCTCTCTTTCATTAGGTAAACGGAAAACCAGCTCAAAAAATGCACGACGTGGTTTCAGTTTTTTTAGTCGAGATTTGACTGTCTTTGCTGATTAACGCATTTGTTCCAACGCAGCGCCGCTGATCTTCTGTTACTTGTGTTATTTGTTTTTGTTGAGTTGTGTTAGTTTTTGATGATGGCTGCATTCTAATGAAGAATATGCGAACCTTTTGATGACATATGGAAGCCTCAATTATGTTGCATGAGAAGCGTAAAGAATATATATCGAGAACGCTTTTCTAACAGACGCTTATCTTCTATTACAAAACACTTACCGACGCTTAAGCAAAACTATATGTAAGAAAGAAATAGCAGCCAGACTTTACTGCGCAACAGTGAGATAGCATTTTCTACCTTCTTAGCGTATGTTATTTACGCAAATAATGGAATATCAGCCTAATGCGTCCCGATACACAAAATTGGAAAATTAGCGAAGTTAGTAAAACATTTTTATAGCATGAATGCATACTGTTAGAAAGAGAGCATTTAAGAATTCGAAGACCACGATCGCTTTTAATATTTTCTAATATTCAATTCAAAATTGAGCTTTAAATTTATTTTTACTGCTTCCAAAAACTTTGCGAGTCTATAAAAAAGTACATGTTGCTTGCATCTAATTTAGATTTTCATAAAAATGGAATTTTTTAAATAAAGAATTAAATAATTAACATCAAAAAACCTGTGGACCCAATAATGCTTTATGGAGGCTGAGGAGATAGCAAAACATCCCTCCTATTGGCCATTTTAATTTGACAAACGTTACACCAAACAACCTGTATAATTACAAAATAAATAGTTTTTTCAGCATCAGACGATGTTATTGGACTCGCAACTTGTACGCTTTGGACCACAGTCGTCAGCAATCAATTAACTCTAGTCAGCATTCCTCATGAGCTTTGTACATAAAATCCGTGTTTCGGTCAAAGTAGATAATTCTCAGAAGATATCCGGCTTTACTAAATTTGGTTACTCGCCTGACTGAGAGGTAATTTATTGCCTTTCCCAGAGAACATATCCAAACATAGAATAACACAAAGACACAAACTTCAAATACCCATGCCGTGAAAGGCTTTACTAACCGTCATCTATTACATCTTGTCACCTTTCTACAATCATTTTCATTATGCCGCTATCACGGAAATTATGATCATAATCCACAAAAAAATGCAACTGGATCAGTTTTTCTTGTAACAGTCTCTTCATTACTTTTCCTGTTGAAAGAATTCTGCAACGGCTCGAAAAATGATATTTATAGGGTGCTGACAGATAAGGAGACAGATAAGGAGTTTGTGCTAGTGCTGAATAAGGAGGATGAGAATATCATCCCAAAACTTAATCATTCGCTTCGGATAGATATTAATGTATGGTATACTGTTCGAATTTTTCGAATGATCTTCGTAGTGTTATTTTTAGAAAATGTTTTAATACTTACTGAACGTTTAGTATCGGAGAAGGCTAATTATAAATGTCAGCCTGTGAAATATTATTTGAAATATAACCGCCGTGGCAGTTTAACATAACATCGTTAATATTGGTAAACCCTCTTATAACATTTAACTTTTCATATGTAGTTATGTGTAGTTCTATTATTTTTTCCTTAAACTGAGTAATATCAGCTGAATAATTCAGCTCATACGTATATGCTCATTAAAGCAACTAAACTCTTAATAACATCAAAAGCGTTCATATTAAACTTGTTGGTTGTCACGCTACGTTAACTTCACTATCAGCTTTTTAATCTTTGTTAAAAGATTCTCTTTGATGTGCAAATTTCACAAGCTAATTCGTACAGATTCCCTTACCTGACACGATCGTCCGTTGTGTTGTTTCTTTTCGCATCGATCGCTTAAGATCACATACCATACTATAAAAACTTTTCAAATATTTATCTGTTTTAGATTTTTCAAGGTTTTTGTTTAAGTTTGTCAAATGATATATAGTCAAAGCTCTTAATTCACGGTTTCGTTATTCGCGGATTAAAAAATTGTGACCACTTGTATTTGCGGCTGAAAATGTATTTATTCGCAGATTTATAACTAATGACACGTATTGTATTTTTAGTATATTTTGTACATAATATGTATTTATTTACCAATTATCCTTCAAAACAAAGAAGTATCGAAGAATTTATAAACAAACAAGACTTATTGCCGCTTGGGCGGAAGTTCTTTAATAAAGCTGTTGATTAAAGCCGCCTTCGCACTATCCGTTCCGAATCTTTTGTTTTATTGCTTCAACTTGTCATTCGTTGCAATAATTTCAAGTGAATAGCACGTGTCTTTTTTACTTTGCTCGCTATTTATAATGTCGAATGAAAGTATAGGAACATTAGTTCCTACAAAGAAAAAAGTACTGTTGTCACTTAAGGTAAAAAATAGAAATGCTTGACCTTTACGACTTGGCCACATCACGTTTTCTTAATGGCAATGAATCAAATGTACGGTCCATCAAAAAAACAGATGATAAAATAAGGAATTCTACAGCTTCAACCTCATTATCAGCAAAAATTGTTCGTGATACAGCAATTGAAAAAATAGAAGCTGCATTAACATTACGGATCGAAAACTGTTGCCAGAAGAGAGTGACTCTAAGGTGTGCTAGAATCCATCAGAAAGCTAAGCGTCTTTACGCATATTTTGAAGAACCTGGTGATGAACATACGGATGGAGAATTTCAAATAGTTGCATCTGCAAACACTTCAGCAGCACCAACATATCCCGAAGAATTTTCACATTTAATTGCTGATGGTGGATACAAACTTGAACAAGTGTTGCAATATATATATATATATATATATATATATATATATATATATATATATATATATATATATATATATATATATATATATATATATATACATTGTGTGTGTGTGTGTGAGTGTGTATATATATATATATATACACACATATGTCCATGACGACGTTTCGCCAAAATCTTATTTGGTATTTAAAGTCTTTGCTCCCTTGATAAACAGCTTCAAATTGATTTGAACTGACTCTACTAATTTTTATAAAAAACGTCTGTTGACTTATGACTTTTTTATATTTGTTGTTTGTTGTTTGTTGTAAAAACAGTGTTGTAAACAATTTAGCGTTAATTTGCGCCACAAAAAATAATTTCAATAACGCCGCTAACGTCTAAAATATTTTTATATACTGCATAATAATCGCCTTGTTTTTGCAGGAAAAAAGTAATTTGTAAAATCCACAATTATATTGAGAATATCGATCGGTCTTTGAATAATTCATTAGAACAATTTTTGTGGTAGGTAGTCGTATCATCGTCAACTGGTTTATTAAATCCCATGGTTACCATTAACTCATTACTTTAAATCTTATTTAATAACCTTGCAAGTGTTAGCCTTATATGTTGTTGTCACGTTCGCGGTTTCGCGTTATAAATTTCACGATATTATGCGTACTGGTAGGGTATAAATAAAAGCGGGCATATTTGGAATAACGTTCGTTGCCGTTATTTATCTCGAAAACTGATCGGTTTTGTGTTGTTTCGCACATTAACATTCGCGGAGTGACAGAAAAAGGTCGCGTGAAGCTACCGACCACCTGTTCCGTCCATCGTGTCAAATTCGATACGGCTCAGGTGTGACTTTCGAATTTTCAAGCTCAACAATTAAAGAATACCAACTGGTACTACTTGAGACTTGAAGATCAAACAGGCTTCAAGCACAGTGTGGATTTTCACTTTGACCCCATATACCTAATACTGAATAATTTTGTCATAGGATGATAAGTATATACGAGATAGTATGATAAGTACTTGGCCTAGGCCAGAAATGAATCTGCTAGTATTTAAAAAGTGATATTTTTTGTACAAATAACTTTTCACAAAAATACTGTCAAACTCTCAAGTTGCTGCTTGGTTTAGTTTCCGAATAGCAGCCATTTAAATAGAACAATTTTTGTGACTTTACAACATTGGAAAAAATGGAATATCGAGCATTGATAAAATACTTGTTTTTCAAAAACAAAACAAATGATGAGATTAAAACGGAGTTGAGCGAGGTTTATGCGGACTCTGCACCTTTGTTATCAATCATAAAATATTGGATAGCTGAATTTAAACGTGGCCGTACAAGCATTTTTAATGAAGATCGTCCAGGTCGTTCAAATAAGGTTACCATTTCAGAAATAACCATTTCAAAATGGTTGAAAAAATCCACGATATCGTAATAAGCGTTCGCAAAACTGCGTGAGATTACTGAGACTGTGAGCATCTCTGAATGAAGTGACCATCAACTGAATGGGTGCAGAATATTTTAACAACTTATTGGGATGTGAAAAAGCTTTCCGCAAGATGAGTGCCGCGATTGCTTATAATTGACAATAAACACATACGTGTGTCGCAAAACGCAATCGGAATGATTTTTGGCGTCACACAGTGAATCGCCTAGTATAAGCTAGGTGGACAAAAACATTTTATTCTACATTGTGATTGTGCTGATTATGATATTTTGTTGGTTTATTGAATAATTACGCATTTTTTGATCATTTGGAAGCTATATTTATATTAAAAAACTTATGGGCGAAAGTAAAAAATGTATTTAAAAAAAAATCGGAATTGTTATAACAATAAAATTTTGTACATAATTTAACACAGCATACAATATCATACAATAGCATTTTACAATATCAATTACTCACACTGGTTATATCAATTCTTCTATTGGAATCTTCGGTGTGAAACACTAAACTCGAAGAGATTTACCACTGAACACCAAATCACTTTTTTAAACCTCTCGACGCACGTTTCGGTAACCATGTTAGCATCATCAGGATATGATTTAATCTAATTCTAAAACTAAATTATGTTCTATTTATATGATGATGATACGATAAAGTAGTACTCAGTGTGTACATACGTAGCAAATCCCAAATCAAAACAAGTATTCGCAAGGCGAATGAAATACGCGACACGAGAGGTCTGAAATACTCCGTACCCATCAAGTCAGCGTTTAAAACGAATTATCCATACGCTCGGTCGCATGGAATCTAGGTCTAAATCGCATGTTTTAGAAAGCAGTTATACCCCGAATTCTGGCAACCAACAAAACATGTAACGCCAACGACGAGAAAAAATAATGTGGCGTACGGTCGCTGGAGATAAGCGTCCGACCAATGATGTAAAAATTGTGACGAGAGGATGAAATTTTTATCCGCATTATTTGGTGTGATGGGTCGACAAACGTTTTTCTACATTTGGAAATTTTAATTTTTAATAATATCTTAAAATGAGTTAAAGGAAATAAATTGAACGGAAAAAAAATATTGTGTTTTGCTCTGAAAAATTGTTTACTGTGATAAATGCTGGAGGGGGGTGCTCCAACGCCCTCCCTCACGAGTCGCCACTGGAAAAGGTTTATAACATTAACGAAGATTTGAAGGAACTGGGGACAATAACTTGGAGACAAATAACACATAATCGAAATTAATATTCGGTAATAAGAGCTGAGTCAAAACATAAATAACCTGACAGAACCAGACTTCTTGTAATTGAAGAGGTTATTGATACAGCTACCAATCACACGAAATAAAATTTAGGTTAAAAAATCCGAAAGAGAAGCAATGCTATAAATCTCCCGGCTTTAATTCCAAAGACCAGGATCAGAGGATGAATATTAACATTATGAAACAGTTAATCAATTATTGAACTACCAAATGACTCGGATGTTTTAAAATTAATTTTACTCCAAAGATTATGAAAAAAAAAATCAATCTCATTTGATCACCATGAATCATTCACCTTCTCGAATCGATCTGATCTCAAAACTATAAAAGTTCCAATAAATATTTCAAGCGGAGCATTTCGAATTGACCAACCGAATAAATTCGAGTGCGCTTTTCATCGCAACTGCAGCCATCGTTTATCAATATATTAAAACCATTCAGCTCTCTTTAACTTTGCTTGATTGGCAGGCGAGGCACGTACCTATCTCGTACTTCTTAACCGAGAGAGAAAGAGACTCTGTACATCGATTAGATACAGTTAAGATTAAAAGATCCGATCAATCAACTGACTATAGTTACGGAGATAATTTCTGATTCTTTGTCAGTGAAATTACCATTTATATATTATTTGAACTTCGGATATGTCGACTTGTTGACTCATTCAATTTTGATACTGATAAAGGGAAAATGATACAAATAGATTTTTTCTGCTGTTTATGCCTTGTAAAAATTGAAATGTTGTCGGAATACTAGAGCAAGAAAAATAACACTAATAATTCAAAAAACAAATACTAAAGTTTCGGATTTTAGGTAGAGTCATGAAAATTACTCATTTTTAGCATAAATATATCGACATTAAAGAATCCGATTATACCTCGATAGTAGGCAAGTGCAGTCTACATGATAACATAAATGAAAATGGGGAAAGAGCAATATAATTCCAAGAGCAATCCAAAGTGAGTGAATTTTTTTAAAAATATAATATAAAATATTTATTATAGACAATTTTTGTATTTATAGCCACTTCAACGTCGAATATATTCCATTCTGATGAAGTGCTAGCGAAACGCGTCGAACATTAAGGATGAAGCGGAAATGTTGACAAAAAAGTCTTTTTATTAAACATATGTAGTATAAAAATTTGATTAAAGTTAAAGGAAAAATAATAAGAAAATTCCTTATAACAGATCACCTGTCTGCAAACACAGCGTGAAAGAAACGTCCTTTGAAATAATACACTCGGCAAGGACAAGATTAATTTTATAAAGGCCCGCCAGTAAATCTATGGGGACGACCCTCCTTAATAGGTTTGTGTTCAGCCTATGGAGAAATTGCCCATTGAAGTGACGCTCCACTAACTGTCAAAATGATTCGGCAAGCTTAAATTACTATATCTATAAATATGTCCCCCCGCATTTTTGGGATAGTTACGTTAAACCATGAAAAAATATTAGGGATCGATTCAATATGAAATTGGTTTTAGAAGATACCCAGTAAACTGGTAAATATAGTTTTTTTATGATAAGGGGCCGTTGGAAAAATTCTCGACCTGTCAAAGAAAACACACGATTTTTTAAAACCTTTTCTATTTTTTTTATCGTAGTCATCTTACAACTATTCAATGCTCCTAGAATAATGCGATCTACCCAACTTTGTAAAATAAGCCGTTTTCGATGTTGACCTTATTACTTGAAGTGAATCCTCGTCCACCAAGTCACTTTGTCAGGTTTGGGAAGAGGCAATAATCGGGGGCACTCAATTCCGGTTATTACCGCTCATGTGGAAACACGTAGCGTAGGTCATGAAGTTTTGCAGCAGCAACCGGAGAAGCATATGTAGATGTGTTATCGTGGTGAAATAATATTTTACTTTTGGTCAAATGTCAACGTTATCCTGATCAGAATTTTTCAGTTAGTCCAGAAGTGAAGCGTAATAATTCCTGGTGTTGGTTCAGCTTTCTGTAAGGTAGTTTATGAGCACTATATCAAAGGAATTCCATTTTCAGAAAATGTTAAAACTTGTTTGATTTACTCGATCAGTACACTCGAAGAGATTTACAACTAAACACTAAATCATTTTCTTAAACGTCTTAACGCACGTTTCGCTAACCATGTTAGTATCATCAGAAAATTATTTAATCTAATTCTAAAACTAAAATTCTATTTATATGATAACCGTACCTAATGAAGCGTGTACAAATCATGAACCGTGAAGTTTACTGAGTGTTACATTAATAATTGAAAAAGTTGACTGAACGGAATGGGTCCTTTATCCCGGTTCATCGTTTTCTAAAATTTTACTATTTGAATGTATATGTATTTAAAGCCCTATTGTTATTTACACTTTTAATTTGATTGCATGTTGGGCAACACAATATTTTTCATTTCTCCCATATTTAATGTGGGCAATGTGTTCTTTATATATCGTTAATATGGATCTTTTAGTTTGTACAGTATACTTTCGATCACAATCTTGACAACTAATTTCGTAAATCCCCGACTTTTCATGTCCTTTTCAATTTTCCTTTGGATTGTTCAGGACTTCTCTTCATTATTTTATATAGTTTGTACACAACCTTAATGTCTACTTTTTTTCAAAATCTTGTCTAGCACTCGTGTTAATTGGGCACCAAACGGTATTACCATGAATTTATTTTTGTTCTGATCGTTCTGAAAAGTCGAAGATTCTTTTAATAATCTTCTAAACTTATGTTTTCTAATTAATTTATCTACAATATTCTTATTATAATCATTCACTTCGGATAACTCCCTAACTGATTTTAATTCTTTGTTATAAGTATTTTTGTTTAAAGGAAAATTAATTAATCTATTTACCATAAAATTTAAACTAGCCATCTTATTTTGGAAACTATGATTCGAATCGTTAGAAATGTGGTGGTATATATTGAAGTGGTGGTGATTTTTCTAAAAATTTCAAAATCTAATTTATTTTTATTGTTTTTATTGTTTGTGTATTGTATTGTATTTGTTCTATTGACTAAAACATCCAGAAATAGTAATCTATGGTTATTTTCGAGTTCATGCATGAATACTATGTTTTGGGATTTACTATTCAAGTTCTTGATAAAATCATCTAAATTTTCATTTTTTGAATCGAAAATTACAAAACCGTCATCCACATACTTAACCACACCTTCTGGAAGTAACTGAATTCATCCTTCGTCTAGGTGTCAAATTTACTCACAAATAAGTTGGCTAAGAACGGTGACAGAGGATTGCTCATTGCCGTCTTGTTGTTCATAAAACATATTATTAAGCTAAAAACAATTTAACTTCATACATAATCTTGATAAGGAGATGTACGCAGATACAAAACTATTCTCCAAACCAAATCTCTTCCTGTTCTGTGATAAACTCAACAAAATTCATAGAAAAAAAAACATAAACATACATCTAAAAGAAGTCGAGGTCCCTTTGGTTTCCTTTGACGAATCATCGTTGTTTCCGAGTGTCCCGATTCCACATACCTTGAAATATCTGACGGAGTTACTCGTTAAAGTTACTCAAGAAAATCAGAACAAAAATAATTGAATGGTAATACCGTTTAATGTCCAATTAACATGAGCGCTAAACAACATTTTGAAAAAAGTTTTGAAATAAAATAAATTAAGATGGGTAATCCAAAGGATAAATTTGTTGTCAAGATTGTGATCGACAGTATATTGGGCAAACTAAAAGGTCCATATTAATGAGATATAAAGAACACATTGCCTACATTAGATATGGGGGAAATCAAAAATCTTGAGTTGCCCAACATGCAATCGAACGTGACCACTACCTACCAGATATTAGTAATTTAAGACTGGCTAAAAGTGCAAATAACAATAGGGCTTTGGATGCATATGAAAGCATTCAAATAGAAAAATGTAAGAATACCATGAACCGGTATAAAGAACCTATTCCTTTCTGTTAACTTTTTCAATTATTAATGTAAACCTCACGGATCATGATTTTTACACGCTACATTAGGTATGGTTATCATATAATTAGAACATAGTTTAGTTTTAGGATTAGATTAAATCATCTCCTGATGATGCTAACATGGTTAGCGAAACGTACGTCGAGAAGTTTAAAAAAGTGATTTTGTGTTTAGTGGTAAATCGCTTTGAGTTTAGTGCTTCACACCGAAGGTTTCAATAGAAGAATTGATAGATCACTATAAACAAGCAACTAAATATACGGGTTTGATACATTGCTACTCGCCATCTAACAAATGATAGTTGAAGAATACCACAGTGATTTGGTCATAATTCATAATTCATAAAAAAATCAGGCTTTGGTCTGCAAGGAAAAAATCATTTTGCTCAGTAGTGAGCAATATTGTTGAAATGTACAGCTCAGCCAACAGCTTGGCCTCTGAAATGCGCAAACGAAAGAGTGAGAGGGTCAGTGTCTAACAGAGACAGATAATCAAGAGTTCCGCGAATGTACAGTACTTAACCGATGTTGACACCACGAATGCACTTCTTCGAATGAGCTCTGGGGCGTTAGGCTACTGTGCATCCAAACCTCAGAGGCTAAGCTCTGTTGGTTGAGCTGTAGTAAATATAAATTTTATGGTTGTAAATCTAAGTTGAACGTTTTTTTACTAAGGGAATTTATGGTTATATAACCAATGTCAGCATGTCTGTATCTATCGATAACGTCCAACTAATGGTTGGTGCCTTCTGTGTTGTTTGTACAATGTTCTGTGTACATTGTAATTAAAACATTTTTTTTACGTATCTCAGTGTTTACTGTTCCTTCATTTGTTGATTCCGTGTTTGTAGTAGAAGCGCGATCGTAAATCGATGCAAGGAATGCACCCATTAATTCAAATGCAAACCAACTTTTGTTGTAAACCTTATCACCTCATGGGTTCGGTAGGTACTCATCAAATGAGTTCATCTGAGCATTTTAAACTAAATGAACTTTGAATATGCTGCTATGCATTAGCTATTGAGTTTCTGTTTTTGTGCAGACGGTGAATGGGCTCCCATACTACAACTTCTGCTTGGGGCATAAACCAAACTGCATGATTTTCACATATGTGGTTTGGTTTATTTTCAATAGTGGCTTGAATGTGTCGTTTAAGGTCAAGAATTGTTTGGGGTTTATTTATGTAAAGTAGATATTTAACACAACTCTACAAAAAATAATACAAGGGAGTGAGATCGCATGATCTTGTTCGCCTGTTGACATTACCATTTTGCGAAATAATGCACCCAGGAACCTTTTCTTGTAATAAATCGATTATCTGGCAAAATATTTGACAATTCCTACAGTTTTGTTGAAAGAAAATATTGTTTATATCCAGATTTATCAGTTTAAGCTAAATATATTCTGTTAGTATATTTCTATAGCTTTCACTATTAATAATTATACAATTTCTTTCATAGGCTTCAAAAATATAATGTCCTATCACCCCTTCAGCCGAAAAACTGCATCAAACAGGGACTCTCTGAGAATTAAGAAGTAACCCATGAATCAGTTGAGAATTTTCATCGGTTCAAATCCTGCAGTTATGTTTGTTCACAAACCAATTAAGCCAGAAGTACGCATTGTTGGAAAAAATTATGTTTTCCTCAAAGTGGGGCACGTCTTCCAACTTTCAATTTCTACGCGCTGTTGAATCGTGAATCTTTTTATGGCGAATTGACACAGTGTACTGAACACTGTAGTCTATGAGTGACTCCAAACAGTATTGCTGCTATTACCTTTCAAAGTTCTGATACTCTGAGTGGAAAACTTTTTGTAATATAGGCATTAGTAAGAAACGGGAACGAAACCGTGAGGAACGGAAATAAAAGGTTTTAACCTATGCGTGTAAAGCTGGGTCCACACCAATAAACATTTGCGTTGTGTGACCTGTATGTGCTGTTTTAGTATGTGTGCATGGCAATGTGGATGCTCTGACATACAAGGTCACACACAAATATTTTCTCCGCACAGCACTCACACCAACCATCTGTTGTCGATTTTCTCCCGAACATCAAAGGAATTTGATGCGCACCAGATTTGTGTGTGGACGTGTAGCTGAAGTCAAATTTATTATTTAATAATTTATTACTTATTGAATAAGTGATTGTAGTCAAAACATGTCCCAGGATATTATTATGTTGAAGAATAAGCTTGCTGCATTCATAATAATGAAAAATGTATTGAAGAAAAAGAAAAAAATAGTAAAAAATGCGTTATTGAAACAGAAAAGTCTAAACTTGTTGGAATAACCGAATCAAGCATAACCTACATACATCCTACTGCACACATAGACGCAGTGGGGCATACAGCGCGCACAACACAAACATCTATTGACTGTGTGTGGTAATTTTGCATCGTAAATATTTTCGCCGCACATTAAATTCAATACACACGTAAATTTTTGTTGGTTTGAACCCAGGTTTACATTATATTCGATATTATAAATTACAATATTAGGCATATGTAATAGCAATTCAATAAAATAACGTTTTACACAAAGCAAAGAGAAATAAAAAAAAAACTCTTTGTATTTGTACGATATTTAATAGTAACGCTTGACCGAATGCAGCTTTTATAATATAATTTCGCTAATTGTTCGACAAAATCAAAACGGACAGTAATCCGATTAATTCATTATTAATTCTTAATTGCACAGAACGAGCTATGCGTGCAATGCAATATTAAATTCTCCTTGTTAAACACGAATAGTTTTGTGCATATCAATCCGTTCACAATTCGATTAAGAAACAGTCGACAGTATCCGATATTGAATTAAGAGCGTTGGTAAGAATTAATTTTCCTACATTTAAAATTGTTCCTGCAGCTGAAAAAAAGGTAGTTTAAGGGCTATATAACGGAAAACAAAAAATATAATTATTTGTGTAAACATTTAATTTTTGTGTACACCGTAGTGGTATTATGTAATGATAAAAATGAGGAAATTCCATTTATATTTCATACAAAAAATTATAAGGAAGCAGATTCACGATCATTATAACCGTTTGTAACTCTGTGAGGCCTCCCATCTAATTGTATGATTTGCGTCTTCTGAAGGTGTTTTACACTTTTTTTAAGGTTAGGTAAAAGTTTCTGGCAATCGGGGCAATCAGTCAAGAGTTCGATAGATGATAGCAATCAGTCAGAAGAATTGTCATAAATGAGAATATTATATATATAAGTTTTATAACAAAACTATTTTTGTTTTTTTTATAATTAAAAGGTATATCAAATTGAAAAAAAATAAATCGATGACTCCCCGACAGTTCCCGAAAGAAACCGAGCCCTTGTGATGTCACAATGTTAATTTCCCCTCAACATTACATACAGCTTATACAAGTGTTTTAGTTTTTAATCAACTTATTCTTCTTATTATCATCAGTGTATTGATAAATTTATTGAACATGTCAAATCTAATTAGTTATCGCGCCTGTTTCGTATCATTTTGTACCCTACAAAACACTTGCACACTACAAAAGCAAAACATTTGTACTTTTGTACACTTATATACTACAAAAACAACTCCCGAATTAATGTTTTTAAATATGCCAAGTTGTTAAACGTTGAAATCAATGGTTCCAAGCAGCACGACGTATTAATCCTAAAACAATTTAAAATTTTTACAACCACCTGTCATCAAATATATACAAAAGATTGTTATTTTTAACATTACATCATTTTTTTTGTATTTGAGTATTTATTACCTGTTAAGGTCACAATCGTGACATTAATTTTTCATTAATAATTAAGGTAATTGTATAAGCTTTATTCAGAGCTTTATGTTTTAGACATACATGTCTAGCTTTGTCAAGCATGACAGTGATGCTTTAGCACTTCGAACTTTAGCTGAATTGTACCGAATGTCATTTTTGAGAAAATCTGTGACAATAAAAATATCCACACCAGGTATATTATCAGAAGTGGCCTTTATGAGCCCTTTATGAACCCTTAATATGAATTATTAAAAAAAAAAAACAAGTGATATAATCAAAATAAAATGTAAGTGATTTACGCGCCAATCTGCCGGAAAGGGCAGAACAACGTCTACCGGGCCAGGTAGTTTGTGATAAAGTTATAAAATAAAATAAAAAATCGATAATTATTTTATATTCAAAAACTCAACTCATTTCATGCATACATGTTTCTTGAGTGTTCATTATCGCAGACTAAAAATTGCTCTGTTTGAAGAACTATATGCGATCTGGCGTTATCTTCCTAAAAATGAGATTTGAAAGTGGCTATATGTAGGTGGTGTAAGTGCTGAAAGTGGAAGCATCTAATAAGGATAAGCACACATCTTCGTCGTAAGTAAATGTGGATTAATAGTCCTGGACGTCAAATGGTCAAAGTATTCGATGCGTTTATAATTGAAATAAAAAATAAAAAATAATGAGAATTCTAAGACGCCGTTCGTCACCTAAATTAATCTTCTAGCGTAACTAGAACCTGGAATTAGTGTATCACTCTGACACTCAAACCTTCTTGTCTCTAATTTTTTAGCGGTAGAATCAGAATTGTCTATAGTCTATTTCACGCAAACTTATACCTGTTTTCTTCATACTTATAGCTCCTCCCTTGTCAAAATATGTGGTGGTTGTTTCAGCTTTGATCTCATCATTTGAAGTGAGTTATTTCAAGTTTGGAAAGAGGTAAGTATTACTGGGAGCCAAATCCAATGAGAAAAATCCAGCAAGAGCTACTAGCTAACAACAACCAGCAGAATCTCTTGGATAGCTGTGGACGTTTAGCATTCTTCAAGTGCAGTAAAGCATAATAAATTCTATGAGCCCCACAACTCTAGAATTTCAGAAAACCGTAGCCATGACTTTTAATGCAGATCGATCCATTTTCTGTTTCTTTTGCGCAGTTTTACTTACTCTCATCCACTATTTGGATTACTCCCTCATCTCTGATGTGAAATGGTGAATCTATGCTTCATCTTCTGTTACAAAACAATGAATGAACTCTATATAATCGAGTTTAAGTAAGTACCGACTGGTAACAAAACATTGTTCAAAATTTATTGAACATGGCCTATCAAAATATTTACAATGTTAGCGAGCTCGCGTAACTTCAACAGGTAATTCTTTAATACGACATTATATATTTTTGTGACGATTTTCTCAGTTGATCATTTTGAATGTCATTTTGAATGACCATCTTCATTGATTACTTTATTAGCTGTGAAAATGAAAGAGAAAAAAATCTAACTCTTTATATTTAGTTAAGCCCTTTAAAATTACTTTATAATAGCTTGAACATCAATTTTATCAATTTTTGGGAAAATGTCAAAACTTGCATGCTTTACTCGATCGCTACCAACAAGCAACTAAAACGCACGCGTTTGGAGCTTCGCAGCATGCAATCTAACGAATCATACTTGGCAAATGTCATAATTACTTAGTCGAACTGATTGTTCTAATAATTATTCTAATAATAATGATATTAAACTGACGATGGCATTAATAGAGCAAAAGTTTAATTTATTTCTGACTACCTGTTATGTATTGTATCAAATAGATCTTCTAACTAGCCTACTAAAATAACTACGAATACCAGGAGTTGGATGTTTTTATTTTTGCTATTGAAATAATTTCTAGGTGTCAATAATTTAACTACTTAGATAGTTTAACCAGGAAACGTTGGCGGTATCAGATCAATAATGACTCGAAAGAATTCATAAAAATAAATCTACACTGTAAACGGAAAAACGAAGGAACTTTAGTAGAGCGGAACTGTATTGCGATTGTATCTTAATTTATCAAATTGTCTGAAAAACGACGTCTCTATTTGAATCAGCTCGGGCTCGAATGATTGGAAGCGGCAGAAATTACTCGCGGATGTAAAAATGAACGACTATTTGCCAATTCAGCGGTTTTGATAGAAGTAAATCCGATAAACTAAATTATATGTTGAAATAAATTGAACTGTAAAAGACATTACGTGCTGCTAGATTGAGAACTTCGATATCGTCGTATTGTTTGCCCAATGAAGTGAGAAGGTATGTACGAGTATCGACAGAAGAAATACTCGTATTGCGGTTTGAAATTATCAAATAAAAATTCATGTGGTAATTTTTGATTGTTCATATTTACTGGCACCAATTTTCCTACCCCATTTATAATTTTCACTGATCTCTTCAAAAAACGTTTTGCTTTAGTTTTCAATCAAAGTGATGTAAATAATTTACTTTTGCAAAACTTTTGGTATAAAATAAAAAACTTTTCTACTTTTATCAATATTGATTTATTTTACTCAGCGATTATTTGACTAAGTAAGTAAGCATCATCAGGAGATTATTAAGGGTAAGATAATCTGGTATCTGATAATGTTAACTTGGTTAATGAAAAATACGTTGAGTGAAATATACATGATTTGTTATCAGTGGAAAATTCGTTATACAGTTTTTCAAAGCATATTAGCATTATTAATGAGCGAACATAGAAAAGAAACATAGGGAGATCACTGGGCAATTAAGTAGAGTTCAGGACCGGATTTACAATTGCACGTCGTTCTCAAAAACTAGCTTTGCTTGCTTGAACGTGCTTTGTTACGGCTCTACATATAATATTCTGCATAAAGATTTGCATTTGATCCATTATTTCATGAAAAAATTATCTAATGAAGCTCATTTTTGGTTAAATGGCTTCATGAATAAGCAAAATTGTCGTATTTAGAGTGAAGAAAACCTGGTGTGGTTTTTGGTCTGAAGGTGTAATTGGACCATACTTATTTGAAAACGAAAATGGATGTGCAGTTACTGTCAATGGAGAACGCTACAGAAATATAATTACTGATTTTTTCTAGCATGAATTGGATGATTTTGATTTGGACATGTGGTTTCAACAAGATGGTGCAACATGCCATTCATCTTGTAACACAATCAATTTATTGAAAGAAAAGTTCAATGACTTTGGATTTTTTTCTCTGAGGTTATGTGAAATCATTGATTTACGTCAATAAATCACATATACTCAATGCTGTTAAAACCGGCATTATTCTTGTCATTGTTAAAATAAATCGATTTTTGTGGGAAAGTGATAAAAAATTCCTATTCCAGAATATAAGTTTTTAAAAAATCCAGAGGCGGTCACGTTGTTTTCTTATATCGTTTTGTTTTTATTCCAAATTATAAATATATAGCTTTTATTTGATAACCCTTTACCACGTACTGGATGGCCAGCGGAGGCTGATGACAAATAAATATTGGCGCTAATTGCAAGTGATCGCCATAAAACAACTCAAGAGATAGGAGTTCTCTTGAATTGAGTTGTTCTAAACACACTTTTAAGTGCTTTAGAATTATTATCAGCATTGATAATTTTATACGTGAAATTAGCCATGTGAAGCTGCCACCTGTAATTCATCGTAAGCCACATAAGCTGATTAATCCTTTGAGAGATATGATCCCTTTTTCGATGTCCAAAGATAAGACGACAACAAGTATTCTGCACCCGTTGTATTCTGCCTCTGTCCACAGGGTTGAGACATAGAAAATAAATGAAGTCACAGTAAGTAAACTGAGAAAGTACCAACGACTCTGATAATAGCTTTCTTAAAGCCTGCTTCAAAATGTGGCTATTAGCATACAGTAATTTAAGGTGCTTAAATTATTTACGAATTAACTTGGATACATGATCTTTAAAACGTAACTTCGAATCCAAAATAACACCAAAAAAACAAGTTTTGCGCACAATCTACAAAACCCAATTTCTCTCTATCAACAGATATTAAAAGATTCCTCTTTAAAAAGTATAGTTAGATTTAGTACAAGATAGTATAACTCTAGATTGAGAAGAGTTTAATTTCAAATTATGTGCTAAAGACAGTCTTTTAAGCTTGTGTAACTGATTATTAATTATATTATTGGCTGTATAGTATTCACCTGGAGGAAAACTGAAATATAATTGTGTGTCATCAGTATAAGCCTGCACTTCCATGCTCTGAACAAAATGCAAAATATCAGATGTATATACAATAAAGAACAATGAGCCTAACACTGATCCCTGAGACACACCAGATAGAACATTCACTTACGTTCTACGATCTAGAAAATATTTCACTAGATTAACGGATGATTTGTCAAATCCATAGTATGACAATTTTGCGCATAAGAGGCTATGGTTTAATTTATCGAACGCCTTAGAAAAGTAAAGTAATACAGGCACGTTAGCTAAGCCCCAGTCATATCAAGTTTAGAAGAAACTGAAGCTTAACGCAAATATTTTGAAAACGTTATTGTTAATTTAAATAAATGCTATGGAGATTTCTTTTTCTTTTACATCATCGGCAATATGAGATCATGTTGTTTCACGATTTTACGTTTATTGTTATGTTAATAACATCCTTACTACGATATATTTATTGCTCGGGTACTTCTCATTTACATAGCAACACATAACAGATATCTTCTGCAAGAGACATAGCTCATTTTGATCATGAAAACGTCGTGGAGTTATCTGACTGCGGCAACAACCATAAACAAAGAAAAAAAACTGCATATGCACTAAAATTTGCATTGTTTTCATTCCGCCGACCTAAAATCGTTTATCTGATGAACCATAAGAGCTGGTCTTATTCAGCTTGTCCCGTTAAAGAACACACATTTCCAGATCAGTTGCGCAGTAGGTAGAGGCTACCGTAATTTCGATTTTCCATAAAAATTGCGACGTGCTTCTCGATGCTAATCGTGAGCTTTTACCAACCACGAATTAAATATTTCTTCTGTACGTAACCAACGCGCCTGCTGCGCTATGATATCTTATTGTTTATTTATTTGCCTTGTGACTGAAGATAGCCATCTTGGTTGTGTATACATATTCATATGTAATAAAATGGATTCATGCTGATCGATCGGCTATATTTAAGGTTGGAAATAATACATTCTGTGAGGTATGACAGATGATATCGAGTATCATGTAATTCAAAGTAAGATGTTTTTTTAGGATGAACATATGTTGAGTTATACGAGGCTTATTTAAAAAGTTCTCCGCCTAACCCAGTGACGGCACAAGCATGACCAAATAACACAGTCATATTATATGTCAGGTATGGTTTGTTAGATGACATGCTACGCAGTTTCAGGCCTGGACGTTTAGTTGATTGTTTGTTGGGATTAACTAAAGCAAACAAGTTGACTACAATGGAGCTTTTGAACAATTTTTTTGTCATAAATGGAAAGATCATATATAAGCTTTATAACAAAACCATTTTTATTTGTTTCCTTATAATTAAAAAGTTATATCAAATTGAAAATAAATTTTTAAATCTAGTTCCGATGACGCGTCGACAGTTCCCGAAAAAAACCCGAACGTATGAACCTCACAATAGTAACGAAGCCAATATCGCCAACATCGGGTCGGCTCGGAACAATTCGTTCCGAGACTCCGGCAAATAAAACAATTTATCGATCTTAGTCATTGTTCTATAGGATTAACCTATCTCTTTGACTGCATTTGTTGGTTCGCTAGAGATTTGAAAATATACTTGCTTTTAATTATTATTTAGGCTTTCAGTGCTGCTTTCGACGTTATACTCATATATCTTTATATTAGATATGGAGGCTCATAGGTAAGCTCAGAATAAAATATTGAAAAATTAAGGTTGCTTTTGTTTTTTGCGTTCGTTTTTATAACTTTTATTTATATTATTTAATGTATGAATTGAAAACAAATTAACGTGCCAAATGTATAAGAAGGAATATTCCTGTGTGTCCGCAAAAAATCTACATGTAGCAACACAACCGAGGGTAGTAACAATGAGAAAGCCCTACCGGATCGTCTATTTTGTAGTATACGAATAATAATATTAAAGAAAGCGCGAATAGACAAGAACTAAATTCGACTACCAATTTGGAAGGTAATCGTATATAAAAAGTCTTATACTTATGAAAGTTTTACAGGATAATCTAATTTGTAGATGGTCGAAGAAGTACAGACATTTGTGTGATCAGATGGATGAACATCAACTAGTTAAATTAAGGGCTAGCAAAGCAGTTTTCCATGGAATCAAAACAAATGTCTGAAGGAATATGCAAAAAAAATTGAAATAGACAAGAAAACCTACTTATCCAAACAAAAAGTAAAGAAAATGGTATATTTCTATTCTAAATAAAACAAAACAGTTAAAATATTTAGTGTTTTTCAGTATTTTGGTACATTTCATCTATTGATTGGACATATTAATTTGAAAGGTTATTTTTAAACATACCCTATTAGCTCGAGTTAGTTAGCAGCCAGATGATTTATATATATTTGCAAATTGTAATTCGTTGTCGGGTTTTACACTCTTGCCCAGAAACAATCCCAGACATTTAGGTGTGGATATGTGTGGGCGTGTGTGTGTGTATATGAGTGTATATAAGTGTGTGTGTAGGATAGGAAGTAAGACGGACAGAAGAATTAAAAAAAAAACACCGATCCGAGCCCTGGAATCGAACCAGCTACCTTTAGATTGCCAGGGAGGTGACTAACCCACCAGACCACCGCGACCGACATAATTTAAAGAGAAAGATTATTTATAAAACTTCAACAAATCCAAAAAACCTATGTCATAGTTTAAAAAAACTAACGATTTCGTTTTAATCATTACCAATTTGTTGTGTTGGTTGAAACGTGGGTATCGGGATTAAATAGAGGCTCTGTATTTGACCAGCATAAACACGATATCCGTCGAGATATAGAGGAAATATGTCAAGGAACACGAAGTTGATGGAAAACTTTGTAAAAAGAGCATTAATTTGTGAAGACGAAAATGGCCTCCATTTAGGGCCGGCTCTTCAATGCAAGAATATTCCAAGTATAGCCTATAGCTGAAAAACTCCAGAAATTGTACTTTCATTTACAACTTTTGACAGAAATTTTACTTTAGTTTTCTAATATTTTTAAGTATATTAAATTGGATGCCTACTTTTGCGCCACTAAGTATGAAATAAAATCTCTCATGAAAGAGTCTATATATTCAGATTTTCAACAAAAAATATAAATTGGATATTCATTAATTAGTAATAACGCATGTTATTTCTATAGACATTTTAGAAATGCCTCATTATAGCGGTATACTTACTCTTTTAGTTGATACACTTGACTGGTTCATGGTTCTTCTCCGCTTATGAATTTCTACTAACAAAAACCTTCATTCAATAAATCGGTGTAAAAAGTAATAATTCAACAGAAACCAGAATCTCTTTATTTGGTTTATGATAATTAATTTCAAGTTATTAGTTATCTTAAGCGAATAAGTAATGCCGAGCTATCGTAATTAAAATATTGTATAATTGAAGATGCAGTTAATTGCGCAGTTTCTAAGTACACTGGGGGGTTTCAGCATAGCAAACATGAAATAATTAAAATTTTGTGTAAACAAATCTACTGGATGCGTTTGTGTACAATTTTATTTATAACGATGCTCTATTTATAACGTGATGAAATTTGAAGTATAAATGCAAAACGTGTAGTATCTAAATATGCGTTTAGCCCACGATAATTAATTGTATAAATTTTAGTAGTTTACTTAATTAAAACTATATATGCGAACATTTGCGCTTTTCATCGAAATAACTGTTGTTATTTCAGCTGCACGTCGATTTATACTGAGTATTCTGTAAATTAGATACAGTGGGTAAAATAAGTATTGGTATACCAAAAATTTCTTATGTAAAATGCAATAAACTCGAGAAACTTTTCTGGAAACAATTTTATTTAACAATAAAACAATATAAATTCAAACAATATGATTAAAATAAGTCATTTTTATAAAAGCGTAATTATGCAAACATAAAACATTTTTACAATGCAAAAAAAGTATTGGCAGAGCCGTTTTTTACTTTAAAAAAGTTTTATTTCAAAAATTAATATACTTTAATATTTTGTCACGATTTTATCCAGTAAAAAGTTCAAAGTTAAAAAGTTAGACACTCCAGTCTATCTACTTATAAAATACAATTTACTATATTATTAATTTAATACCATAATACTAACTACTAGGCCTTATCCTTCATATCCAATATATGTGAAGTTTCAAGTCTATCCACCAATTGATTCGTGCAAGAACAGCAGCTTAAAGTAAATGTGTCGGCGTTATTGAAAATTGTGCAATGATTATATTCTTTGTAAAAAGAGGTTTGACAATGCAACTCATAGTGAAATGGTAAATGTATTAGGGGAGTTTGCTCCTTCAAAAACAATGAGTGAATTTCAACGTGGTCGCACAAGCCATCATCCAGGCTTTGGACGTTCACTAAATGCAATTACTGAACAAATAATTAATTCTATATATGACATGGTTATGGATGACAGACAATTGACTTTAAGTGAAAAAAGCTAAGGACATCTCAACTGATCGGGTGTTTCAAATTTTGAAAAAGGGATTGGGATTGAGAAAGCTAGTGCAAGATGGGTACCGCATTTGTTAAATTCTTAAAATCTAAAAACGATTTCGAGTAAAACTTTCTAGCCAACATTTGGATCTTTTTCGAAACAATAAAATATATTTCAAACGTCCTTTTGTAACTATGGATGAGACTTGGCTTTATCACTATGATCCTGAAGTGAAGTGAGGAAGTTAGTTTAGTTAGAAAATAAGTGAAGTTATAATCGACCAAAAAGGTTATGGCATCTTTTTTTTTTTAGAATGCAAAAAGCATGTTGTTAGTTGGTTACCTGTAAACCAATAAAATAATAGCAACACAGTATTACTCAAACCTTTTGGATCAATCATCTGGAGAGTTTAGAAATAAACCGTTTTTTTAGGCACATAAAAGAAAAACTCTTCGAAGAAAACGTTTTTCTTAATTAATAAAAAGTTTACCGTTTAATAATAACACCATATCACATTTTTAACCTAAAAGCATAGTAAGGATTCCTCCAGCACATGGTTTCATATCATAACTACTGTAAAATAATATGAAAATATAAATTAATCAAAAGTCCTTTGCATACAATCAAATTGTTCAAACCATAGATTATGGTAGGCCCGAAAACAGGTTTTGTCTTTTCATTATTTAGTTATTTTATCATTTAAACATAGGCTCACATTACATTTGTTAAAAGCCCATTGTGCTCCGATGTGGTACCGATGCAGTGCTACAACGAGCCCAACCTCTAGATATCATGAACAGATATATAAAGTGCATTGCTTTTTTTACTTCAGGGGGCAGATAAGGTTTGTATCTGTTCTCTTTTAGAATACTTTTTTCCTGGAGTGCCTTTCTTTGTATCGTTACTAGGCCCAGAAATTATGCTAAGTCGAAAACATTTGATAGTCAGTTTCTTTGCATTTGGTGAGCTGTGATACACAATTAACGAATTTACCATCGAGTCATCAACGAAATGCCAAAATAGCTTATGTCACCATTTCCTAAATTTTCTGTCAATGTTGTAGCATGGCAGCACGATCGACACAGCCCATACACCATCTATATTCCTTGACAGATTCGTGGCAATATATTTGTTTCACAATTCCATCATTTTCCCTTCTGTTTACAAGACAAGATCTGGAAAAGCGTTTGTTCTTCCATTTTACTTAAGAAATATTATGTTCATTCACTGCGCAGTCACTTTGTCCCCTAGGTAGATCTTTGTCTTGAAGTAATTGAGGAAGATCGATCCTATTAGCTCCGATCCTGTTCTCCATGAACATATATTTCTTCCCGCCAACTCTTCAAGAAGTTTTACCGAGGTAAAATAATTGTCGAATTAGATGTGATAGTTTTTTCCAATAAGAGGCTTTATAAGTTTTTTTTAGCGGTATATAAATAAGTCAAAATCGCAGAGATGCCGTGACATGTTAGCTTTGGACCAAATTTTCTATCCTCTTTTTGTCTTTTTTTGGGGAAGGATATACGGCCTTTGAATTTGAGCATTGTTTCATCACCTGTTTGTACCATTGAAGGATCAAAGTATTATTAATAGTTTTGAAATAATTAGTTGATAATTGGCCGAATTTTATAAAACTTATTATATTGGAGTTGCCCTTTTGACGGCATGACAGAGTTGTTGCTTAAGTGAAAATGAGAAAGCAGAGAGAGATTCAGCTCATTTTGGATCATGATATATATATATATATATATATATATATATATATATATATATATATATATATATATATATATATATATATATATATATATATATATATTATTCCTCAACTGAGTATATGATGATCAACAGTCTCTATAATTAGGCGTCTGTTTTATGCCTATGAACAGATTTATTCCAATACAATTTTGACAAATTTTTAATTTCAACTTTGCAAAAAAATATTTAACACTTTAGTTTTGAGTGTTACGTAAGTACAAGGGTCGTACAAGTTACGTCATATGGATTTCGCACCGAAACCATAAAAAAACGTTTCTACTGTCATGATTTTGGCAAATCTAGCTTCTACCATATTTATAATAATGTAGATACACAAATTAATTTAATACTTACAATACTTATACTTAATAATAACAATAAATACATCTGTTGGGTCGACAACTAAATTTTTTGTATTTATAGCCATTTCAACGTCGAATATATTCAATTCTGATCAAGCTGAAGTGGTAGCAAAACGTGTCACTCAAACATTAATGGAAATAGTGGAAATGTTGATTGAAAAGTCTTTTTATTAAACATTTATAATGAATTTCCATTATGTAGAACTAAAACAATCCAAAAATGCTTGTAAACAAATCACAACTATGGTAATATGTTATTTTGTTGACCCTTAATTTTCAAGATTATTTTTCCCCTTCGTTTCAACTTTTACTGTTTCAATTTTTTGCATCCAACAATGTATTTTTAATGTTTATTAAAAACTGAAATACATTATCGAACGATAAGTAGAATATTTTGAGAATTGAGTGATCAAAGCAGAGCGTGCCTATACTTTTTTAGCCCACTGTACTATTCCAACATGGTTATCCAGATATAGTGTCTGTTTGCTGTTTTTACTGTTTGCCTAATATTTGTTTATTTAAAAACGTATATTTAAGACCTGAATACAAACAGATCATTTTTAATGCCGGACATTTCAATTTGACATTCGTTTGCCGTTCTAAAACATGCAGGAATACAGCCTATAAAAGTTGCTGATGTTATGTTATGCGTTCACCGCGTGGAAACAAATTACAAACTAACGTTAATGTATGTATTTTAGGATTATTACCAGTTAGCGTCGCTTTTCCGCCAGACAGCCCAAGAAATATAAATTACTGTTGGTGCGGTTGAAGGTAAAAGTGTTTTAGTAACTTTGATAGATTGCCGTTTCTTTTCGAGCGAGTTTTTGTCACTTGGCTTTTTTTGATACGCGTACGAGCTCGAGAAGCTAATGGTATTACACAATTTTAATGGATTGCTTAACCAATTTTCTTAGGTATGTGTAATAACATAACACCTCTAATGAACATATTGATATTAAAAGAGTTGTTTGGTCTTTTGGAAAATGTATGGTCTAATAAAGAAAACACAAGATTTTTAGGATTAAAAAAAAATTTAACTTAGTCACTTAAGTGATTCAGGAGTTACCTCTTCATCCTCAGCAAATCACTCCTTGGTGCAGGTTTTAGGCTGAAAGAGTGATAGGGCCTTATGATTTTGAAGACGATGAAAATCATGTCACTGTTAATGGTGAACGTTAAAGAAATAATACTAATATGATACTTTGACTACCGATATGATATCTTTGATACTGATGATATCTTTGACTATGACTACCGATTCATCAAAATCATCGTAGACTGTGCCCGCTTGCGAGTTTTCAGCGAACGGTTGACGCGGTAGTCCAAGGGAATTAAGGAGGATGAGGGAGCAGATCCCATCTGTTATTGGTAATGGATTCGACTACGCAACCCTCGACATGGGGAGTGCGTCGTCGTGATGGAAGATAATTTGGTTCTTTTTACGCGGTCTTTCGACATAGTCAGCTTTGTTTTTGTCGGGAGCTCGTTCGGGACCTATTCACTTAATTTCCATACAATACCGAGCGCCTTGAGGAGGTGGACAATCGTGGATTGTCCTCTCATCAAAAAGTTCGTTGAGATCGCGGAGTGATTGTGCTGCCTTTCATCAGTAGACAGCTTCGAACTCAGGGTTAGATTCGTTCGCGTTCTCCCCCTCCATCGACCCGAGATTATTTTCTAAAATAATCCCGAAACTTCACTGCAGGTAGATGGAATAAGGTTTCCGTAATATGGCCACTTACAAAACTGTTATCTTCTCTTGGTGTTTCCGCAGCTTGGCCTCCGGACGAGGTTAGCCAAGCGCTTCGCACCACTCCTCTCTGGGGGACAAGTACCAGAGAGGTGTCTTAAGTATTATTTTGTTTTGCCAATATCACAGAAGGTGTTTTAGCTTGTATCATCTTTTTTACCTGGTTTAGCTGAAAAGAGAAACACTTTACACTTCATTAATTTCGTTTTGAGACGTGGGAGTCCCTTTCCCTCGGTGGTAGTATCTCTTGTTGGGCAACAGTCAACCTAGTCCTTCAAAAGTTTGAGTTTCGGTCTTCTGTGCGAACGTTTACACACATTTTAAAAGATCTAGAAGGAAGGAAAATGGGTTCTATATGAACTGAAGGAAAGAGACATTGAAAGAAAAACTACTTGTAAAATTTTGCTTGCCAGAAAAGAAAAGGTATTTTGCGTCGAGTTGGGACTGAAGTGGGTACCAAGTCCACTGAATGGTTGGCGTCAATAAACCAAAAATTGTTTTGGATCAGAATCGATTCTCTGACAGAAAGCTGGGAAAAAGTAAAGCTAACGATGGCGAATACTTAACTTGATTCATTATTAAGTTAATTCATTTTTTTATGGAAACAAACGCTCAAATTTGCGAAAAATATAGTATAATATATATATATATATATATATATATATATATATATATATATATATATATATATATATATATATATATATATATATATATATATATATATACATAAGCTTTGTTATTTTTAAGCCGCTTGATTTGCCTAATTATTTCATCTTCATTCGGTATGAATCTGGGTTTGTTTGTTTAGGGTTTAGTTTTGGTAATTTGTTTAAAGGCTCAGGACAGTTCAATATTTCGCAAGTGCTTTGCAATTCCCTTGGTTATTTAAAGCTGATTGTCCGTTTTCCTTTTGGAAGCAAAGACTTTGGGGTTGATAGCCTGTTAATTTAGTTTTAAATGTTTTGTAAAAGTTTCGGGTGTTATTTTTTTGGAAATCTTTTTCTATTTTATTGAGTTGATTGTTTTCATATTTTCTTTTAGTTTGTCTAATTACCTTCGATGTTTCTTTTCTTACTTCCAAAAAGATGTTATAGTTTATTGCTGTTTTTTGACTGTTCCAATCTTTGAATGCTTTACTTCGGCTTAATACTGCTTGCTCGCAAACTTCATCCCACCAGGGATGTTTTCTACGTTTTTGTAAAGGGACCAACTTTAAGGCTGTTTTAATAATTTTTTGTTTCAATTCTTGCCAGTTCTGTGCTGGTTGTTTATCAAGCTCTTCTGTTAGGGCTGGTTTTATTTTCGTTTGGTCGAACTTTGGTATTAGCAGTCTCTTTTGAATAAGTTTTCGAGGTTTTAAGCTAAGTTTGATTCTAGTCAAGTAGTGATCCGTGTTCTAGTGATCCGTGATCCGATGTTAGCTCCTTTCCTGACTTGAACATTCAAAATCTCTTTATAATTGGGGTACGAAATGGCAACATGGTCAATTTGAAATTCACCTATGTACGTGTTTGGGCACCTCCAGGTCTTTTGTTTTGTTATTTTCTTCTTAAAATGTGTTACCATTATTTTTAGATTAAATTGCGAACATAGTTCAAAAATCTTCTACCATTCTGGTTAGTCCATTTATGAGCGGGAAAACTGCCGACTGTTTTCCTGTACTTTTTTTCTTTCCCTAGCTGGGCGTTGAAATCACCCAATAGGATTTTTACATGGTTAGAGGGAATTTTAAAGATAGTCTTTTCTAGAATTTCCCAGGACTTATTTACTTTTTCAGGATTAGATTTATTTTCTTCGTTAACTGGGAGGTGTGCATTGATTAATGTATGGTTTTTGTTAGCACACTTAAGGGATAGTGTCATAAGTCGATTATTTACTGGCTGAATATTTGTTATAGAACCAAGAATGTTTCTTGAGACAGCAAAAGCAACACCGAGATGTGGTGTATTTTTGAATATTTTTTGTCCGTTTTACTTTTAAAAAGTCTGTAGTTGCCGAATTCCAAGGTGTTATCATCTGTCAATCTAGTTTCTTGCAAAGCTAAAATTTGGAATTTTTGCTGACTCAATGTTCGCCCCAATTCGTGTAGTTTTCCTGGACGCAGGAGATAATTGATATTTACCGTTCCAAAGAAAGTTTTTGTTTTCGGTTTCAGACGTTGGCCAGAGGTCTCCGACTCCCTCTGAAAGATTTTGCGTTTAAGCCCGGACGGCCCAGAATCCGAAAGTCCGGTTGTACGAGCAAAGCTGGCAGAGGATTGTCTACTTCCTGGGGTAATTTTGTAATTACGAGAACGCTTCATCTTGTACTTTGAATTAATTGTTTGAACCATGACGGTTCGGAGGTTAAGACTGGAGGGGTTAGTTCCAGAATTTAAATATCAGCCGCACCACTGGTGAACAGACGCTGACCACTCAACCGCTTGATACAAGTCAGACGCTAAGTGGATTTAGTTTTGCCTTAGTTCGGGGCTGCTTATTTTGAGATATTCGCAGCTGTCCATTAATATCTAATGGAACTTTCACTATCCACCACCCGTGACCCAGTTAGTATATATATATATATATATATATATATATATATATATATATATATATATATATATATATATATATATATATATATATATATTAACTGGCATATGAGAAATACGAAATAATCATACTTCGTGGTCTCATCTAGTTTTCTACAGACAGATAGTGCTTATTCCGACTGTGACATGGATAAGCCCTCCTTCAAGCTTAAGCCTCGGCTAAACAGATGCCCAGAAACTTCTCAAACGTCCGAGTATCTTGTTGTCCATCAATCTAATGGCTTTTCGTCTCACCGCGACGACCCATTAATCGTTCGTGGTGTAATTTCGGTAACAGCGGGAAAAGACCGTATTAACCGGTGTGACGCTCCGCCGTTCTGTAGATACTTTCGGCTGAATTATTTCTATTTTATTTTATTTTTTTATTTGAGACGAAGACAACGGACCTTACTGTTCGTATGCTAAAAATACGAACGTATTTTGACTTGCGAAGTCGTAATTTGTAGATGTTGACAACATAAAATGTTAAATTTTATTCGGTTTTCGTATACATAAAGAAAAAAAAGGCGATTGAAACTTGTTTTTAGTTATTTTTAGAGTTCTTTGAATTTTACTGGAAAACTCGTAACACTCACGTTCAAATAACATATACAATTCAAATACGTCAATACTTTATAACACGTTACGTCAAGGATTCTATTTATTTAAACTTGTCTTGATATACTACTGTGATCAAAAAGTAAAGCGACTGTTTAAATATAATACAACGCATTTATCTATTCATCCAAATTTATTTTGTGTACTTAAAAGTAATCCCTTCTCACTGCAATGCACATATTCCAACGTTTTTTCCAGTTTTTGAAACAATTTTTCTACTCGACTTCTTATATTTCCTCCAAAGTGACTAGCCAACGAAACAAAACGGCATCCACGAAGAACTCACACGGTGTCATATCTGGTGAATATGGTACTTGTGGAATTGTATTTATTTGATTTTCAGCGAAAAATTGACGAATAATTATTACAATGTGTGATGGTGTGTTATCGTGATGTAAAAGCTCCAATCAAAGCCAAATGTCTAATCTTTATCCTTGAAAAGCAACTGAATTTATTCTTGGCTTTGGTTTCAAATTTGCGAATGAATAACATGGTTAATCACGATGACAGAGAACTGCTATTGCCGTTCCATCTTGTTGTTTATAAAACTTATTATTAAATTGAAAACAATTTTGTTTTTTAAAGGGTCTAACATTAGGGATGATGAAACTTTGTTTGGTAGTTGTTTTCCGAAAGGTTTGCATTTAATTAATGGTTGGTTTCATGTTAGAAGAACGTTTGGAAATTGTCCAGTTTTATTTCGCAAATTCGAGGTCCCCTCGTTACTTAATAAACAATTCAGACTCATTCTGGTATTCGTCGTTGGTCTTTCTGAACATGCTATTTATCATGTTATTAGAAAATTTTAAAGTTAGTTTACTCTCCACGATAGTGTGGTGCCCGTACGATAAAAAAAAGCCAGAAGTGTTAAGAATATTGCAGCCGTTCAAGCAAGTGTAGCCGAAAATTACAACGTCTCGATTGCTCGCCGCTCACAAGAGTTAGACCTCTCGCCAATGACAAACTGGCGAATTTTGAGGTTGGACTTAGGCTTGCTTCCGTATAAGATGGTACTGGCATAAGAATTGAAGCCACCCGACCATCGTGTTGGTCGTGAATTTGCCGATTGGGCCCTCGAAATGTTATCTTCTCCAATGAGGCTCATTTCTGGCTCAATGGCTTCGTCAATAAACATAATTGTCAGTATTGATGCGAATCTAATCCACTCGTGATACATGAGAGTCCTGTGCATCCGCAAAAATTACTGGTGTGTATTTTAGCATGGAGAAGTAATCGGTCTTTATTTCTTTAAAAATCAGGAAGGAGCCACAGTTACCAGCAATACCGAGAAGTACAGGCAATGTTCGAAGATTTTTTTCCGGAATTTGAAGGAATCGATCCGGATGACTTTTATTTTCGGCAGGACTCGTTAATTTTATCAAACATATCGCTATCGCTTGGCTGCCGAGATCATGCGATTTAACTCATTTAGATTATTTTCTCTGGGGACATGTGAAAATACAGATTTATAGCAATAAAACCTCGACTATTGGCGACTTGGAAACTAACATTCGTCAAGACATAGTCGACAGCATACAGCCCGAAATGTGCGCCAGAGTCATCCAAAAATTGGCGCGATCGGATCCGTGTTTGCAAAAACAGCTGCGGTGGCCATTTGGTTGAAATCTTGTTCAAATCATAAATTACATGTCCGAATCTCTTAAATAAACCATCGGAACCGATTTTGACTAAAAAATGTGCGTTCAAAATGTTAATTTTGAAGTTCCATCATTTTTAATGGTAAACCCTTTGCATAATTTTGTTAAAGAGATATACTCTAAAATAATCTTGTTGTTTAAAGTATTTAACTGAGGTAATTCTCTCAGGTATTTTAAAGTATATGAAATCGGTACATTTGGAAACAATGATGATACAGCAAAGGATATCATGATCTAACCTACCCTCCAGTGTGTTTCCAACTTGCATTATGAATTTCGTTGAATTAATCATAGAGGAGATTTGTATAGAGGCTTTGGTAGATTTTTATATTATTTTGCTAACCATTTTGCAAAGTTGTATGGTGGAGATTCAGTTCCTAATATAATAGGTCTTACTGATTTTCCTCGTTTATGAAGTTTTGAAAAGCCAAAGTATCTTCGGACTTTTAGATTTGAGATATGTAATTTGTTTTTCAGGGAAGGAGGAATACTGTTACAAGATTTCAATGTGTCTCTCACTTCATTCACCATTTTCGACAACTTAGTCCTAGTTAATTGTCCGTATGGACTCTCTTGAATTAATTGGTCAACCTGTATAATAATAGGTCTTGGAAACATTTGGAAACATTAATGAAAGCTTTGAAATACATCGACGAATGGTTAATACCAGTTTTAATACCAGCTACCGTATCCTCTAAAGTCAGGGGTCGTCAACCCATCCGGTAGCTCGCATGGACAAGTTCGGTACCTTGGTACCAATTTGGGTATCTTGTACGTCGAAAATGTGTTTCCATTATTGCATTAAACAAGTTTAGATAGCTCTCTCTGTTTGAATATTATTAAAGTAGCACAACATATTGAAAAGATTGGCGACCTCTGCTTTAAAGAGTTGCGAGATGTCCATAATGCAACGCATAATGAGACTCTTGTTCTAGAGCCCTAGTTCTTGTTTTTTGAATTATTTCGATGGAATCTTTAGTGTTAAGTACTAAACTTAAACAAATTTACCACCAAACACCGAATAACTCAATAATTATTTTATTAAAACATTTGGTTTAAAACATTGAACTTTTAAATTTACGACTAAACATTAAAACACTTCTTTATAATTTATCAATGCGCGTTTCGTTAACCCTATTAGCATCATCAAGAGATGGTAAAAAATATTTTTTTTACAAAATGTTTTTAAGTTTAATAACGGATTCTATTAACAACAAAAAGGAACAATTCTTCTGTTGGAACCTTTGATGTGAAACAATAAATTCGAAGAGATTTGCCACTAAACACCAAATCACTTTTTAACACTTTTCGATGAGCGTTTCGCTAACCATGTTAGCATCGTCAGGCGATGATTTAATCTAATTCAAATTTGAAATCAATTCATTTTCTGATGATACCAGCATCGTTGACGATCTCTTTGAGTTTGTGAAATCACTTGATTTAATTTTTCAAAATTCGGAGAAATTAAAAACAAGTGATCTGGTGTTTAGTTTAAATATTTAAACTAAAATACCAGGCCGGTACTTTACCCTAAACACATTTCTAGTTATTTCTCTCTTCTCATTCTCCCCCTAAAAATGTAGAATATGTTCATTAAGAGAAAGTTTCCCCATTTCATCGATCTATATGGGATTAAAAATTGCGTTGCAACTTTTTTTCATGTCCAGTTTGTTCCGGTTCTCTTTTTATATCGCAACACTCCACCCTACTCTCTCGGATGCATAACAAGGGGGTGTAAAAAACCGCCCCTCCGTTTAATCGACTCGGGGTTAATTTATTTTGGATTTATTTATAGAAACGTGACATTTGTTTTATTAAATCTCCTGAGCATTCAGTCTGTCTCATCTCTCTATTTAATTTACAGCATAAAATTTGCATGATGTTATTTTCTTCTTCGCTTCACTCAAATAAAAAATAAACAGTTAAAGGTAACACTGAAAAATAGATCAAAATGTCAACATTAAATAAATAAAAGTTAAAAGGATTTTATATTACTTTGCTTTGACTTTCCGGGTGTCTGCAGCCGAGACAAAAGGCCTGGAATCTCTTTAGTTACATTTAGAAACAAAAACGAATTAACAAGTACGATATTAGGTGAGGATATAGGGTCTCAACCACCGCAATTTAATCAATTCTTCTCGTGAAACCTTTTGTGTGAAACACTAAATTCAAAGAGATTTCTTCATTCAACACCAAATCACCTATTTCTAATTTTTTGACGTCTGTTTCGCCAACCTTGTTAACATACAAAATATCCGAAAAGAAAATTACTTTTTGACATAGCGATATAAATAAAAGAGAGATGCCCATCAAAAAAACACATTTAGTAAAAGTTTAGTGTAAAAGCACACATTTTGGGAAATTACTTTATAAAAATAATGTCACTTACAATCCAAATGTAAACTTTCACGCTCACTGCACTCATCTAAACAAACAGCAAAATTCGGACGGCTGGGCACATAATCTCTGGAATACCTGCCATTTCGTGTCGGATATTTTTTTTAACTGCACCAAAGAACCCGGTTTATTGACGTTTACTTTCGAGTTTAGATAGCCCCCACAAGAAAAAATCCATAGGGCTCAAATCAGGGCAACATGGAGGCCAATTTATGTAACCTCTCTTGTAAATCAATTTGTTTGGGAACATTTTACGAACTGGTGGCAGAAACGTGTTGGAAGTGTGTGACGTTGCTCCATCCTACTGAAACGTCCTGCTGCGCGTCCCCTGCCGTCTTCGAAAAAGTATGTGCTGTTTTATTCCTCGCGTTGACATTGCAGCCACACAGTGATTTTAGGCGAATGTTGGAGTTTTTGATGCTTGTGTTTCGAGTTCGTTGTACTCCAGTAATGACATTTTTGCTTATTTACATGACCGTTGAGATGAAAATTTTGTAAAATTTCCGTACACACAACGTACGGTCTGCTACTGAGAAACGCTCCATACCCCGTACCCCTCACAGTTGTTGCGTTTGCGCAGTGAACCATGAATGAATGTAGAAGTGATTTCGTAGTAAATCTTTTTGTAGATTTGTAGTAAATCTCTTTGAATTTAGCGTTTCACAGTAAAGATTAGGATCTTTATACAAGAATTGAGTTTTGGTGTTAACAAAAATTTTTTATATTGAAATTCAACGACGTTACTCTTATTTGCTAAACTCAAATAGATTTACCACTAAAAACCAAATCACTTTTTTAAGCTTCTAGACGCGCGTTTCGCTCACCATGTTAGCATCATCAGAAGATCATTAAATCTGATCATTAACGATTTTTAACAATGTATGCCTATTTAATAGTTTATATGGACGCTCTTGAACTAATTTTTCAACACGTTCTAAATAATCAGATTTGTCTAAGAGATTTAGTTCTTGCTTGTCGAACGTCTGCATTGAAGGATTTTCTATGACGTTTTAGGAATATTTTCTTCTGATTACTCAAGTTTAAGCTTTTGAATTTTTTATTTAAATATTAAATTTTTTTAACAATTTTCGTATTCACTGATAGAAACATATTCCTTTGAAAACTGCACCTATATTAGTTTTCTATATTAGTTAATTTAACAGTTAATTTCTTGTAAAGATTATATGACTGGGTTTCAAACATTCTCCTTTTACCCTACAAATGTTTAATTTCGAATTCAAGCAATTCCTGTTTTTCAAAATTAATTATTTTGTTATATATTGTAAAAAAAGTTGGAATACTAACTTTAATAAAATTAGAAAATATTTTATTAGATTGTCATGACTTAAGAAACCAAATATTTACTTGAATAAACCTAATTTTGGTGGTGCACTTACGATAAAGATTTGACTCCGCTGACCGTGAAGTCATCGTAGATCAATTCTTCTATTTGAACCTTCGTTGTGACACACTAAATTCGAAGAGATTTGCCACTAAACACGAAATCACTTTTTTTAAACTTCCCGATGCGCCTTTCGGTAACCATGTTAGCATCATCAGGAGATGAAGAGAATTTTTTTTGTAGTAAATCTATGTGAGGTTAGTGTTTCCCATCAAAGGTTCCAATATAAGAGCTGAGTTTAAATGATAATAAACATTTTTTATATTGAAATGCAACGAAGCTGCACTTATTTGATTGAATCATTTCCTGATGATGCAAATCTGGTGAGCGAAACGTATGCTGTGAATTTAAAAACAAGTTAACTGGTTTTTAATGGATTAGAATCTTTAGCACTAGACTAGACTAGATTGTCTAGTCTAGATTGAAAGTTTAGTGCTAGTGCTAGATAGCACTAGCAGTAGACTTTAGCACTAGAAGTTGGTTGAGTATAACTGTATTAATAAAGTTTGCAGCCTATAGTTTAATGATTTTCCTTTTGTCACTTTGTATCCATATCCTGAAAAAGATTCATTGACATTTTTCGGTATCATACGATGGTTATTCGTTCTGACAAAGTAATCGATCTAACAAAGACAACACATGACTTTTCAGATCCTTTATTTTATTTTTTAACGTAGTTTCCTTACAATTCAACACGTTTAGATTAACGACGTTCCAATTTTTAATATGCACATTATAATATATTTTACCTAACACTATAAAATAAGGAGTTGTCTCAGTTTTGACCTCATTGTCTGAAGTGAATCTTCTACTAGAAAACAGTTTTTTAGGTGTGGAAAGAAAAAGTAATCGGTGGGAGTCAAATCCGGTGAATAATCCGGTCAAATCCGGTGACAAATGATTTTTTATCATTTTTAATTTTCGACTTCTAAAATGTTATTTAAAGGCATTTTTCATATTGGCATTTCATCAAATCTGGTAACTACTATGTATGTGAAAAGAAGATTCCCTTTAAAGACTAATAAAATGTTATTTAGGGGGATCGTTCATTTTGTCTGGATTTATATATATTTCGATTTTTTTACAATAAAAATTCAAAATTTATTTTAATAAATGTTAACCATGTTTAGTTTACCACTAAAGACCAAATCACTTTTTTTGAACTTTCCTTGAGATTAAACCATCTCCTGATGATGCTAACACGGTTATCAAAACGTGCGTCGAGAAGTTTAAAAAAGTTATTTGGTGTTTAGTGGTAAATCTCTTCAACTTTAGTGTTTCACACCAAAGGTTCCAATAGAAGAATTGATGTTTAGTTTATTAATTCTAATATCAGTTGTTTTCTGGTTTTTGTTGATTAGGCCGCTCAATAAGTGTTAAATTGTTCTGAGTTATCATTGATACACCCCATCTGCGGACAGATATATTTTACGATGATAATAAATAACTTCGTGTGCGAAAATATATCATGCATAATTCTTTCAACACAAAACCAACAGCAATAAAAGAAAAGGCCCAAAGGCGAAACGAGTTTTTCGAAACTGAAATATGAAGCGTTCCAACCCACGAAATACGTCCCTTGGACGCATCTTTCATTGATATCCTGCAAAATCGGCTCGTAATCCTCGACGATAAATCACCGAGTGTTTCGCGCGCCATGTCCTTTCGCCCACCATGGTGTCGAAGCAAAATGAAGTGGCTACCTCGATCGCTATCGGTGACTAAGCGGAATGCTACGCCTTTGATCGAGTGTCTCTCTCTCTCTCTCTCTAGTCCTCCCCCAACCCGATATGTCAGGAGTTAAATTATTTTTGTGGTATAGCCGAGTTATTGGAGGGAATGTTTTAATGCCATATTAATATTAGAATTTTTAGAATTTCACAACCTAATATGATTCAATTCGTATTAAAAATCTGTTTATTCTTTTTAAAACTATATTTTTCTGCTAAAATAAAAGTTTGTACAATATTATATATATATATATATATATATATATATATATATATATATATATATATATATATATATATATATATATATATATATATTTATATTATTATTATTATTTTTTTATTTATAGGGACTTTCGGTCAGTTGATAAGTTTTAATTTTTTTATTGTTTTATTGACGTTTTGGTTCAATAACGAACCATCTTCAGAACATTTCTACAATAAACATTATTTTTATAAAAAACAGAAATTTACATTTAAAAGCCTACCAATATTAAATATGTTATATTTGTTAAATATGTCACAGTCAAATATATGTCATTTAAAATTTTTTTAAAATTGTCACATATTAGTTAAAAAAAATTGAAAATTAATTGTTTATTTAAATATTGGTAGGTTTTTAAATGTAAATTTGTGTTTTTTATAAAAATAATGTTTATTATAGAAATGTTCTGAGGATGGTTCGTTATTGAACCGAAACGTCAATAAAACAATAAAAAAATGATAACTTATTAACTGAACGAAAGTCCCAATAAATAAAAAAATAATGTTGGGCGGACACTTACGGGACCCTAAAAAAGTGTCTGTTTAATGGAGTTGTCCGTCCAAGAGAGATAACGCATAAGCGTGAATTTAATAAACATTTAATAATAAATATATAATATATTATTTATTAGTCACTACAAAACATACATAACACAAAAATTGCATTATAACTATATGTACATATAAAAAATATTTTTCTCTGTTGGGTTTTTCTTGACAACTGAAATATCTTGGAAGTGATACAATCCGAAGATCCAACTTAGATATGAAATCCATTGCTAGCAGATCGTCACGTGTCGCAACAAAGCATTTTAATTGCTGTATCATATTAATTGCTTCTTCTTTCTGTGTTTTCATCATCTATTCCATCAGATATCGTCTCTTGCATAAGAATCTCCTGACAAACCGAATCATCACTTTCCTACTACTATCTGTCCCGATACCTAAATCATCATTAGTTTTCCAGCCAAAAATTGACAATGATAGGTCATCTTCAAAATTTGAATCTTTTGAGTTTTCTGTTGGATTTTCAGAGTTACTGTGTGTAATTCCAAATTTAGAAGAGCAATTTTGAATTGTATTCTTTGGTACTCGGTTCCATGCATTTTTAATAAGATAAATTGCATCCAAAACGTTTTTTTTTTTAGAGTGTTTGAGCTTATTCACCAGTACTCATGGCTAATAAACATTTTTTAACAACAAATGTTTTATAAAAAGCTTAAAAGCTTTTAATGATGCCCTGGTCTAGAGGTTGGCACATCGACGTGCAATTGGGAGGCAAAAAAGTAAATTCAATATTTTCTAATTTTGTCTCTCGGGTGTGAAAATTTTTCGTTTCTCACGTTGCAACTTTCGACAAAATTTCATTAACTAATCGGTCATTAATTTCCCAGTCATCCATACTTTTCTATTCCATCTCCAAGTGACAGGTACATTGTTCAGATTGATGTGTTTCAAGCCCTTGGTTTTGCGGTTCTTTCTATTAGTAGCTTTTTTTTTCTCCATTCATGTATACACAAAACAGTATAGTCACCCCTTCATTCGAAAGTTTGCCTCCAATGCATTTTTTGCGCTCAAATGTAATGCTTTTTTGTGAAGTACACAAAAAAATGTGTAATGAAGTACACAAAAAAACGAGACGAGAACATAAATGCAACAGTTGTTTATTATATAAAATAGGTTATGTTTGAGGCAAATGTTTAAACACATGTGCTCTTGTTCACGTTAACGAGAGGTCACATTATTCAACTGTCACTAGAAAATTAAGGAACGAAATTGTTGTTCATTTTAAACATCTGTTCAAAAAAACGAGTGTTCACGCTATAATATTTATATATATATATATATATATATATATATATATATATATATATATATATATATATATATATATATATATATATATATATATATATTATAGCATCTCTGAATCTCCTATATCATCATTTTCATTTGGTTTTAAATATATTTTTATCATATTTTGTTCATAAAAATGTACATGGTTCGGTCAATAATCGGTCATTAATATATTAACAATATTTCTATATAGTCCACGTTAAGAGTTAAAACAATAACACAACAAGAAAAGACTGCATTTAGAAAATAAAAAAGTATGAGGGATAGATATCTTCATACTTTATGATACTCACGATTCAGAGTACAGAGCTCAGCTAATTAAGACTATAATATGTTATAGAGATATACTCTAAGGAACCGTTGTAGAAGATACAGTCGAATATCTCTACTATAAAAGTTTACTATATCGGGCATCTTACTCGAGGTTGCGATATAATTCGAAATATTATTATGAATTATGGCCGCGAGATGGCACTAGGTGATATGACTCACCACGCCTTTCTTCACGGAACAAATATAAACATATGTTTTATTGATGTTCTCAGTTTCCTTTGAACATCGACGCCGGCTCGACTAATGAAGGCTATAAGGCCTGAAATCTGTCCTTGTTTTTAGTGAGGGCAGCAAAACCCTTTTAAAAATAATTAAACCAATAAGAGTCTGGAAATTCAAGTAACAAATGAATCGATACAATAACAAAATGTTTTTTAAAATAAAGAAAACATAGTTATATATTCCAGGTAAACTTCATGTATCAGATTATACGAATGCATCAACGCGATTGTGTAAAAGTAATAAATAAAAGTTATTCTTCTGTATATCAAGACCCATCCATTCTTAAACAAGGCCATTAATAATGCTTTAAAACTGACAGAAGAGAGAATGAATATCTGCACTTTTTTCTTCATTATTTTCAAAAATAACCACATAATGATGGTGTGGAAAATAATATCACCGATTATTGATAGATTTAGATTATAATGTAATTTAAAAAGCCATAATTTGTATTAAAGTATATTATATAAATGAATAGATATTTTTGACAGCGAAGAATTTTTTATGGTAATAGATACTGCAGCGTTTGATGCTTTATTTTGAATTTTCCCCATTTACTTTAGTTAAATAAAAATGCTAGGTGCTATAATTAATTCTAATCTTTCGCAAAGCCATGTCAAGAGCTAGTTCATTAGTACGTATCCCTGGAGTATCAAGCTTAATTAAATACGTATTAGCATTAATCTTTTTATGAATCCATTTTTTTTCAGGAATAATAATTAAGTGCACCATTACGCGCAAGTGATACTAATGGAAAATGTAATTTGGCCAGCTTGAAATTCACCTCGTTAAGTTTTATTTTATTATGTTTGAAAAATAAACTCAATGATAACATTTAATACATTAATAAATTAAATGTATATGTTATTTTTCTTCTACTGTAGTCATATTCAAATTATGTTACCATATATATATATATATATATATATATATATATATATATATATATATATATATATATATATATATATATATATGAGTTGTCTGGTTTCAAATTACCTTAATTGTATTTTTTATAATTTTGAGATAATCGCAAAAAACTGTTTTGGAATTATTTTGGCATTATTTAATTAAAATTAATTTCTTTATTGCTATGTGGACTAATGACGTTTTAAAAATTAAATAATCATGTCTTTTGAAATAAATATAAACACACAATTTGGATTTAAAACTGATGTTTGTTACCAACCGTAGATTAAGTGCAATTTGAAACCAAACAAAATGGATTTGGCATGATTTAAAGATGAAAGTAACAGAAGTCAATTAGATTTAATTGAACAAAAAAAGTTTTTTTCTTAGAAATAACACATAAAAATGTCTTAAACTCTCAAATCTGTTATATCTTCAGTTTGTTCGCAAAAACACTTATCTTTGTCTTCACTGATTTCTTCGGAATCACTGGGAATATTATTATGTTTATAATATTCCAGACTTTCCAGTTTTCTCCACTCCTTTCCATTGTGCTTACTTAATAGGTTGTGTACGTCCTTCATCTTCAGATCTTTCGGTTTCACTCCGGTAGGAATTCCTTTTTAGGCTGAATATTGAAAGCAGTTTGGTTTTTCTTACTAGACTCCTTTGAATACTACTGTTACTGAACGGTAAAATAACTCACCTCGAATGGTGATGACGTTATTGTTAGGCGTCGTATAATGATCCTTTTGCACTGGTTTCAAATGCCATTGTGATACTGGCTTAAGGATTTGTTGACCAGCACCTTTCCAGTCACTATCGAGGACATCTTTGCCAAATTTTAAAATAGTACCATGTTCTTTAAAAATAGTAATGTATTCTTCTGGCCTTACAATGTCTTCTTTCTTTCATATTTCTTTTTCAATTGTGGCAAATACTCTATCAGGAGGAATGTAGGAGTGTCCAACCACAGGAAATACTAACTCGATTGTTTTAATAGGGCTGGTTTGACTACTTAACCATTTCAAGCACATAGGCAACAAAATAGTGTTTTTATTTTGGCTGCCGCATCGATCGGCGACTGACCGCACTGTATCTACTCCCTCTAAGTTGCTGTTATTTAATGCGAAAAACACGCAGCTCGCGATTTCACTGGCACCCTTTGCATGTTCATTTTCAGTCCATGTAAAAATTTTAACCTTATCTTTTGAGAAGGGAGCAAGCAAGTGTCCGGTTACATTAGTAAAGTTGTAAACATATAGTTCTCTGCTGTAATAGGTGCTTCGATCGGGTATCTTGGGTAGTGTCAAATTTTTCTGACAATCAAAAAATTGTCAGAAGGGCGTCCCGTTTCTCTTCTCGTTTTTTGAAAAATTTTTAGCTCTGGGCTTATGTATACAATACTCTGTTGTTAGCGTTGTTTTAGTAGATGCATCTTCTTTATTCTTATTTTTTTCCTAAGTTTGAGCCACTTAGAGCAAACATCAGTACGAGGGGAGCCAAAGCCGATATTGAAGCATATATTGAAAATACAACAAAAGTAATTCTCTTTTACATTTTCATCGCAAATGTCTTCGTGTTGAAACATCTTCCACATTTTTTGAGCACACACAATTTGAGCGTATGAAAATCCTTTAGTGATTCCCTGTTTGGGAGAAATATAATTTTTGCGACGAACGTTACTTTTGGTTTAATTGGTTTGTAAATAAACATAACTGGATAATTTGAGCCTATGAAAATGAAGTGATTCACTGTCGTCGCTGTATCGACACTATTTTCAAAACATGCAAATATTTGTCCTTGAAGATAAAATAAAAATTAACGGACTCTAACTACCGGTGTAAGGTGCAATGATAACTAACGGGCGTAGTTATCATTGCACCTTATATTTAAATTGACACTCTTATTGGACAACCAATAAGACATTTTTAGACCTTTGGAGTGACTACAGCTCTCAATTGAACATTTCTTCTTTTACATTGAAGAAAATTGCACATGCATTGCACGAAATACATAGGGTGCATCTTTTATCGTCTGCAAATTATGCATATCGTTTAGGCTCTTATTTAAGTGACTCTAATTAAATATAATTTAACGAGCTGACTTTCAAGCTGGCCAAATTACATCTTCCATTAGTTTCACTTCCTAGTTATGGTACACTTATATTATCTTTGAAAAAAAATTATTTCAAAAAAAGATTAATGCTAATACATGCTAAATTAAGTTTGATACTCCGAGGATACGTACTAATGAACTAGCGTTTGACATGGCTTTGCGAAATATTAAAATTAATTATAGCACCCAGCATTTTTATGGAACAAAAATGAACGAGGAAAATTTAGAAAACATACCATCAATAAGCGTAAACATTCTTTAACGTCAGACACATGCAGTAATTTAGATAATGATTATATAATTTGATACTTGAGAAATTTTGCGTTACTTTTTTTCTAGTAATGGTTTGCGTTTTAAATTACTTTATATAGTTAACATTACTAGGTCGAAACACAACCATTAATTTCCGATTTGTAGTTGACTTCTATCATTAATCTGTTTTATTCTGATTCAAAATTAGTGTCCCGATTTTTTGAAATAATGAAGGCAAATAAGTAGATGTTCACTATCACCTATGTTTCTTTCAAAGTTTTCTTAAAGGTTTTGAGGACTGAAAAGTTGACTTCTTCAGATGAACTTTTCTTGTAATAAAACTGACTGTACATTAATCTCGATGCTTGAAGAATTGGTAACCTGCATTTGGGAAACTCGATCAGAAAAATGATATTGAATTGATAAATTGAGAGTATTTTGTGAAACCTCACCCCCGACGCTTGTTTTAAGGATATCTGGTTCCATCTTTACATAAATGAGGCAGTTTTCGGTGTACGTCAAGGATTTTCTTCCAGCAGTGCGTCCAATTCTTCATCATTTATTCTTTTTGTGGTTGTCCTGGGTTTTCTGCATCATTTTAGTCAAAATTTCCAATTCGAAATCGCTCGAACTACTTCATACAAGCACTGTACGAGAAAACATTGTCTCCACACAACAAGTCACATATCATATCCTAAGCTTTCGCAGCATTTTTTTTATTTGAATAGCGAAAAAAAAGACTGTGGCTCAGATATTGGTTTTTGAATATTAGTATATCAAACTGAAACTCGTACACTTCAAATAAATTATTATTTTTTTGAATAACTATCCTTTTGATTTTTTTTATATATTTCAGGAAGTATGGTCATCGATAAAATGTTATTGAAAGGAAAAATCAGTGAAAAGATATTTGTAGAGACTAAATTAAACATTTTTATTTTTTGATAGTCAAAATGAAACTCGTACACTGTGATATATCTATATATGCATATATATGATATATGCATATATATATATATATATATATATATATATATATATATATATATATATATATATATATATATATATATGATACTTACATAAAAAAAAACTATTAACACGTTGGCTACCATACGAGTCGGTATCGACTCACATGAAAAAGTGCCAAATCTACCGCGTGGGTTGAAATCGGGTCGCGACAAGTCTGAACACGAGCCCACATGAATCATTACGTCTCATGCTTGTTTACTTCAGTTGTGCAATAAACCTCATATCAAGTGCATTGGCCCAATTAGTCAATTGATTTTATTTAAATATTGTGAGTGATTTTTAGTGATCTGGCTGCTAAGGTAAGTTATTATAGCTTATTATTACCCCATTTCGAACGAAAAAAATTGTGAGACGATTTCGACTCTCAATTTTCTCTTATCAATTTTTTACAATGAAAACAAAAATGAAATTTTGAATTTTCATTATTTATTCACCTTGTTATTGAAGTAAATATTATTCATTATTATTATTATTATTTCGTGTTATTGTAGATGAATGGTACTATACCTAGAAGCTGCAAAAGGTTAACAGTATCTGAAATTCAGCGAATATTAGAAGGAGATTCAGAAAATGAAGGGGAGGGTCAGGATTTCTCTTCTGATGTCAGCGAATACGAACCAGATGAAGAAGAGAATATTCCCGAAAGTGACGACAACGCTGATGATGGTGTCCTATCTGATCCGCAGTCTCCAGGACCATCAGTATCAACAACTCCAGTTCGAAAATGGAATAGCGTTACTGGTGAACTTTTAAAAACATTTGCCTTTACCGGTGACTCCGGATTAAAAAATATTAACGGAGTAAGTAAGGAAATAGATGCCTACTTACTTTTTCTGGACAATGAGGTCATTCGACTAATGTTAAAATGGACAAACAAGGCAGGAGAAAAATATTTTATTTCTAAAAATAAACAAATCCAGTGGAAAACTGTAACTGAGTTGGAATTGAAAAAATTTCTTGCATTGTTGCTCTATTTTGGTTTAGTCCGATATCCGTCATTAAAAAATTACTGGTCGAGGGATAGAAAATTCGTAAATCTATTCGTGCGCAGCACCATGCCACGAAATAGGTTTGAAGAAATTTTACGCTTCATTCACTTCTCAGACGAAGACAGCCGGCCAGATGATAGACTGAAGAAAGTGTATGATTTAGTCTACATGATGAATAAAAAATTTCAATATTACTCCAACCCAGAGGAGGACGTAATAATTGATGAGACCATGGTGCCTTTTAGAGATAGGCTGAAGTTTCGCCAATATTTACCAGGAAAGGCACACAAATATGGAGTAAAATTATACAAGGCTTGTGGAGCAGACGGCTATACATACAGTGTTAAAGTTTATTCTGGTAAAGAAGATGACAAAAATCCAGCGGATTTGCGGCACAGCAATAAAGTTGTGTTGGGCTTATTGCAGAATTATCTAAACCAAGGGAGGACCTTAGTGGTCGACAACTTTTATACAAATATCGCAACAGCAACAGAACTTTTGAAGTCCAACACACATTTAGTTGGAACAATGCGGGCGAGAGTGAAAGACGTTCCCAAAAGTATTTTAAATGCGAAATTGAAAAGGGGAGAGGTTGTTGGACTTGAAAGCGACGACGGCATTGTTGTCGGCTGCTGGAAGGATAAAAGGGATGTGCGATTCATAACAACAAAGCATACTTTGGAAATGGTACCTGTTGGAAAAAATAGAAAAGGCGAAACAGTAAACAAGCCAACAGCCATTACATATTACAACAAGAGGAAGCAAGGCGTGGATCTCTCTGATCAGATGACCTCTTATTATTCACCGCTGCGTAAAACGATTCGTTGGTTCCATAAAGTTGCTTTCTTGCTGATACTAGGAACATCTGTTGTAAACGCGTGGCTAATTTTCAAAAAATTGACAGGATCTAAACTGTCCATTGCGAATTTTCGAGAATCTCTGATCGACTATCTCGTAAGCACTTCAGGACCAGCAACTCCGTCTACCTCTACCAAGAAAGACAAGCATAGCTTACAAAAAACCACCCAAAAAGATAAGAAAAACCACTCTGTGAGACGTCGCTGCGTTAACTGTTACGCCACCCTCAGCAAACATCTCGGCAGAAAAGAGGCACTGAAAAAATGCCCTAAGGTTGTTACCAAGTGTGTGACATGCCCAGGGGAACCATCTATGTGCCTAGAATGCTTTGATAAACATGATACATAGTTTTGTTTTTATATATAAAAAGAATTTTTTTTGTATTTTTTATAAATTTTTTAAAATTAAAAATCTCAAAAACTACAAGACTTTTCCTTGGCCCAACTATACCAGTTTCTGTAGGTCTCACTTTACACTAGGCAGTAGCCAAGACACAATATCCTCCTTTGTGGCACAGTATTTTTAAATTGCCATAAGAGAAGCACTAGCGTGAGCCACTATATCGACTCTCACTTTTTTGTTAGCTTCTTTCCACTGCGAGACGAAATCAACCCGCAGTAGTGTACTACCTAAATTTCTTTGCGAGTCGATTTCGAACCACAAATATGTGTTAACGCCAAAGTACCAAATGACCGCGGGATATATAGACTGAAAAAAACCACTTATGGTGGTAGCCAACGTGTTAAAAAAGTAGAAATTAATATTTGGTTGGCAATTCTTTGTTAAAATTAACATCTAGCCGCCATTTAAAAGAATTACATCTTTTAAACGGCGAGGCATATATTCTACTAACTTTTGACAATATTCAGGTGCTAGTTTTGCCCACTCTTCCTGAAGAGCCGGTTTTAATTGCTCAATATTTGAAATTTGATGACTTCTAATTGCAACCTTTAAATGGTACCACAAATGTTCAATCACATTTAGGTGAGGAGTTTCCATAACTTTGGGGCAGTTATATAATAACCAGATCTTAATGTTCAGCGCTTTCTGCTTGGAATCGTTGTCTTGGTAAAAGATAATCCTTCTTCTATTGCCAATTTTTGAACACTTGATTTTGTTAAGATATCAAGATAAATATTTTGGTTTATAATCCCTTCAATAAAATATAAGTTACCAGAGCCTTTGGCGGACATGCAGTCCCATCTATTACGGAGCCGCCATCAAATTTTACAGTCGCTCGAAAATTCTTAGATTTTACTGCTTCATTAGGTTTTCTCCACACCCTATGACTTCCTTCAGAACCAAAAATGTTGAATTTACTCTCATCCGCGAATACCACGTTTTTCTAAAATGAAAAATCCCTATCTCTGTGCTCTTCGGAAAGTGGAAGAAGTTTGATTTTGGTTCCCTTGCTTATATAGAGTTTCTTTCGTACTACTGTAAGTTGTTTCTATGTAATATATTCCTAATTTTTTGGGGATTAATTTTTTTCTTCAAATCTATTTTTACCTATTTTGCTAACTTATGAGCTGACAGTTTGGGTCTTAAAACTGCACTGTACTGTAATAAATTGAATTCGGAACTGGACAACTAATGTAACATTTTCTATAGCAATAAATTGAGGGTGTATGAGTTTCTATTTGACTCTAAAGAAATATTGAAAACAATTTTTTTCGAACATGTTAGTTATTATAAGAATTTCTGTGGAAAAACTGCCTTCTATAGCCATCATTCTCTAAATGAATAAAGGAAAATTTAAATAGACTGACATTTAACAAAATAATCACTTATTTGAAAAATGTTCAAGTGTACTAATTTCAGTTTGATATACTGTATTAAAATAACTCTATGGCGGGAAAAACTTGAGATATAATTAGTTAAAGATCTAGAATTCAATATAGGATTTTATGTATTTCCAAATGCTAAACTTGAAGAGATTTACCACTAAACACCAAAACGCTTTTTTTAACTGCTCGACGCACGTTTCGCTAACCATGTTAGCAACATCTGGAGATGATTTAATCAGATTAAATCATCTCCTGATGATGCTAACATGGTTAGCGAAACATGCGTCGAGCAGTTCAAAAAAGTGTTTTGGTGTTTAATGGTAAATCTCTTAAAGTTTAGTGTGTCACACCAAAGGTTCCAATAGAAGAATTGATTATTCCCAAATGATACTAATGATAACTTATATTGATTATTACAAAATAAATTCAGTTTCCTTTAATGGCGATGACCATGTTAGCAACATCTGGAGATGATTTAATCAGATTAAATCATCTCCTGATGATGCTAACATGGTTAGCGAAACATGCGTCGAGCAGTTCAAAAAAGTGTTTTGGTGTTTAATGGTAAATTCCTTAAAGATTATTCCCAAATGATACTAATGATAACTTATATTGATTATTACAAAATAAATTCAGTTTCCTTTAATGGCGATGTTGTGTGCCTAGAAAATATCATCAAAAGCAGTCATAAACAATAATGTAACCTATTTTAAATACTTAATTTGCCTTTATATTTTTTGTGGATAAATTCCGAATTTTATAAAACAAAAGCACCGGGAATTAATTCCCGACAAATAATAATAATCGAAGACGATCATTTCTATTTATAAAGAACAATTTTATGCCGGCATATTCAATGGAAATTGAAGTGGGTGAAAAGTATTGGAATTGTCATTTAATCAATATATTGTTGTTGGTTCAAACAAAAGGAAATAAAATAGGCATGCGCATGTTAAAATTTTTATGTTTATTTTAAACGTTTGTTGAAACTATTTTTCTTAATAATTTTTCTAGTGAATATTAGATTCTGTCAAATAAATGCTGCGAATCGTATAACCGAATACAAAATATTGAATTGGTTTGATTTTTGGTTAGAACGAACATACCATGGGGCGATTAATAATTCTTGATCTTTTAAGAGATGTCACTGGAAACAAGGTTCGGTTCACAGTCTCATATCTCATGTAATTTTGTCGCTACGACTGTACCTTTCAAAACACTATTGATGTTTAAACGATTTCGAGTTAGCTTCATATTTTTTAAATGAAGCAAGAAAAAAGCAAGTGAAAGCCATCGTATACTGGGTGGAAACTTAAGGTGGCAATGCCCAACGCAACACGCTTGTGGGCGTTGGTTCAAACGATTCAATAGTGATGATTTCTAATTGAAAGGCAAAGAACGCCCAGGTCAACTGAAAAAAATTGAAGATACCGAATAACAAAAATTGTTTGAAGAAATCGATATGGAAACTCAACAACAAATGGCAGAGAGATTAAATGTTGGGGGAAACCTACCATAACATAACATACCATATCAGCTGAACGACATACAGATGGAAAAGAGAAAACGGTGTGAAAAGTTTAGATTTATCGGCATGAAAGAAATACTTTTTTTTTGCAGCGGATCGTGACTGGAGACGAAAAATAGATATATTTCGAGAACTAAAATGACACAAAATTATGGGTTGACTCAGGATAACCATCAACATCGACCGCAAGACAGAATCCGTTTGGAAAAAAGACAATGCTGTGCATTTGGTGGGATCAGAAGGGTGTCGTGTACCATGAGCTACTGAAACAGTTAATACCGTTCGCTACCGTTAACAAATGTTCAATTTGAATCATGCATTGATCGAAAAGTGACCAGAATGGGCTACAATACACGAAAAAGTAATTTTGAAGCACGACAATGCCGTGTCACACCCAATGAAAGTGGTCAGACCCCATTTCTTCACATGGATGGGAACACCAGATTTGGATTCACTCACTTCAACAATTACGGAAATGTCGACAAATGGCGTAATGACTGCACCACCTCAAAAGATTTACGGCTTTTCTGAGAGGGCATCCATAAATTATCAGAGAGATGAGAAAAATGTGCAGCTAGGGAACGCGCATACTTGAAATAAACAATTTTTTTCCTTTGTCTCAAATTTAACGTGTTTTCTTTAAGAAAAAAATTAGAATCATTAACCACCATACCTGGTAAAATATTGCTCAAGCATCAAAATTTTGTTATTTTCAAAGTAGTCTCATTTAATGCAATATATTTATGCTACGATAAAAAACACTTCTTATAGCCACTTTTCGGCACTTATAAATAAATATATAAATAAATGAACACACACTTTATTTAGCATAGGCAGCTAATAGTAGCACTACCAAATCAATACATAAAAAATAAATAAAAGTAAGAAAAATTGTAAGAAATCTTAACAAAAGAAAATAGAACCAAAAGGCAATAACTAACACTGTTCAAATGATAACACACTCTATTGCTTCAAATAATAATTTAACAGTATATTAAATACGTACACATTAGGAGCACTCCCTATGAGGGCGGGCAAAATATTGAAGAGACAAACACCTTCACAAGGTTTTAAGCTTTTTCTGCCTAACCATGAAGTGGTAATTTAACTATTGGGACATAAAAAAAGTTGAACGGGGTTATATCTGGCGAATATCGTGCTTGATCATTGACATTCATTGAATTCGCAAATAAGGATTAATGTATGAAATTTGACATATCATATCATGTTGTTTTTTTTACAAATTCGGCCTTTTTCGGCGAACATTTGCTCTCAAATATCTATTGATGCCCATATAATATTGTTTGTTGACCGCTTGCCCCTTCGGAAGGAATTTGTAGTGGATAACATCCCGATAATCAAGGAGAATTGTCAACATGACTTGTTATTTTCGATTTCGACTCGTTGTCCAAGGGCCTTTCCGAAACTTGTTGGAATGAATGATGCTATTGATAATGCTCTTAAGCTTAAATAATGATCGTCCATCGCTATTTTCTTCACTTTGCCGATGTTTTCGAAAAGCGAAAAGCAAATATTTTTTTCATAACTTTACGATCAGGTACAACTGATTGTTTCGACAATTTTTTCCTATGTAGAATATAAATCTTAAGGATGAACGAAATAGTGTCACATATGACTTTAGTTGTAAAAGACAGCTAACTTTTCGTTTGCTAGTTGATAGTTGGAATACACACCTTAAATGGACGCAATCAAATTTTTGTATTTTACATAATCGTTCGGAGCCTTATAAAACGACAATGGCACAATTCGAGCAATTTAAAAAATTTGGAACACTTAGAGGTGGAGATATATCCAAAAACGTATTAGAGATTTAAATACAGCGCGAAGCACTAAAAATATTGTGTTTAGTGTGAAGGAAACTCCAGAAACATCGATTCGACGACGTGTTGCATAATTGGGAATATCTCCACGCAGTTTACCCCGAATTTTAAGAAACTTTTTACATACGTTTCTCTGTAATATTTGAGTTGTTTAAGACCTGCTGTCTGCAGAAACTAATAAGTGATTAATAATACTATTACTTCCATCTAATGTACAATATTGAATTTGAATTTTGACAATGAACTATAGTTTTATATAAGTGATCAAGCGAATAAATAAAATAGTCATTTCTGGGAATAGATAATACCCGCTACATTCATCAACGATATTAAATCCAGTTAAACTTACAATTTGGTGCGGTCTTCATAGTCAAAATATCATTGATCATATATTTTTGAAGACAATTGTGGAAATATAGTTACAGTTAACGGTAAAAGCTATAGACACGATTCAAAATTTTTTGGTGTCTCAGTTGAAAGAGCAAGGACTGGAGAATACATTTTTCCACTAAGATAGTGCTATAACACATACTTCATGTGAAACAGCTAACCATTTGAAAAATATTTTTCCTAGCCGTTTAATTTCTGAAAAAGAAATTTATTGTGGTCGCCTACATATCCTGATTTGACAGCTCCGGATTATTTATAACGGAGAAATGTTTAAAGGAAAAGGTTTAAAGAAATAAGCCTCAAACCATATAGTAACTCAAGGACAACATCCGTGCTGAAACTGTTGCATTTACATCAGATATGTTGACATAACTTTTAGAAAATGTGTTAAAAAGAGCACAAAGTTGCATTACATCTCACATTTGATCGAATTTTTTTTTCAAAAATCAACAGAAAATTTAAAAACGAAATGAACATATTACAAAAAAAATCAGCATTACCCTTGTCCCACCCTGTAGATGCGCAAAATTCTATTAGTATTATACAAGGGCTGGTCAAGAAGTCTCTAGTCTGACAATGAAAAATAAAATTTTAATCTATAAAAGCTTCTGTTATATTACAAAATAATCTTCCACAAGTTAACACTTTGCCCAAGGCTTCTCTAATAATTTTATGTTCTCTGAAAGGGATTTCCAGAAGGAATGCAAAATATTCCTATACGGCAATTCTGACTTATTCATTTAATTTAATACGCATACTCCCGAAGAATGTTGTGGAGATTTGAAATAAATGGAATTCAGACGGGAGCAAATCTGGTGAATGCGGTGGATGTTGCAACTCTTCGTACTTTAATTCATTCAATTTAACCACCTTCAAAAAAACTAGTCTTTTTCGCGAATTTTTACATCTAACTGTATAAAATTCTTCAAATATCAGATCAACCAGTGATACAGATAGAATTATCTCCTGATGATGCTTAGTTAACGCATAGTTAACGAAACGCACGCCGAGAAATTAAAAACAAGTCATTAGTTGTTTAGCAGTAAATTTCTTTGGGTTTAATCTTCGTTTAATATAACATTTGATATACTTTTTCGACCAAAAATTTCTCACAGTTTTCGTACCGTCTCCGCATAAATTTCACTGAATTTGTAACGTGTTCTAACAATAGTAATACGCTGTTTTTTCTTTTAGTGTTCCATATGTATCGTGCAGTGATTGGAGTTTTGTGAAAAATCAACTTGAGTTAATATTTCGTTCTAAAGAGCCCAATCAATGAACTGAATTCTGGTTTATATTGAAGTTATGTCTTTAAACCATAACTGCAATGTATGCAAATAGTTTTACTAATTGAGAACGGCGGTATTTATGTCTATTTTGTTGATAATTCGCTTTTCCAATACAACTTATCCTTCAAAGTAAATAAACACAAATCAGACAAACCGCCAGACAATTAAAGCGAAGCAAATCGCGAAAGCATTCCCGGAATTTATGTTTACAAATTCGGTTAGATGGGCGCCAAGAAAGTTCGCCTCACCGTCTTGTCGTCCATCTGCTCTAATGCTTTTCCGAGTGACTGAGAACGACGCCGGCAATTAATCGTTAGCGCTTTACGATCCGCCTCGCTCTAAACACTCGAAAACCGCAAAATTTTCAAAAGCCAAAAGAACTAATTTAAGACTGCGGTTTTCTCGATGAAATTTAAGACCTCCACGGACGACGACAACGACAACGTCGGCCGGGAATTCATCCAGTTTGTTTTTGCATTGCTGCTGAAGAATAATAATTATTTCGAAATGTTAAACTGTCAGCTTTTAACGTAATAAGTTTTAGAATGCTGAACGAACTAACAGCAGTAAACTAATTTACGCATTAGTTTCAGAAATTTATAAATGGATTGGGATTCAGGATAATCCATTCTTCGGACTTCAACACTTCTCATACATTTGATTCTACTAAATTTTAGACTGATGTAGACAGTTAAGTACGAGGCTTACGAAGAATTATCGGGTTATGATATTTGTATGATTCAGTAGACGGTGTGTTGGGATGTTTAAGACGCGTGCATTTATTTGCTTGTTTCTGATAACCGAGTACCGGAGGGCATATGTTTCGTGTCTTGATGTTTAGACTCTTCGGGGTACCTACACATGCTCCCCCATCAATAATAGGGAGACCCTATCCACAGCCAACAACCAATGTTTTCACCTCTCCAGTTGAAGGGATGGGTGGGGCTCGTCTCCAGTCATCAACCAACAAAAATGCTCATTAAGGCGGAGATGCAGGTTGTTGTGTGTTCCACATGAGATTGTGAAACCCAACGGTTGGGTGTATGATTGATGACCCTCAACTACTGTTGTCTCAGTGGACGCAGTCCAAAGAAATCTGACAATATATATATATATATATATATATATATATATATATATATATATATATATATATATATATATATATATATATATATATATATATATATATATGCGCCATCCGACGGGAAGTCGGAGAAAACATTGATTGTTGGCTGTGGATAGGCTCTCAATATTATTGATTTGAAACATTAAGAGATGAAACATATGCCCTCTCGTCGTCTCCAGTCATCAACCAACAAAAATGCTCATATATATCCTCTATCTATCCTATCTATCTCTATCTCTATCTATCCTCTATCTATCCTCTATCTATCCTATATCCAATGCGCCTGGGTTCATATGTTGTAATCATACGTACATTTGCGCCATATTGCTTCATATTATCAGTACTGAAGAAATGGCTCGTTGGACGCAATTTATTTCAAATATTGAGGACAATGTTAAGACAAGCATATATTTTGCAGAGGTGAGCAAATTGCGTCGAACTGTGTAATAAAATTTCGAACGCCATTGGTCCAAATATATTGATTTGCAAGGTAATTACGTAGAAGAATATTGAAAAAAATCTTTTATTTATTGTGATAAAGAAAATATTTTTTTATATTCTTTATCATACCGAGAATATTTTACACGATGCTTGTACAGTCAAGAATGGCAGAACATAACCTATGCTAATGCAAATGATGTAAGTGAAATCAAAAAGGAAAACGTTATGTAAACAGTTCTTATAATTGGTGATGAAAGAATTTCCACTTGATAAGTATCCATAAGGCTTGATGATTGAAGACAAAAAAAAGGATGGCCAAATTGAAATTTTCATGCACTGTATTGCTTTATTATAGTAAAAATATATCTCTATCTTACAACACTGCTCTCTAGCATATTGTTAGTTAATATTCTAGTTCTTTAAAGTAAAAAAAAATCGAAAAAATTTACCATTAGACACCATTTCACTTTTTGTAAACATCTCAATGAACGTTTTGCTAAGCACGTTAGCATCATTAGGATATGATTAATGGTGTCTTCGAGTTTAGTGTTTTACACCAAGAATTCCAATAGAACTGATTCAATTCTTTGGTTTAATTTTATTTGATTAACTGCACGATTTTATATGAATTGGAAATAATTTTAAAACATTGAAAAGGTTTACCATATTACATGTTTATATCATTTGGTTACATTTGTAATTTCCAAGTGCTCATCAGCAAATATTTTGCATGTTTATTTTTTTGGATTAAAAATTAGGATAATCGTTAGTTCATTGGAATATTCAGAGCTTGTCAGCTAACCAACAGCAGTAATAGCGTGAAGTTCTAAACAGATGCCGATTACAGTCCTACCAATATTAAACAATAAATACTTTATAATTGATGCAATCTAAAGAAGTATGAATTTGTTAACATATCGTTAATTGAAACTCTACCATTTAACAGAGTGCTGAGTTTATCCACCGCACAACGTGTGATATTATATAAAGAGTGTAGGAAAATAGTAAATCTCTAAGGGTATTATTCCGAAAATTAAGGTCAGAATTCAGTTAAAGTCATCGCCTAACTGAACGCTGTATTCCAAATCTTAACGTGCTTAATGATACCTTCCATAAAGGTATACCCGAGATAAAGCCCGAAACGTGCAAAAAAAATAATTGAAAATTGGTGTAAGTGGATCGTGATTGAGAGATATTTTCAAGCCGAAAAATTATAAGATCTCCAACTTAATTTTCGGTTCCTATATTTCATTGACTGCAAAACCATTGCCTAAAGAACGGTAAATAAACCCTCCTGATAAACGACATTGTCGCGACATCCGGAAAAAACCAGAGAATACAAGTCAGGGCCTTCGGGTCAACTTACCATCCAGGAAGAATAAATAAGTACTGCAAAACCAATTCGAATCATTTTTTTCCCGTATAGATATTTTAAAGATGCCATCTTTCAGCTTGAAAAAGAGGTATAATATATAACCCTACTGTCAATATATCCTGAAAAGTGGGTCGTAGACGCCATGTCATTTAAAAGTAACATTTAAGGCACTACCTGCTTTTCGAGTTATGTGTGGTGTGGATGATATGTGTGGTTTATAGAGATAACGTTGTTTGACTTGAATGATGCAGAACGTTCGGGGCAAGCAAAAAAATGGAGGATGAATAATTGGAATTACTGCTGGAACAGAATCCTTATCGTATACTGCTAGAGTTTGGATAGGGATTTGGAGTAACAACGTAAGCATTTCTAAAAGTTTAGATAAGCTAGAGAAAATTCAATAGGCGAGCCGTTGAGTCTCCTTGATGATGTTTTTGGCCATTTTTTTCCCGTGTTTAACAAAAAAGAACTTCCTGCATAATACGTTGATCTGTGACAAAAAGTGGATTATTTACGATATTCCAAAGAGACGAAAATTCTGAGTAAATCCTGAAGAACTATCAACCAGTGCAAAACATATATACATGCTAAAACGGTATTGGTTGTCCAGTTGCTCCAATCTGATCAAACTGTTCGATCCCACCAGCAAATTATTTGTATTAGTGTAAATTTGGAGAAAAAAGGCCTTATAATGCACAAGGGAAGGTATTTTGCTTCAGTAATACGCATACATACAATTTTGTACTAGCAGCTGGATTACTCGATATTTAAACCATTAGTGGATAGCGTCTCTTTAAAGGGACGCATCTAAAATACATTATGCGATAAAAGTAGTGGAAGCATAGGGTGTCTCTGGAAGTGGAACGAGTCATAGACCCGCGTTTATATATGACAGTTAGAGAGTGAATTTAACGCGTTTCATTAGAAATATGGATCCTCGTTTGTATTCAATTCAACATGGCGGGTAAGTGCAGCAAAGTAGTCTCCAAACGGATAAAATTATTTTGAGCCTTGTATTGAAAAATATATTATAATGTGTCTAGATTTAGTAGCAAAGAACGAGAATGCGTAGATTATTATATCTCTGCAATAGCATGCAAAAATATATCGCGTCCCCTTAAAGGGACGCTGCCCGTCGACGTCCCTAGATGGTAATGACAAATAATTTTTAGGTTGACACTAACTGAGCTTATAGACTGTTTAGAAGAAGAGTCTGATGTACCTAATTAAAATATATACATACTTTTTCCGGTAGAAGATGGAAACGACACTGACGTTGACAGTGATGACTCAGATGAGGAGCATAGTGGTAACGTAAATCATTTACATCGAGAAATTCTAAGTCAACCAAGTAAAATTGCTTCAGTAGGCTATAATGGTTATGAACCTGAGGATTTGGTTATCTGAACTCGGAAAGCAACTCATTATGGAAGGTATGAGGAAACCGACGTTACTTTCCGCTACAAATCAAGAAAATGGACGACGTCGATTCTGAAGAATTACCGAACAATAATATAAGCACAAATTGGGACCCTTTAATTGGGATCCTCTTAATAAAGCCTTAAATTCGATTACTTCCAGTGACTTGTTTCTCTTGAAAGCCTTGTTGTTGATGACGACATGACGAATTTGATATTTCAAGAAAGTGACAGATATACTGGCCAACGAAATAATGATTTAAATTTAACAATGCTAGAGCTTCATGTATTTTTTAGCATATTGTTACTATCTGGTTATGGAAAGTACACAAACAGACGTATATACTGGAATGAAGACGACGTTCCGAAAATTGTCAGAATAGCATGCGATTGAAACGTTTTGAGATAAGACTGAGATTTATTCATTTCAATGATAATTCTGAACTTCCGACAGGCGATAGACTTTTCAAACCGAGAGCGTTTCTTGAACTTGTTGGCAAAAATTTGAGATCACATGAAGGACTTGATGAACATCTATCAATAGACGAAAGCATGGTGTCCTATTACGGCAAGCATTATGCCAAACAGTTTATACGGGGAAAGCCAATAAGGTTTGGCTATAAAAACTGGGCTCTATATTTAAATAATTGTTACATGTATGGTTTTGATGTATACACTGGAAAAGATGGTAATAAGGAAAAAAATTGGTTTGGGTGGTGATGTTGTTATAATCCTACGAGACCAAGTCGGCGTGCCAAAAATCAAGGGTATAAACTTTATTTTGATATTTTTTTACCAATTTATCACTTTAGACCCATTTGGCTGACCACAACTACTGTGCTGTAGGAACTATCCGCGAAAACAGGCTAGAACAGTGTCCTCTTAGAGAAAAAGCACTAGAATAAATCCAAGAGGGGGATATATAAGTATTATAAAAACGAACAAACTCTTTTAGTGCAGTGGAAAGACAACAAAGTTGTATCTGTTGCCATCAATTTTGAAACAGACACCAGTGTACCTGCTTTGCGATGGGACCATATATCTAAATCTAAAAAAAATACTTTCACCTAAAATGGTAGCAACCTATAACAAAGGCATGCTGGAAGTTGATAAGATAGCTTATTTGGTAGCTGCATATAGAACAAGAATACGATAAAGGAAGTGATATTTGTCACTAGTTGCCTATTTCATAGATGTTTCAGTGGTTAATGCTTAGTTGCTAATGAGAAAAATTAGACCTGATGACCGAAATGCAGAAAGTCCATTTGTTTTTCGGAGATCTATAGCTCTAGTCTTTTTGAAATCATTTGGTATAAGACCACAACAAGGAAGAATATCACGCCCTCTGGAAGATGTAAGATATGACAAAACTGGACTTTTGATTGTCTACAATGAAACTGATTGCTGTTGTGCATTTTGCACCAAGAAAAGCAACTTTTTGAGAAAAGCAACTTTGTACAAAGAAAAGCTATCTGCAGAAAATGTAATATGGCCCTGCATCCATCCAAAATATATTTTTACAGTTACCATACTGCATAGGTTGACTTTGTAGTCATTTTTTATTTTATATTAATTTGTATTCTGACTTATTTTATATTAATTTATATTCTGACTGTGTTGTGTTTAAATTGTCTTTATGCCCAGCGTCCCTTAAAAGGGACGGTCAAAATCTTACAAAGTAATGAATACAAATATATTTCATGTATTATGTTGTATTAATAGAGCCCTCTTCACCATAAAAATGTTTAGAGTAAAAAATAACTTTGCCCACTAATGGGTTAAAAGAAGCATTAGTGACAATTTTTAATTTGAGTAGTTTTTATTTTATTATTACTAGTAATTTTGTTATTGTTACTCTTAATTAATCTTTCTTGTTCTTAACTTCTTAGATTTACGTAAGTATACATTTTTGAAATTGTTTATTAAATACAATGCAAATTAGATCATCATGACTGAAGCGAAGAATGTTGAAATGCGATTTCTAAATGCGGTTCATCCGAATATTAAAAAATTTCGAAACTGTAAACGGTTAATCGAAATATTTCTCAATCTTTAAAGGAGTTATCGCGTTTGGTTTGTTTCTCATCATTAGTCAAACCATTTGTCCTACTGCTTCGTGCCGTCCGATAACACAGACGACCGACTAAACTCCTATTTCTCGACAATCCATCTTTTTTGTTCGAATGACATATATTACACCCACGGCATGTTAAGAGCCGCCACTTTGCATATCAAGATTCGGTTAAGCGAAAAACGCTGAGCTTTGCTGGAATTGAATTGCGACACCGTCGTTTTTAAAAATTTAACGATCATCAATGGCTTTTATAATGACTTCTATCATCTACATTATTAATCATTTAAATTATCTCGACTAATAAATTTCTTTATAACTTTTCTAAAATAATGAATATTACATGAAATATTTCTTTTCATAATGTAATACAAATATATCTATATCTATATCTATATCTATATATATATATATATATATATATATATATATATATATATATATATATATATATATATATATATATATATATATATATATATATATGAACATTTTGTTAGGTATTTGAATGGGGACGAGCCCCACCCATTCCTTCAATTGGAGGGCATATGTTTCGCATCTTGATGTTTAGGCTCGTCAGGGTACCGACACATGCTCTCCCGTCACTCGAGTCGACTCAGTCAATCCCCATTTGTAGAAAGAATTACGGCATGTTCTAATTCTGTTGAATATCTCCCACTCGTGGCGGGTCAACTTCATTCCTGGTAAGGGTATGATAGGGTCGATAACATGAGCCACCTGATCAGTTCCCGAAATATTCCAGAATTGTCTTCATTTAACATTAAGGTTGAAATTTTCTCCCACGATTTGTTCTAGGGACGGATCTAGACTTCAGTCTCCACAGGCCGACAACAGACAAGTCATTGTGTACTGGGAGGTTGGCATTTGATTGTATTTTATTGTAGTCCCTGAGTAGTCTTTTCTGTCTGCGGATAGTGGAAGGAGCAATATTGCTCAGAGTGGGAAGCCAAGGTAGAGGTATGCTTTTTAAACAGCCACTGATTATTATCATAGTCTCATTGAGTTTGGTGTCAATTATCTTTAAGCAGCCAGACTGGAGCGCAATAGCTAACTGTTTAGCCAGACTGGAGCGCAATATTCAACAACCGAGTAGACCAGGCTAAGAGCTGATGTTTTAAGGGTAAATGCATTTGCACCCCACGTGGTACCGTAAAGTTTGTGAATAATATTATTTCTGGAGTATATTTATATTATTTCTGTTGTATACGCTAAGTAAATAAATCCTCTTGTTAATTCCTTGTCTTCGAAGTTTTACTTTGATAAATTTTTCTAACATTCTCATGTAGCCGGTTGGATCAAGGGTCATTGTGGCTCCATCTTCTGTATAAACCGTTATAACATCCAGTTAAATTCGTAATATTTCTTTCTTTTGATGTTACCCATTTATCCCTTGTATGTATTTTATTGGTAACTTTTTTCATATCAATAAAACAGAAATGAATTTATTTTCTTTAACTTTCACCGTTTTCGCTTTTTCGCTTTTTTGTGCAAAAATATTCGCTCAGTGCAAAAAAAAATGTTTTACTTTTATCTGCCATTTCCAATGCATCAAGATTTTCTCTCTTTTTTTGTTTTTTCCATTTTATTTCCTAAAGCTATTTCTCCGTCATACTTCCTTCCTTATAGAGTTGTATTGGGTTGTGTGTAAAGTTTGTGGACATTTTTTGTTGAAAGAAAGAGAAACGAAAATAGTTTATGTAAATATTCATTTAGTCTATTACGTAATTACCATTATTATTTTTATCATTTTGCTAATGTAGTGATAAGTACATAATAATGTTTATTTGTTTGGCTAACAGGTGGTTTTTCACCTGTTCTTTCGTTTTAAAATCCCGACAGTTTTTGCCGCATCCTGATTTAAACATTTGTCATGTTGATATACGACGCGTTTCCTGTTTCGCCTTCGATCGAATTATGAAAAGTAGAGGTCGGTGTTAATGGGTTGTGACCTAATACTTCAGAAATGCAACCTCAGATTTTTTTTTCAGCAAAAGATCTCACGAAGAAGTTCGGTCCAGCAGATTTCGGTCACTATATTGATGGGAGGCCCCACAGATTTTATTTGTCGACGTAAAAAGTATCGATTTGCCACTATTTAACTTATCTGCTATCCCACAGGCTGTGGTTCGTGGATCTTCGGTTATTATGGCCTTTATTTCATCCACATTAGTACTTAAAGGACGACTGAGCGATGCCGGTTTTTCACGTTAATATCTTAGCCCCTGAACCTACCAAATCACTGTTTCACCATGGTCTCGCCAACCGAACCCGCCTCATAAAGAGCACAAATCCTGCTTTTTGTTTGAACAGCGTTCTTGCCGTTTTTGAAATAAAAAAACGGAGTGTGTTTATAAGTTATCGACCTATATATTCAATTTGAAACACCTTGACTAACTGATTGCAAATCAAAGCGAATCTAAATTTAAAAATTGTAAATACCAGGAATGAATAAGGTGTAAATAAACATTACTAATCCAACACATATTTCTGTTTACATCCGTTAAGAAAAAATAACAAACAAACTATCAGGACAATCCGATAATATTATTTCTACTATCCAATCTTATAACACTATTTTCTCTCCGTACTTTTTTGAAAGTAAGTTTAGAAATGGTTTTCTCAGAAGGATAACTATCCATGAAGCAAAATGATACTTTTAAAAATATTGCTGTCAAAAAATAAATGACAACTATTCAAATCTTGAATTTAATAGAAAAAACACACTTTGCTTAATTCAAATTTCAAAAAAAATCCTTATTGAAGGGTTTTGATATAAGATGCAGAAACAGAAACATACACAAATGAAATAGTGGAAGTAGTAGCAAAAAGCAACCACCATAAATAATCCACAGAAATCAAATGTTAATGGAAAATTAACTTTAACTTTTCTATTGCGTTATAAAGTGCAAATTGTTACTAGTTATTTGTGTTTTGAAAGATGATAAATTTTGCCATTTACTTAATTTCTACTAATATGTCTTCACAGATGTTATGGTTGCATACAAAGATAGTTCTTAATTTATTATCTATTTAGCTGTGATTTATACCTATTTAAATATAATTAAAAGAATTCACATAACATGAGGTAAATTCCTATTAACGTTATTGTCATTTGTTTGCTTTTACGATCTTTTGGCCACCGCTATATATGATTATATGTCGTTTTTATTTTTATGATATTTTTATTTTCTATTTTACAGGCCTTTTCTGTTGGTATTGTAGTAATTTTGTCGCGTGAAATTTCCAGTAATAAGTTATTTGTCTTTACATATATTTTCTAAGATACTTCAAGGTCTAGATTTTTGTATATTTATCATTGCACGTTGCATTATGTGGAGTTTAATAAAATATGAGAGACCACTCATAAAGTAAGATGGAAAATATTTATTGTCAATTCTTATGTGTAACAAAACTATTAGCATTTTTCCTTTGTCTATATATAAAGGATTATACTTCACTCCCCAGAGTTTCAATCCGATTTAAACTTTTTGCGCCTACAAATAAACATTTCTTCTTCAATACTAAAGTGATTTAACTGCGAAATATTAAGTTGACAATTTTTCAGTCAACAAAAAACCCTGCTCGTGAAGCGAAGTAGAGGGGGAAGGTGCCATATCAATCCGGACCGCCAGGTTGTTCTCAGTCTCTCGATCTCCACCTTTTAAGAACAACTATGGCTGTAGATCCAAAAACAAGCACTAGGAGCATAACTTTCAGAGGAATTGGGAATGTCCCACTCTATCGTTAAACACCCATTTGCTAGGCATGGGAATAGTGTTAAAGAGCTATAGAAGCATCTCTCATCAACAAGCGCAACCTCAAAAACCTAAATACTTGTGTTACACCCTAGCAAGATATTAGCCTGTCATATGCATAATCGTTAATTATAATAAACAAGACAATTGCAAAGAACTTGAGAAATATTTTGAACTACTAAACTATCCTGAGCCCTTAAACAAATTACCAACATGAAACCCTAAACAAACAAACCCAGATTCATTACCACCGAATGAGGATGAAATAATTAGGCAAATCAAGCGACTTAAAAATAACGAAGCTTCTGATGAAGATGGAATCACTGCTGAAATTTTGGAATCCGCTGGCCCAGGTACAATCAAGGAAATAACTAAAATTCTCCAAGAAGTTTGGCGAACCGAACGGATTCCGGAAGATTGGAAAGATGCTCTAATCCATCCACTACACAAGAAAGGAGATAGAACGGATGTAAAAAACTACAGAGGGATATCTCTTGTCTCAATGTCTACTAGACAGAGCACAGGGACAGTTAGAATCTAAAATTGGCGAATATCAAGCAGGTTTTCGACCGGGCAGATCCTGCCCTGAACAGATCCTGAATCTAAAGTTGATCTTAAGACATCAAAAACTTTATAATAAAAATCTCGTCTGTACATTTGTGGAGTTTACGACCGCGAATCTTTATTCCAAATTTTGAAAGAACAAGGACTAGATCTGAAAACGCTGGCAATTATTAAAGCAACATTAACTAACACAACGTTAAAAGTTAAATTCATGGGTGACATCTCAGAGCTCTTCGAAATTAAAACTGGAGTGCGACAAGGGGATGGACTCTCGCCACTCTTATTTAACTGTGTTCTAGAAAAAGTAATACAGGAGTGGCGTGACAAAAAGCCGTCCCTGAATATTGACCACTGCATTAAACTGGGGAGAACCAACATCAAAATAGATTGTCTGGCATTTGCCGATGGTCTAGCAATTTTAGCTCAAGATATATTAACGGCACAGAAACAGATTGAAATCCTAAAAGAAACAGCAGAAAGGTAGGACTCCAAATTTCCTTTGAAAATACACAATACATGACCTGCAACAGACTAAGAACACCATTTCTAAAAACAAAATATGGTAACATCAGACGAGTTTCTCAGTTTAAATATTTGGGTGAAATAATTATGGAAAAAGAGGTGGAAAAAGCGGCCAATAAGGGTAGATGTCAAAAAATGGAAACGTCATTAAGACTTACACAAAATATTTACAACAAAAAAAGCATATCTAAAAACACAAAATTGAGACATTACAACACAGTTATTAAACCAGAATGTCTATATGGGACAGAAACGCTTATTTTGAATAGAAAGAGAGACATCGAGGACATTGAAAAGAAGGAAAGAAAAATAATAAGAAAAATCTTAGGCCCCAAACAAATAAATTGCACAACATACCGACTTCGAGAAAACCAAGAAATCAAACAATAAACTGATATACATAGCGATATGAGAAAAAGAAGACTTAAGTTTTACGTACACATTAAACGGAATCCGAGTAAACTAACTAGACAAATAGTCGAATTTTATGAAAATAGGAGTAGAGCTAAAGTAGAAATAATTAAATGGATTGCTGCAATTAAAAAGGATCTAAGATCAGCAAATATTACACAATGTGGAATTCAAAATGGAGGCTGTTTCAGACACAAGGTTAACGTTTGGGAGGTTGGCCAGAGGGAGAAATGTAGGAAGACTGGAACAACTTGGTCTGACGAAAGGAAAAAAGCTCATAGCGAAATAATGAAATTAGTATGGGCGCAAAGGAAGGCTAACGACAACTAACGCCTCTAATTGTACTTCGCGTGGTCCACCAGGGTCCACCAGGGCCATACGTGAATAATAATTATAATAAAAATTGTTTCGCGAATCCCTTCGAAGAAATTGTACCTAATCTTTTCAACAAGCCTTACACATCCCGTGACTCTGATTTTGAGGAAAAAATTGATAAACCGCCTGAGTCAAGCGAAATTCAGTGATCTCATTTGAGACCTTGATTTATCAAAGGAAAAGGCAGAACTTCTAGGGTCAAGTGTGCAGCAATGGAATTTTCTCCAACGCGTCACAGTGTCACATTACAGACAACATGAGTGGTATCTGCTTCCTTTTTTTTTTTTAGAAGAAAAACAATCTTGTTGTTGGCTGCGACGTTAATGGCTTGATGAGATGTTTGGATTATTTGGGTATTCATAGGCTTCTCCAAGCTTAGTTTGAAAGTTGTATTACAGGACAATGGTAATCGCTTTCTATTCCTGTTGGTCATGCAGTTCACATGAAGGAGATTTACACAAACATGACAGCCCTCCTTCACTCAATCAAATATGCTAAACATCTGTGGCAATCTGAAAGTCATCGCTGTAATACTGCTTCTTTTTATGTTTGTGGGGCATTAGGAATAGAAAATCACATTGCATTTAAGCAGACTGGCCTACAAGAAATCTTAATTTAAGCGAGACAAATGTCGTTGCCGAAACTCTCGTATATACTAAAGAGGTTTTTCTTCCACTCATTTCATATTAAGCTGGGTTTGATGAAAAATTTTGTCAAGGATATGAACCAAGAAGGACATGTCTTTAAGCACTTAATAGACAAATTTTGTATGTTAAGTGATGCAAAAGTAAGGAAGGTATTTTTGTTGGGCCACAAATTCGACAACTTTTAAAAGATCCTGCGTTTGACCTTGTAATCCGCAAGCATTGCTTCATTCCAACGGCCCTGATATTTTTGTTCCTTCGCAGAAATAGTTTCGATTGATTGTGCGGTTGGCACGTGGTGAAACATAGTAACAATGATAATAATTAAATCACTGGTTATTTCTTTCACAATATATTCAAAATATTCTCTGGCATGTTTCGGCCTTACGACCATTCTCAAAGAGAGTTATATATAAACTATAATTAAAATACTGAATATAAAACTGTTATTAAATTATATATAAACTTATAATAAGTCTATATATAACTCTCTTTGAGAATGGTCGCGAGGTCGAAACATGTCAGAGAATATCTTGAATATATTGTAAAACAACTACAAAGTGTTTTAATTATTATCATCTTTTTCCGTGTTGATCACTGACAGCTTCATAATTAGGAAGGAAAAAGTCTAGGTGGGAGTGAAGAATATGTATTTTAAGGGACATGTTGAATTCGAGTTGATGGTATTTTTGCAGAACTACTGTCACCAACTGAGCGTAGTTTTGTTGCCTACAAATCTACGATTAACTCTCTTTAAAGCTTCCCAAACTTCCTTTTCTTTTCCCACAAAATCTCGGGTAAACGCAGGATACATTAAAAGTTGTCGAATTTGTGGTCCAACAAAAATCCCATCCTTAACTTTTACATCACTTTACATGCGAAATTTGTCTATTAAGTGCTTAACGCTTATAATATGAAAGGGGTGGAAGAAGAACATTTTTAGTGTCTACCAGAGGTTCGGCAATGAAATTTTTCTAGGCAGCCCTGTGTATATATATATATATATATATATATATATATATATATATATATATATATATATATATATATATATATATATATATATACAAATAACAGTGTATTAAACTTAAGAATCTTAAGAAGGTAGCAAGTAAGTTGCAAAAGACTTTTTAATATATTTACAAGAGACTAGTTGAATAAACTAATCTCGACGCTTTAGCGGCAACGATAAATTATTTTATCATCATAAATAATACTTTATGTCTATATCTGCATCAGTCGTCTATCTTATTGAAAATAGTATCTAAATTGTCGGATATCGGCCTCGCCCATCGTATAACTATTAACACCCACACCATTCAATAAAGGAACAGTCTTCCCCATTACGGTAATTGAAATTTTACTTAACTTTCCAATAATCGTGTATTTCCTTTTATTGTTGCGATAAAGTAATTTTCCACATCATTAAATCCATTTGGTAGTAAGGTAAACATATGCCATGCCATATAAATATCGATCAAAACAAAATTTTCCTTAAGAGACTACTATGATGAAAAAGTAAAGTGAAAAGGTAAGGTAAAAATTTGCGCGCTTTACATATTGATAAAACCATTCGTTTTTTGAGTTGATTAGACTGTTTTTGACATCTGATAAAAGTTTCATATCATTTCACTTGTTAGAAATTATACTATTATCTTTTGTAATTGTTCAACATTTTTGTCGGCGATTTTTTACATGTATAAAATTATCATACTAAGAATTTGTAAACAAAAGTTGCAGTGTAATTATTTCGGTGTGTGTTATCGTGATACAATAACCATAAGTTGTTTTGCCGTAAATTTGGGTGTTTTTTTTTCGAATGGATTCACGTAAATAATTAATACTTAAAATTCTTTTTTAAAATACTTTATAAAAATATTCTTCATCAACTGTTTAATCACTGGGCAATACTGATGTAATCAAAGAAAGCAGTTAACATGGCTGTGATTTTTTACCTGCTTTGATGTGATTTCGTGGCTTTGGTTCGTGTTTTGGCATCTTTAGAATGATACTCGTTTGGTTGTTGTGATGTTTCTGGATCATAAGCATATAATCTATATATCTCATCACCAATAATTTTTCTTTTTTTAGGTAACTTCAACACAATATGATATTCCCATAATGTATTCAGTTTTACTAAGACAATTGAGTTCCAAACAAGCCTGAAAGCTAATAATGTTTGTACATAGATCGAGAAACTTTTCTATAGATTCACTTATCAGAAGAAATTTTCCAACTTTTCCCACGGTGTTTCCTAGATGGCAAACAGAGCTCGAAACAAGCTCCAAATTTAACAGCAAGTCCTTCGTGGACATTATACTTTTCACATTTGACGAAGAGTTAAACGTTTGCAGCGCAGTCGCAAACGTCGAACTTTAACGAAACGAAATTCAACGATCTGGCGTTTTGTATTTGCAACTCAATTGTCTTTGTGAAGCCGGATAATTATCCACAATGGTTTACTATCCTTTGGTAGTTTTGGTAGTTTCTGGGTCTCATCAGTTAGACGATCAAGCCTGAGAGCTAACAATTTAATTTAATTTAATTTTGTTGGTTTAAGAAGTATTTCTCTTTACATAAAACGAATTTTCCTGCAATTGCCAAAGCTCAAAGGTTGTACCTGTGCCGGTATCTGCGGACTTGATTTTGGGAATATTTTCTTCATTGGTTGACAAGAAAGGTCTTCCCTAATGAAGTTTGTCTTTAACTGTTTCTTCACCATGACAAGTCTTCATACCATTTGTAATTTTATTTACATAACTCCATCGATCAGTTTTTCAACATTTTTAATGCAGCACCACAAGAAATTTAGTTTTTTACACAAAATCTAAACGCAAATTCTTTGCTCGATAAATCTAATCATTAAAAAATTGCCTACTAAACTTTAGCAATTACACGACAATATAATTTCTAACTTAATAACTGAAATGATATGAAACTACTGTCAGATGTCAAATGGTATGTACCTGTTCAATTATTCCGTTCGACATGCATTTTAACGTGGCTTTCAATTTGTGTTATTTTATGTGTTAGGTTTAAGACTGACAGTTTACATTTCAGCATGGTGGTATTTCATTAATTTTTATGCATCATTAGCCCAGTGATAATTTTCCTCATTCCAGTGAATGCTAGTCTCATTACAATGAATTCTTCATTTTTCTGCCGTTTGTCGAACTTGTTCTTCCCATCTCAAACTTGGATGTCCAACTTTTTTTTTTTCGTGACTTCGCTTTACAGATTTGTTTCGTCAATCTCTCTTCCATCATCTCTCTTCTAACCAGATTAGTTTTCTTTCTTCTATAGCTCTTTCTATTGGTTTCGTTTCCAGTTGCTCCGTTACAATTGTATTTTTCACTCTATTCCTTTTTCTAATTTCCTCTGTTGTACGTAGGAATCTCATTTCCGTGGCTGTAATTCTACTCTTATCTATCTTTGTTAATATCCAAGTGTCGCTAGGTTATATCATTGATTGTCTTACTACTTTCTGATTCACCAGTGCTTGGGTCTCCTTCATTATCTCTCTTTTATCTAGGAATGTTGTTTTAGGGTGTGGTATAGTTTACCTGCTTCTCCCATTTTTTCGTTCATTTTACGGTCCATTTTTCCATTAACTTATATTACTTGCCTAATTATTTATAGTTTTTGACTTACTCCATTACCTTCCCATCGAGTACAATTTTATGTTATATTTCTGTGCCTGCAAATATTATTATTTTGCTATTGTCGATATATATTTCCATGTTTGCTCTTTTTAACTCTTCGTTATATATAATGATATATCGCTTTTCGATATATCGTTAAGTAATTTTGTAGTTTTTCTTCAGAATCTGTCATTCGACTATATGATCAGCGAACAGTAATTCTTGTATTATTACTGTTTTCAATTTTTTAAAACCTATTTTGTATTCTTGCAATTTGTTTTGCTATTTTTTACATCGTCAATAACTACTGAAATAACAGTACGCAGCACTGTCTTAGGCCTATTCCTGTTTCAAATTCTGTGGATTCATCATTATGCGTTCTACTTTATTCTTGTTGTTGTTGTATAAGACCGGTTTGTCGGACGACAAACGTGATGGGAGACCAATTTCAGTTTGCACTCCCGAAATGATCGAAAAATTTCTCATAGTTCGCAAGGATGTGGGTAAACCAAAGATGTGGGTCACACATCGTTAGTGCGTCAATTTTTGACCCGAAAGTAAGTCTGTGTGATCAACCACCTACCGTATTTACCAGATTTAGCCCCTTGTGACTTCTCCTTGTTCCCAGAGTTGAAATTAAAGTTGAAAGGGTGTTTTTTGAAGACATTCCGACCATCCAAACACCCTCAATGCTTGCGTTGGAGGCTATTCTTCAAAATGGACTGAATCATCCATTTGAATCACTACTGAATCGATGTAACAAATGTATCGAAGCGAGAGGAGAATACTTCGAGAAATAATTTATAAAAAATGCCAGGTATTTCATTTTAATCACATTATCCCGGACCAGTACTGATATTTAATGGACGCACGGGGTATTTTATAATATCTGCTGTAATTTCGTCTTGCCCTGGAGTTTGCCAAAAAAAAAAATATAAAAAATATTACTTTCAATATTATATATTTATTTTTTGTTTTTAAATAAATAATTTAATATATTTATTTAATTTAATAAAATTAAACTACTTTACTTTAAATTAAATTTGTAAACTATTGAAAACACTTGCAGATTATATCAAGAAGCAGAAAGGGAAAGCGTAAGATACTCAACGTTGGTGAAAGTCGGTGCGCTACCTCTGCGTCTCTTCGTGCGTCATTATTTTTCCTCCTTCCTTGGTTCAACACCGCATGCGTCTAACATTTTAATAGGTGCATGCGTCTTGATGACCAAGACTTGAACAAATGTGGACATACCTGAAGACAAGTCATACCACTAAAAACAAGAAATTGTTGCATGGATACTTAAAGCACACAATCATTTAAAACAAAAGTCATCTCACTTTTTTTATTATAGTAGTATTCAACGTGTTTTAGTTATTAGATTATGTGTTCCAGGCATCCCTCATTTTCAATAAACTGTGAATCACTGACACCTATGAAACATAATCCAAGCTAAGCAGGGACTGTCGGAAAATTAATAATCAGTTACATTTTTTGGTAAAGGTTGTTTGAATATCGAGCTGGTAACTGTGAAATAGTTGAATAAATTATACAGTTCGTTTCATAATAGGTGACGCTACTTTATCATAAATAGCAATTATTTAATGTCTTAAATATTAAGACGGAAAAATAGCAGTTTAGTACGTACTAGTTTAGCTGTCAGAAAAAAAAAATCCTTGAAAGACACTATATATATTTATAAATGTCGTTTTATTGGATTATGTCCGAGATATTTTTATCGCTTTAGTATATATCGAAATATACTTTAAGAAAAATAGAAATACATAATTCAAACAGTAGATTAATTTATGTGGCCTAGACAGGCTGCTTTGTCGATAACACACGATTTTGTCCGATTAATGAGTTCATTTTAGCCGTATGTCATGCGTTATTGAAATAATATGTCATGTTTAAGTACAGCTCAAACTGTTACCGTTTCAATTAATAGCCGCATTATGGTCCCTCCAACCGTACTGTAACAGCCAATTGCGGATAAATATTATGATTAATTTTATCTAGTTATTTGTTGAAAATGTTAACCGGTATGAAGTAGAAAATATATGAAAGGGATTTATTTGAAATTTCTTCTTGCTTACTATTTAGGCTAGACGTATATTAAAATACTAGGATAATAGAGAAAATTGAAAAAGAAAAGATAAAATAGTAAGAGCAATATATGCATTGATTTCTGCCATTTGGTAGTAGTTGGAGGGCACATGTTTCGTCTGTTAGTGGTTAGACTCAATAGGGTACCGACATATGTTCTCTCACCAAGAATAGGGAGTCCCTTTCCACAATCAAACAACCCATATTTTCGCCGATTTTCCGCCGGAAGGCTTATAATATAGTTTTTTGACTTCTTTGTAGCTGGATATAAGCTCAACGTAAGGAAGCAGCCGAAGAGAAGCGACCAGGGCCAGCACATGTTAATTGGTTATGTTGATGGTGGTGTAATCTCAACACAACTCACTCAGCATACTTGATATTTTAAAGTTAAAGTTAACCTTATTGACAATACAAATGGTCCAATTAATTGTTGCCCGATGATTCCGGTCCACACGTTGATGAGTTCAAATTGACTTATTAGACATAAATAAAGCTTTAGAAAGTTCCGAAGACAAAAATGTACACAACATCATTATTGAACAATATTAGGAGACTCTGCTATATGACTGAATTAGCAAAAAATGCCATTAAGTTATTTTTAATTAAGTTGGATTAAAACTGTTAGAAAATATATGTATTTAATTTATTTTTTACGTATATGCTTGAAGCTTGCAAATAATAGTCATCATACATTAATATCGATCACAATTAAAAGTCCAATTTCTGAATATTTTATTCAATGCCGCTGTACATAGTTATTCGACGTTTCCACCTTCCATTAAGGGAAACTCGAATCGAGATGGAAATTTTTCCCCAGACATCATCGACGAGGAGTAGTCAAGAGGTTCGATTCCATCCACAGCGAGGTTAATTACGTTTCCCTTCTCTAAGTGGAGGAAGTCGACCCGTCGACGGAAGACGTAATGACTGAAAGGGTGAAAATTTAAAATTTGATTTTCGACCTTGCCACAACGAATTACTACGAAATCGAGAGAAAAACATTATAAATTAATGGTGTTGGTCGGTTACTGTTCATTTTGGAAGATTCTTCATAAAATACCATTTGCTTTATGAAATGATCATTTAAATATATATGGATATTAACTTTAACCGCAATTACGTTCAGCATTGAACTTTTTAAACAATTTAAATTTAGAAAATTTATTAGACGTATGAACAGCTACATTTGGGGCACTTTTCTTTCCGCTCTTCAACTGAAATAAAATCTGGAGAAGCTCAGGATCATATCCTTGTGTGGCTTTGGACATATAGTATATAGAAATGTTTCGTACAGTAATTATAAGCCATTTTGAACTGGAATATTTGAATTTTAAATGATTCAGGACATCTGGGACAGCCAAAAGAAGTGGAGGATGAAGTATTGGAAGTACTGTAAGAAGAAAATCCTTACTGAACACTGCTAGAATTCAGGCAGGGACTTACACTAGAAATTACATACCATTTCTAAATTTTTACACAAGTTATGGAAAATTTAGGAGAGTCATGGGGTTCCATATGAACTCACAGCTGAGAATAAGATTAGACGCTTTAATGTTGATCTGTCATTGCTCTCCAAATTGTGGTCAATACCGCAAAATATAATATTTAGCCCAAAATGGTGTTGTTGTGTATATGGGGAGATCAGTTAGGCCTCGTGCATAATGTGTTCCTTCAATCTGGTCAAACGATCACTGATTGGTATTAATGACATTTTAGGGAAAAAAAGGTCTTATACAGACAAAGGAAGAAGGAACGAAATTTTGTTTTAGGACAACACCTGGTCGCATACAGTAAAAGTGATTGGAAACGTCCACCGAGTTTGTATGGGAGATTTTATCGTACCAGACGTACCCCACATTTTTTGAGGACGTTGCCAAAAACCTCAATGAGTTTACCACATCAAAATCGAGTTTTTTTTTTTTTTGATCTGCGATTCGTCTTTCGAAATTAGCGAAACGGTACAGAAAGTGAGGGTATTTTTGTCTTTTTCATAAATAAATGTCAAAAGTAGTGAAAAAAAGTCGACATGACGGAAGTTTAGGATCAGATTGGAACGTATACAGGTTGAGAGTTTTTCCTCAGTGCCTAATCTCTGAGCTGGATCTCTTAACTGAACTTTTAAAAAATGTCCTTCATCCTGCACAAATTGAGGCTACCTCGTCACTCCAATTCAAATATTTCATTGTCTCTTCATATCACATGTTAATTGAATCATAACAAATAAAAACTAAAAAACGTCGGAACTTAGGAATCATTCCAATATTTTAGATGTACTTCAAAGCTAAATTTGGATATAGTTCAAAGCATTTCTTTATTTCAAATTTACCCAAAAATTATCATTTACTGAATTTTTTTCTATGAATTCGAAAAAAGTAACTGACAGAGTAGGAATTATACATTAAAGCAGAATTCAGAATTATTCAGGCATATAAGCAGCAGTAGCAAAACTATGTCAGAAACAGGCTCCCATGTAGCCTGTAGGGCAACATATCCAAGTTATTTTTTGCATATTCTAATACCCTCTCGTTCCTGTCTCAGACGTTTGCCGTATCCTGGTTACCGTTACCAAGGGGATATATTCCGTAACTGAAATGCATTAACTGTAAATTTAGTGACGTTCATTAGTTGTAACATTTATTAGGTTGTTTTAAATTTATTTTTATTAAAAATTGTTTGGGAGTTATTTGAACACACTTATTAACATTGAAAAGTTAGGTGACTTTTGTTTTAAAAATCCACGAGTTTTACGCATTAAAGCAAATGATTTGTTTTTCAAGTTGGTATGACTGCTCTTGATATCTGACAAAAGTTTCATATAATTTCGCTTCTTAAGATAGAAATAATAGCCTCTTTTGTAATTGTTAAACATTTTTGTCGGCATTTTATTAAAATTAATACTATGTGTTTTATTTAAAAAGTGACTTTATTTGTTCATTACAGTAGTAAATCATTAAATTTTTCCTTCAAGAATAATGAGCAATAACAATAATTTATATTATAATCATCATAACAATGATAATAAAAGCAGGAGGCAGGAGGCAAGAGGATTTTTCATGGAATCTTCGGGGTGTGACGTCCGCGCCCATCCGAGTTACATTCGGGACATGGCATATCTCATACCCCATGTAATAGGCATGTGATTTTGAACCAAATTATCAGGTTAATAATTTACTCATCATAATGGTAGATTCATGCCATTAATGGAGATAAACGCACTAATAGGCTCAGCATCCCTATAAGGCTTGATTCAAAAAAGGCTTGATTCAAAAGCTGGCAGTAAGAAAAATAAAATTTCACAGGGCGGATCTGAGTTACAGGTTGGCTCTGTTCGGAACTGTCAGTAAATTCAACTTGACCCAGAGATTTGTGGAGCGAGTAGCCCAACTTTAGGTTTTGGAATCTCGGCTTATGACAATGGTAGATGTAGATACTACTGAGTCTCAAATAAAAATATTGACACAGCATGCAACTGTGGTCCCTCTCGAGACCAGTAAACAAGCACGTAGGAAATGGTCAAATGAAGATAACCAGTGTACAATGCATGCATATTTCTTAGCAACGAACTGTGAAAGAAACAAGCATGGATTTCGGGTTAAAATTTCAAGATTCAAAATGTTAGTGGAATGGCGACGAATAAGACCAGATTTACAATTAACAGAAAATCGCCTAGCAAATCAATTGTATGCTATCCTAACTCGAAAACTTGTATAACATGTATAAACTGCAGGTAGTGGAAATTAAAGACGAAGTTCAACGGACACATATCGCACAGAGGAGCATATTAAAGTGTGATACTGAATAGTGGTGGAAGTGGAACATGATATTGCAGAAGATATACTGTTGGTAAATAGATAGTATAGTTAAAGAGATAATATTTGTATTTAGAAAAAACATAACTCACTATGACGGAAGATGTCCGGAAAAACGACCAAAGCTGCCAAAAATAAAGCCAAATAATAAGAGTAAAGAATGTCTCATGTACATCAATAATAAAGTAGAAAAGATATAAACAAAAAAAGTGGAGATGATGAAATTGGGAAGACTCATATGATTGTGTATTGTGTGACTAAAACTATAATGATATCTATATATACATATATATATATATATATATATATATATATATATATATATATATATATATATATATATATATATATATATATATATATGTATATATATATATATATATATATATATATATATATATATATATATATATATATATATATATATATATATATATACATATATATATATATATATATATATATATATATATATATATATATATATATATATATATCAAAGTGTCTGTCACCAACATTGGAAAAAAAAGATAGGTCACCCCCTACTAACTATACTATACGATAACAAAAAAATATACCTGGGACGATTGAAACACAAGTAGAAAATTGAAAAAAGAAGCGAAGACATTTTTGACCTTTTTGAAACAAATGATATTAAAAACGGCCAACCAACATTCGACTTAAAGATTACAGTACTTAAAGACCAAATCAAACAAAAGATAACTGCATTAGGTAAGAGGTTAAGACGTTATAGCAAAGGTTATAAAAGAAGGCGAGATAATATCGAATTCGGCAAAAACGAAAATATTTTTTTCACCATAATCCACCATCTTTGGAGGAGATAACAGAATACTGGGAAACTCTATGGAGTTCTGAAGGACTGCATAATAGAGAAGCAACCTGGTTAAAAACAGAGAATCATAGAACTAGAGGTACGCCACAAATAGATAAAAACCAGTATAACACTAGCTGATATTGACAGCGTGCTGAAAAAGCACACTATTGGAAGGCTGCAGGATGTGAACATGTACATAATTACTGGTGGAAAAATCAACCAACTATGTGTACAGATCAACCGAGTGATAACAAGTGAAGAAGAATTACCTTTATTTCGTACCAGAAGGGTTACGTTTATGCTCCCAAAACCTCCCATACCAAAGTTACTAGAAATCCAAAGAATTATAGGCCAATAACTTGCCTTCCTACTCTCTACAAAATAATTACATCATTAATAGCAAACAAGATAAACTAACATTTCGTGTCACATTAAATTTTCATTGAGGAACAAAAAGTTTGTAGATTTAAGACTCAAGGGGGTAGAGGGCAATTGATAACACTGGGGAACAGCAATTTTGTTGGCTTGGATCTGTGACTTGTTTTTGACTAATTTTTCATCTCAGAATTCAAAAATATTCACAGTTTTTCTCTATCACGTCAAGTTCTTAAGCTACAGCATACCCCTCATTTTACCTTAAAAGTGTACATGCGAAAGGAAATAAGGTGAGATCTGACCAAATACATTAGAATATTTTATTCAGACAGAGGTTAACATATTATTAAAAGTTAAATTGTGTTTATACAAAAAATAAATAAAAGTTATTATGGTAAAAATTTCTTCTTATAGCTTTTCTTGGAGCGTTCAGTTTGTGGACATTTTCGCTTGATGCTCCAACAGTAGTCAGCCATCATACTGACATCCCATCTTGATACCGCGCTTCCATAACCTTTAGATCTTGGTCGAATCGCTCGCCCTGTTCATCATTAACAGCACCAAGTTCGGTCATTGTTTCAGCGAAATTTTTATCTTTAACGAGTTGCCGAATCTGTGGACCATCAAACACACCGGCCTTTATCTTTTCATATGACAGGCTAGGGAATGCCGAAATAATATACTTAAAGCAGTCTCCTTCAATTGACAAAGCCTTAACAAATTGCTTCATGAGACCTAGTTTTATATGCAAAGGCGGAAATATAATATTTTATCTGTCGACAAGTGGCTGATTTAAAATGTTTGGATCACCAGGTCTTAGGTCAGATCTTGGCGACCAGTTCGATTACACCCACTGCTTCTCACGAGCTCTGCTGTCCCACATGCACAAAAAACAGGGATACTTGGTATACCCGCGTTGCTGGCCAAGAAGGAAACAGACCATTTTAAGGTCAACAGAGATGATCCATTGGTGCATGTTATATTGCAACAAGTCAATGACTTTCTTTATGTCGCCATATTCTTCACTCAAAGAAACCTAATGACCTATTGGGACTGAACCGTATAAATTTCCATTATGTAGGAGAACACACTTCAAGCTACGCTTTGAGCTATCTATAAACAATCGCCATTCAGTTGCGTTATAGTTAAAAATGACCAATTCTTTCATTAAACCTTCTACGTTCTGGCAATATACAAATCCGTCATTATTTATGATGTACTGCCTAAATTCACTTTCTCTGGATCGATAGTAAGTGACTTTAGCTCCTTTGTCAAGCAATTTTTTTTCGTGCTTTTGATGCTAATAATTCCGATGCTTTTTTGAATAGTCCCAAATCTCGTGCTAAATCGTTTAATTCATGCTGATTGAATCCTTTACGAACAGAATCATTGGAAACTTTGAATTCTTCGTCGGTGGATTCACTTCGATCTTCACTTGATTCACATTCTTGTATTTCTAAAGAAGGTAATTATTGAAAAACTGGCACTGGAATTTCAGCTGAATGAGGCACAGGGCGTATAGCTGACGGTAAATTAGGGTACTCAATTTTATGTTTGTTTTTCTTGTTGAATCCTGATGTTTTTACTATGCAAAAGTAGCAATCACTTAAGTGATCTTTGGGCTCTCGCCAAACCATTGATATACCAAACGAAAGTTTATTACGTGTTCTTTTCGTCCACATTCCTAAACTCTCTACACACTGCTTGCACACTTTATGAGGGGATCATGATTTATCTTGGTAACCTATTTTCACTTTAAAATAAGCAAAATAGGCTTGCCTGACACATGTACTATTATTAGTCCGTTGAATGGGGATGGTAAAACTGCCACATATATAACAAAATGAATCAGGGCTGTTTAAGCACTTACGACGAGAACTACCAGAGGCAGACATAACGAAAATCTGTAGTTGTGTATGTATACTTTCACTTCACCATATCAGAGCGACGCAGACCCGCGTACTTTCGCATCTCATGCGTAACTGACCGAACTAGTTTTGGATGACGCAACGTCACTCACGCCCCCACTCCTAGGTCGATGAAGGTTCGCCGGTAGGAGAGCAGTAGTGACTTCTGTGATTCACCAAGCTTAGTCGGATGCGCAACAACTGTAGAGAAACAACTTGACGTGATAGAAAAAAACTAAATAAAGTTTTGGAATTAGCATGTCAATAGATAGATATCATTAGATAGATCTTTAGGAGTTAAATTAACAGAACATCATATCCATGACCCCTGCGCGTGCTCAATCAGATTATATCTTCCAAGAAACATTGGTGGAAGAGGGTTGAATTACATGATAGGCTTGTGAACACACTACAGGAGTATTTCTATTAAAAAGTCACATCACAACTGCACAGAATAATACGCTCATTAGATATAAGTTCACCTACAATTAAATAATAACACATCTAAAATTATTTCCGGCGTCAATAAAAGAAATGCGTCAATAATGGATGGAGAGGAGTATACATGGGAGGTATCCTAATGCTTTAGCAAAAAAAGGATGCAGATTTTTTCATGGAATGGTTAAAAAAGAGCTGTTTATTTGACTAAATATTACTCTAATGACTTGCAACTATTAGAAATTTGTTGAAAAAAGGCCGATACAAAGTGATACTTGCCGTATGTATCAACGTGCCTCTGAGACTATTGCACACATTGTAGCTAGATGAGTGTTCTTGCACAAACTGAACGCACTAAATGTCATAATCTAACTGCAGGCATCATCCTTCCAGAATTAGCTCTGTTTTGCAAACTAATAGACAAAAATGTTACATTTCGAATATACACCTTTTCCAGTCCTTGAAAACGACGCATATCTTTTATATTGGGACACATCAATACAGACTGATCGATCAGTTGCTAGCAATCGTCTTGATATTACCATGATTGACAAAGGTAAAATGGTGGCTTATTTTGTGGAAATCTCTCATCCAAATGATCATAACTTACATAACAAAGAATTGGAAAAAGTCACCAAATATTATGATTTGTCCGAGGAATTTAAATGCATTTTATTAACAGGACTAATAACGTCCGATATGCTAAAATACCTAAATAACATGATAAAAAATTATGATAAGTATACAAAATTCTGTAAGTCTTGAAACCTGTCGGATAGTAAGGAAAATACACAATATCTCACAAAATTAATTTATCCAAATTTCCAATATCTGTAATTAACGTCATTAAAACGCAATTTAACCCCTCATGCTGTGAATAGTGAAGTACCCCACACATGCTGTATATCCAAATGGAGATAAATGTAAATAAATTAGTATATTATATATATTTTAACTTTTAAATATTATTTCAAAAACAAATAATATTTATTTGATGTATTATCCTCCATCGATACGTGTTTGGGGACTGTTCATAATAAAGATTTGAATGGTCTAAGTCTTCTTTCGAAGTCAAAACAAAACTAAATGACAAATCGAGTTCACATTCATGATCACCTTTTGCAATCTGACTGCCGTCTATCGGAAAATTATCTGAACTTCCATTCTATCCTCATATTTAAAATAAAATATTAATATTTTTCCTGTCGTGTCATTTCCGAAAAATATATTTCAATATATAGCCAAAATGGAAAAAAAAAGGAACGAGCTCGGTTTTCTGTGTCGATAAATGTAAGAAGCCCATTGTTTACCCTAAAAAAAGCAATGGATTTTAATATTACTTGGCCTGATGCTCCGCAAACACAGTATCATTGTCCTTAATGGAGATACGGATTTTTAGCTGCGGGGTTTGAAAAGCAGATAGCACAGATCAATTGTATATTCTCCGAAATAAAACAGAGGTTCGTTTTTTCCTTTTTATCCATACAATTTTATTTTTCTGGAAGAAAAACAATATTTCCTTTTGTAATACAGAAAGAAAGATTTTAGACAAAAGCTGATTTGATGTAAAATTATTAAAGAAAAATCAACTTTATATATAATATCTATTATATCAAATCAATATTTTAATCATTTAATATTTTTCTTTCTTTTTAGTCTATTATTTTTTACCCCGTATTAATTAAATAAATAAAAATAACTTCAACACTATATATATATATATATATATATATATATATATATATATATATATATATATATATATATATATATATATGTGTATGGTAGCATATATAGTCCATTTTCACTAGAGTAAATATATTGCTTCTATGGCCATTTTGCATTTCTTGAAGTAAGTAATTTAATTAAACAAAAAATTATACGGGTCGGTATGATTTTTGTAACATTGATGAGAATACTCATTTTTGCTTTCATTTAAGTAGTTATTATAACGCCTTTTAACGCCAAAAAGGTGCTTCTTTCGCCTCTCTATCTGAAGCTTGAACTAACGAAAAACTTTGTCAAAGCCACCGACAAAGAAGGTAATGGTTTCAAGTACCTAAAAGAAACATTTCCTCAATTAAGTAATGCAAAACTAAAAGAAGACATATTTATTGGACCTCAAATAATGAATTTTCTAGATGATTCCCATTTTCAAAAAAAATAAATGAAAAGAAATTGGTAGCTTAGAAGTGTTTTGTAAGTATAGTGAAATGATTTCTGGACAACAAGAAAGATGAACACTATAAAAACCTCAGAGATTAACTCTTGAAAACCTATGAAATATTAGTGTGTCGCATATTCTTAAAAATGCATTTTTACACTCTTATTTGGATGTTTTTCGGAAAATTTGGGTGCAGTAAGCGACGAAAAAGGAGAGAGCTTTTACCAGGATATCAGGACGATGGAGGCAGATACCAGGGAAGCTGGAACCCATCTGTGTTGGGCGAAGTTTTTGTCGCTGTATGATCTCATGTAATATATTTTTTCTTCACATAATCCTCAATAATGACTTTGCGTATATTTAACGCGTTTTGCATGTTTGTATTATATAAATATTAGATTGTAAAAATATGTCGTCTCTCTTTCCCCACCATCGATCCCCGTAACAAAAAAATTGTACGTGTTACAGTAACTAGCTCATCATTTTCGGATTTAGGACTACAAAATACTTCATATACACCTATTTTCATCAATGTTACCTCAAAAAAGTTTACATTTGTTGACCTGTGTTATTTATTATTCTTGAATCATACATGAATATATATATATATATATATATATATATATATATATATATATATATATATATATATATATATATATATATATATATATATACATACATACATGCAATGTTAGATTTCTTTGGACTGCGTCCAATGAGACAACAGTAGTTGAGTGTCATCATACACCCAACCGTTGGGTTCCACGGAATATGTATACGCCATCCATATATACGCCATCCGACGGGAAGTCGGCGAAAACATTGGTTGTTGGCTGTGGATAGAATCTCCCTATTCTTGATGGGGGAGCATGTGTAGGTACCCTGAAGAGTCTAAACATCAAGAGACGAAACATATGCCCTCCAGATGAAGGGATGGGTGTGGTTCGTCTCCAGTCATCAATCAGCAACAATGCATATATATATATATATATATATATATATATATATATATATATATATATATATATATATATATATATATATATATATATATATATATATATATATGTATTGGGTTTTTTCCGGGAGTACATTCGGTTGTCAAGTTGGTCCCTGTCGGTAGCTTGCAGATGTTTGGCCAAAATCTCATTTGGCATCTTCTGTGCTTATTGTCGCCAGTTTCGTGACTGTGAGACAGTTACGAACAGGAACCAATTCGATAACCGGATGTAGTCCCGGAAAAAAACCCAATACATGTTTTTCCATCTGTGAAACAGTACGTGTAAACAGTTTAGTACGTACAAACATATATATATATATATATATATATATATATATATATATATATATATATATATATATATATATATATATATATATATATATATATTATGATGATGCGAAAGAGTCTCCACATCATGAAAAAGTCAACTTTCAAATAGCATCAGTGTTATTAAGATTTGAACCATAATAATACAATGAATTTTTTTCAAAAAATGCTGAAAAGTAGCGTTTATAGACTTACCAACTTAACAAATACTTCAAAAAATTACCAACACTAACAAAAAAATTAATGTTCCGATATTTTAGCTACAAAACACGTGCATTAATATTCTAGAAACCGTTTTGCCTCTTTTCGTTTTCGTTATAAAATATTCCAAAAATTGAAAAAAAGTCTCATTGATCGGTTTTTTGAATTTCGGAATGATCCATTGCTTGCTTGATATCCATATTCCAACGATTTTATTGATATTTATAATATTACTGACATACCATCATAAATTTATATATCAGAAATTTCTTTTTAACCAGATATTTCATTATTAAATGATTCTTGATTCTTGATTTTCAAGAGGTTGAGTGTTGAGGTTCTCTTTTTCTGTTACCCCCTATTCATCCCTCTATGATTTTTCTTGGTATTCGGTTTTCCTGCACACTTACAACGTGTCCCGCCCATTTAAGTCGCTGAACCTCACATAGACTACAATATCCAGATGAATAATTAGCTGAGTTGGAAGTTATATCTAATCCTCCAAATTCCATTTTTATTGACAACACCATTAATTGAGTTTTTGAATAAAAAATAATTATCGATTTTTTTTCTTTATTTCAAAAATTTATCATAAATAATATTGATAATCGATGTGAAAAACTTTTTTATAAATCATTTGCAATTAATTATAAATTAATTAAAATGTATAAAATTTAAAATAAAATCACATGCCTATGAAAGCACCACGATTGGCTGCCATGTTTGTGACGTCATTATGTTAAACTGTTTTCACGCAAGTAGTTAGTGTTTAACGGGTTCTACCTGTGTATATACTGTCAAAATTATTGAAGTTTACTGCAAAAAAATGTTGGTTACTGATTTATTTCAGTAATTTGTGACCAAGGATTTATAAAAACCAATTCTGATAATATGCCTGGTGTGGATATTTTTATGTCACAGATTTTCAGATGATGTTCGAGGTGCATCAATTTGAGATTTTTTTAAATAATATTGTAAATGTAATAAGGAACAAAATATTTATATTAAATCTAATTAAATTATTTCTAGGATGCTAGGCACGCGAAAGTTTCAATTTAACCAGCAAAAAATTATTTACACGGTGGAAGGATGTGTATGTCCAGAATATAAAGAACATTCTGAGCAAAGCTTATACAGATATCTTTATTATTATTATTATTTACGTATGTGTCCGCGAAGTACAGTTAGAGGTGTTTGTTGTTGTTAGCCTTCCTTTGCGCCCATACTGATTTCATTCTTTCACTATGAGCTTTTTTCCTTTCGTCAGACCAAGTTGTCCCGGTTTTCCTATATTTTTCTCTCTGGCCAACCTCCCAAACATTAACCTTGTTTCTGAAACAGTTTTTATCCTGAATTTCACCTTGTGTAATATTTGCTGATCTTAGGTCCTCTTTAATTGCTGCAATCCATTTAATTGTTTTTATTTTAGCTCTACTCCTATTTTCATAAAATTCAACTATTTGTCTAGTTAGCCTACTCGGATTTATCCTTTTTATGTGTCCGAAAACTTAAGTCTTCTTTTTCTCATATCGCTATGTATATCTGTCTATTGTTTGATTTCTTGGTTTTCTCGAAGACGGTATGTTGTGCTATTTATTTGTTTGGAGCCTAAGATTTTTCTTATGATTTTTCTTCCTTTCTTTTCAATCTCCTCGATGTCTTTCTTTCTATTCAAAATGAGCGTCTCGGCGCCATAGAGCCATTATGTCTTAATAACTATGTTGCAATGTCTCAGTTTTGTGTTTTTAGATATGCATTTTTTGTTGTATATATTTTGTGTACGTTTCAATGTAGTTTCCATTTTTTGACGTCTACCCTTCTTGGGCGCTTTTTCTAACCCGTTTTCCATGATTATTTCACCCATATGTTTAAATTGAGAGACACGTCTGATGTTACCATACTTTGTTTTTAGAAATGGTGTTCTTGGCTTGTTGCAGGTCATGAATTGTGTCTTTTCAAAGAAATTTGGAGTCTTACATTTTTTGCTGTTTTAGAATTTCAATTTGTTTTTGTGCCGTTAATATATTTTCCGCTAAAATTGCTAGATCATCAGTAAATGCCGGACAATCTATTTTGATGTTGGTTCTCCCCAGTTTAATGGGCTGGTCAATATTCAGGCCCGATTTTTTACACGCCACTCCTGTTTTACTTTTTCTAGAACACAGTTAAATAGAGTAGCAATAGTCAATCCCCTTGTCTCACTCCAGTTTTCATTTCAAAAGGCTCCGAGATGTCACCCATGAATTTAACTTTTGACCTTGTGTTAGTTAGTGTTCCTTTAATAATTGCCAGCGTTTTCAGATCTAGTCTTTGTTTTTTCAAGATTTGGAATAAAGATTCGCAATCAATAGAATCATATGCATTTTTGAAATCCACAAGTGCACAGACGATATTTTTATTGTATAGTTTTTGATGTCTTAGGATCAACTTTAGATTTAGGATCTGTTCAGGGCAGGATCTGCCCGGTCGAAAACCTGCTTGATATTCACCAATTTTAGATTCTAATTGTCCCTGTGCTCTGTCTAGTAGACATTGATATAGAATTTTGTAACAAACTGGGAGAAGAGATATCCCTCTGTAGTTGTTTACATACAGATACCTTTATTATTAATGAAGAACTATGAAAAGTTCAAGATACTCAATGTGACGATTGTCTAGTTTCAGCAGGTAATAAATACTCAACATAAAAAATGATATAGTGTTATAAATAATAATCTTTTGTATATATTTGATGACAGGTGGTTGTAAAATATTGATGCTGTATTAGGATTAATATGCCATGCTGTTTGAAACCATTGATTTCAACGTTTTACATCGTGTGGCATATTTAAAATAATTTTTTCGGCAGTTATTTTTATAGTATTCGTACAAAATGGTACTAAACAAACACGATTTTGATTTAACATTTTCAATAAATTTATCAAACCCTGATCATAATAACAAAAATAAGTTGATTAAAAACTAAAACACCCGTTGAAATAAGCATTGTGACGTCACACGCGCTTGGGTTTTTTCGGGAACTGTCGGTGCGTCATCGGTACTAGATTTAAAAATGTATTTTCAATTTGATATAACTTTTTAATTATAAGGAAAAAAATAAAAATAAAAATAGTTTTGTTATAAAACTTGTATATGATCTTTCCATTTTTTTTCAAAACCCTAATTGTCCTGAGTTCTTTAAAATACTGTAAGCATCTCTTCTGTTCTTCTTTGTGAGGGTCGACGTCTCGCAGCCATAAGTAACTATTAGGCGAATGAGTGTTCTGATCCTAATTTTGGAGTTTTTTTTAATGTCTAAAATTTAGGTCTTATATTTAAGATCATCTATTCATTAACATGTTTTGGTAAAATGACAGGATCATTTATCGAAATCAATGTTTGAATAGAAGTGAAACTATCTATCTAAGATATGTTTATTATGAGTTATATGCGCAATAAGTTAAATTTATTTCTAATTGATATACTTTGATATTACCGATTCAATTTATCTTCAAGTCATCTTGAAGGTTATAACAATAATCGAGCTTAGAATATTGTTTGGAATTTATACCAATCAATAAAGATCAAAGAGTTATTAATCACGAATAAATTGATTCGTTCAAGGGAAAACATTCGTTGAATTTTCTTTCAAACTATTCAAATTAAATAATAATAAACGTGGAGCGTTTCATAAATTTAGTTTTAGACATACATAAATCTCTGCCAACTGTACACAACTAATATAATTTTAAACATATAAAAGTTAGATGGTTACTTTTTGATAATATTTAAGTATTTCACAAATGTAATTATAACCCAAATAATTCAAGCCATTAGAAGGCAACAGAAATTCTCTAAACCTTGTAAAAAATTGTACTGTACTTTTTTTTCTGTATTCACTAGATTTAATAACTAATAATTGAATATGTGTACTCGTATTTAAAGAAGTGTTCCTGCGGCTCGCTTTTCAATGTTCAGGAGAATGTTATGATCTCGACATAGCAATTAATCACAAATACATTCAGAAGTTGTATTATTTAAAAAATCATGGAGCAAGTAACCTATTTTGTACCTAGTTGTAAACTGTTATAAATAACAATTCTTAATGACGCCTAAGATATTTCGGGTGTTTTTGATTATACAAATACGCTTAAGCAGACTTTTCTGCGAGACATATGGTATGAAGAATTAAGGGTGAAATTCAAAAGAATCCGTCTAAAAATAAATATAATAAAATAAACCAAAGACGAAAATACCAACATCACAGGAGAAATCAGAAATACTTCTGACTCCCTGCTATCCTAAGATCTAAATTTATATAAAGGGACATGAATGTCAAGATCTATAAAACACTTATTTGACCAGCAATCATTTATGTCTGCGAAAGGTGGACTCTCATAAAGAAAACAGAATAAATACTTGTAGTATTTGAAAGGACATAACTCGGATGAATTTTTAGTGCTGCGAATGTTAATGAAAAAGTGGAGCATAACGTATAACTTCAATCTAAAACAACTATACAAAAATCTGGATATTGTAGACTAACTGAAGCTTTAGCGACTCATATCGATGGAGTAAGTAGCGAGAATGACAGTCAATTACCAAGGAGAATTATCGAGAGACGAATAGTGGTAAGACGATGCAAAAAGAGATGCTGAATGACTACTGTATGTTAAAAACTGACAGTTCACTGACGGGTTGTTGCACCATAGGAAGAAGAAGAAACTTCTGCGCTAAACTGAAGAAGCCCTTTACTAGTATTTATTTAAAATTTTACATAGTAATTTTACATAGTTTACTAACTGTAAATCCCGGAAATTCCATGAGTAATATCCACCTGCCATCTGGGGTTTTTGCTAGGGTGTTTACTAACTTGGTTTTATCCAGTTCGCAGTCTGTTGTTTGTCTCTTTAAAACTGCAGCTTTGTTTATGGCATATTCCACATGCATCTATATCAACTTGCTATCCATGTGAACTACTAAGTAATTTATGAATTGCTTTCATTGTATAGTACCTTGTTCAGTCTTGAGCATCTTGACTTACTCTTTTGGTTATTGTGAACCATTATATCATGTTGTCCAGATGTTCCTGATTGTATCGGAGCGCAAACCTTGGGCTGATCGAGCCATGATTGCCATCTCGTCCGTTTAGATTGCCATCTTTGTGTTGTTTTTCCTGAATATGCAATATATTTCCTTATTAATGCAATTTATCTAGTTATTTGTAGTATTTATTTAAAATTTTACATAACATTTGAATTAACTGACTGTAAATCCCGGAAATTCCACGAGTAATATCCAGCTGCCATCTGGGGTTTTTGTTAGGGTCTTTACAAACTTTTTCTTTTTGGTTGTATCCAGTTGGCAGTCTGTTGATTGGTAGGTGAGCCTATATTTGTCTCTTTAAAACTGCAACTTTGTTTATGTAACTTGCTATCCATGTGAACTCCTAAGTAATTTAGGAATTGCTTTCTTTGTATAGTATCTTGTTCAGTCTTGATGATATTGACTTACTCTTCGGCTTGCTGTGAACCAGTATATCATGTTGTACAGATGTATTGGTTGTATGTCCAGATGTATGATTGTATCGGAGCGTAAACCTTGCTTGGGCTGATCCAGCCATGATTGCCATCTCCTCCGTCTAGACAGCCATCTTTGTGTTGTTTTTTCTGAATATGTTACTTGTATATACTGGATCGCTATTACAAATAGAAACGGCAAAATATCTCGACAACGCTTTGAGATTTCTTAATGAAATTTTGTACTCAAAAAACATCAGGAAATGTTTACCACTTCTTGGGTATATTTTAATATTTGTTCTTGTCGCAAATATGAAATCCAAGACTAAGTTAATTTTTTTAATGATAACAGTACTTGAATTTGGCATCGTTGGAGAGAGCATTTTTTTCGGAGTTAAAGATGTAAATAGTGTTTTTTTTTCAAAATAGATTAAAAAAAATGGCTAAAAGTGTTTCGATCCGTTTTATGGTAAATTCATTTCATTTAGTAAGCTATGAAACGTCATGCGTATGTTAACGTCAATTTGTTAATTTCAAATTTCCTTCAATTTTTATATGGAGTTAATATGTATTTAACCGAAAGGGAAAGAATTGATACACTAACAATTGTTGGATACGGTGACAGAAAATACACTTATGCTGAAGTTTGTCGAGTATTTAATGAAGTCGATCCGAATATAAACATCACTGTCAACAATTTTGAAAAACAAAGAAAAGATTCAATAATACTGGCGGCATTAAAAGTTATCCAAAATTAGGGAGACAAAAACAAAAAATTAATGACAAAAATTTGTTGAGTATTTGAATTGATGTGGTAGAAAATGGTAAGGTTTCCGTACAACAATTAGCTTTAAATCATGTGTAGACGCTCAGTCCATAATACAAAATATTTTTATCCTTACAAAATACAATTACTACAAGAAATAAGTAAAGATGATTTTGATCGAAGAGTTGAGTTTTGCGAAGTTATGATAGAAAATATAAATATCAATCTAAATTTTGTTTCAAATATTATTTTCACGGATGAAGTAAAATAATATTATGTTTAAATGGTCACGTTAATAGACACAGTTGTAGATACTGGGCTAATACTAATCCTCACTGGATGGAGCGGATTCATAAACAGTATCCTCAAAAGTTAAATGCTTGGATGGGATTTAGTGGTAATAATTATATAGGACCTTTTTTCATTGATGACAAGTTGATAACAAATACGTATTTAGATCTATTGGGAGAAAATATCATCCTTTAACATTTGTGTCTGTTTCCAAATTTAATTAATAAAAATCAGGAAATATGGTTGCAGCAAGATGGTGCACCGGCACACTAGGGCATTAAGGTTAGAAACTTTCTTAACACTACTTTCCCAAACCGATGGATCGGTCGACGAGGAGGTATCGAATAGTCCGCAACTTCACTAGACTTGGCATCTCCCGATTTTTTTTGTGGGGCTATTTAAAAAGACAGATTTACGTTAATAGACAAGAAAATCTCGAATATCTCAAATTACGAATTCCACAAGAAATTGCCGATATACCCCTTATCTGGTAGGAAAACGCAATTCAAGGCTTCGCCCGACGTATCCATTATAGCCAGGAAGTTAATGGCAGACACTTTGAACACCTTTTGTAAATAGTTCTTAAATAAAAAAATTTATAATTTTGTAATTTTTTTTTAATCTGATTTTGACAAAAGAGTCCGAAACTAATTTTAGATTTTTTAAAAATCTATTTTGAAATGAAACACAATATTTAATGAATTCTTCTTGAATTCAGAAAAAAATGCTCGTTTGAACAATGCCAAGTTCAAGTACTGTTGGCATTAAAAAAAAAAATAAGTTAGCTTTGGATTTCAAATATGCCACAAAAAAAATTAAAATATTCTCAAAAAGTGGCACATCTTTACTAATGTTTGTGTACAAAATTTCATTGAGAAATCTCGAAACGTTCTTGAAATATTTGCCCGTTTTCATATATAATAGCGACCCTGTAAGTTCTCACAGTGTGGTGCCAGACCGGCTCTTTGCGGTATTTCGTCTTCCAGGTATCTTCTTTAACAGATCGGTTTTTTCACCTTGACTAAGAAACTGCAGACTGTAACTGTGCCCTACAAACGTATTAAGGGGGAAAATCCCTTTAGACGCATCAAAATGAGTCATTTTTCAGAAGTGTTTTTAAAGGTGATAAAATAATTGTATCATATTAAAATTTTGACATCATTTTATTTGATCTTTGAAGAGTATAAAATTATTATTCTGCTCATCCTTACTGTACAATCTCAGCTCATGCTGGCCGATATTCCAATGCCAAGATGAAAAAGCAATTCAGCTCCTCTCACCCTAGCATAATATTTTACGAACAATGTGACACGTCTGCAAGTTCCACTGGTTAAGTCGTAAGCCAGATTTTCATACTTTGTGGATTTTTCTATCTCAGTTTTTCTAATGTTGTGAGATAGTGGCATATGTGCTTTTCATAGTTTTTTTGTTCTTGTTACCCTATCTTGAATAGATATCGCGAAACCTTCTGTTTCTGGGTACAAGAGTCCATCGGTCAGCCACTTCAGAGACAATTGTTCGTCAATGGTATCATCTTCGAGTGACTTAGGAAACCTTCCGTGCAATGTTTCTCCTTTCCATTCTCGAACGCAATCCGTGAGTGTTGTTCTGCTATCAATACGATTTTGTTTATTTAGGTTCAGTGGGGTGAAACCCCGGTCCTCATTTGCAACTAATTTCATTAACGTACTGTTTGAATCAATGAAGTGTTTTCTCATTCTATTTTCTTGATTGAGACAGAGATTTTTTACGTTTACAAGGCCTCTACCCCCTAACTTTCTTGGGATGTATAGTCTTTTCTTAGATGAGTTTGGATGCAGGCATCGGAACTTTGTTAATGTTCGGCGTGTCAAACTATCAAGTTCATCAAGGTCAGTTTCTGACCATTTAACAATGCCAAAAGAATATGTCAGAGTTGGCACTGCCCAACCGTTGATCGCTCTAATGAGGTTTCCACTATTCAGTTTGGTGTTTAAAAGTTTTGTAAGTCTCTTTTGGTATAGAGTGGAAAAGTTCTTCTTTAACTGGTTATGATGAAGTTTATGCTTTTGGGGTATTCCTAAATATTGGTAGGATTCTTCTGGCGCTAGTTGTTGTATGTTACAAAGTGTTGAATGTTGACTCTGAACCTTTCCCTTCTGTATGCTAATGGTAGAGCATTTGTCCAGTCCGAATGACATTCTGATATCCCTACTGAATGTTTCAACCGTTTTTATCAATGAGTTTAATTTTTCTCTAGTTAAAAAAAAATATTATTATTATTATTATTGTTATTTTGATATTGATATATGCACGGGAAGGATAAACCTATAGAACTATAAAAAAGTATTAAATCAAAAATGAAGTAAGTTTTAAAACAAAAAATGTTCAACGTTTGTACTATTTTTCGACAATTTTATCTCAAAAAGTAGTTTATTTGGACGAAATCTTTAAAATTTTAGGTACATCCTTCCGATAATGATATACGAGAAAAGCCTCCCAAAATTGCAGCCAAATCGATCAATAACTTTTTGAGTTACAGAGCGAGCAGTTTTTGGAAACACAGTTTCGAGATAATCGAATTTAAAGTTTCAGTGCGATAAAACGATTAGTTTAAGTGACTTACCGATGAATCAGAGATCCCAGGTGTATATAATAGATCTTCAGCCTCTTCGAAAAGCTGGTTTCTTCAACCAACTGCTGTTTTCGGGCTGTACGAGCTGCTTTTGTGTCGAAAAAACTCCTCTGGTTGTCTGGTTACTCGCGCCTCATCGGTGGTTTCGGCGAAAACTTTGGCATAGGTGCCAATAATTTTACTTGCACTATACACACAAATACACTTGTACTATCACTTGTATTTGGCCCGAAACTTTCTCCATGTTTATCAGTAAATTGATTATCTTGATAATGCCTTTTTATAGAAATTTTTCGAGCGATATTATATAAAAATATAAAAAAGATATCTTAAATACTATTAAAAGCACTGGAATGTCTAGATCGTATTAAAAACAACCATTTTATAGATATAAACAATGTTAAATTATTATATTCAGAAAAGAAAGGTAAAAAATTAGACCTACTAGAAATATTGGTGTAACTGGTTGTAACTGGTATTGGTGTAATTGGTGTAATTGGTGTACGTACGTATTAAGGGAGGAAATTCCTTTAGACGCATCAAAATGAGTCATTTTTCAGAAGTGTTTTTAAAGGTAATAAAATAATTGTATTTTAAAGTTTTGACATCATTTTATTTGATCTTTGAAGAGTATAAAACTATTATTATTTTTTATAAAATAGCGGATCAGAATTTTTTTTTCTCGGGCGTCTTTGGTGGAAGATCTTTTCTGGGGAATATCCTTAAGGAATGGTCATATAATAACCACGAATGACCAGCTAAATTTCCAAAACACCCCGGTAATAGAAAATACCATGTTGTAATTGAATAGCCTGGTTTTTACCTGCCGATATTTACAGCTCAGCATCAAAGGTTTGGATGTGCAGTAGCCTAACGGCCTAACGGTTCAGAGCTCATTGGAAGCAGTGTATTCGTCGTGTTAACATCGGTTAAGTACTGCATATTCGCAGAACTCTTCATTCTCTGTCTCTGTTAGACAGTGACCCATTCATTCTTTCGTTTGCGCATCTCAGAGGCCGAGATGCTGATTAAGCTGTCAGGGTCGCGATATGCGGGCTCCGGCACGCTCGACTGTATGTGTGATAACTCCGTAAATATTTACTATTTTTATTTTTCCTCTTGCCAGTATACTCTCAATATATTTTATTTTCGAAAAATGAAAAAAAATCGATTTTTTGAAATTTATAAAGGGATTTTCCCCCTTAATACAAAATGTTTCAACAACTTAAGCAGTTTTGTGGATGTATATTGCTTTATAATGAAAAATATTTATTGCTTCATATCTTAAAAAAAGGGAATATAATATTTTAGACTGAAAGGAGAGTCTTGGAGATACCAAGGAGTTCTGATATTGATGAATCAGTTCATGAATTTTTAATTTGCAAAGATATTGCCACCTTCCAGCCCTTGATCATCTATAATATTCACCTGACGTAGCGTTCTCAGATAATTTTCTTTGCGAAAAGTTTAAAAGATATTTACAGAACTGACGCGTCGTATCACAAAATTATAATATAAGCGTCTGAAGCTTCTGTGGAAATGCAAATGCAAAAGAATTCTATGTAATTTTTGAACGGAAAAAATAGTTTCGATTAAAGTAGCATTTTTTATGTGAAACCTTTTTGTAGGGCTAGCTGTACAACTTAATCGACACACTCTGTATTATTATTTATCCATTATTCATTTTATGTTGTTCTTATTGCAGCTTGCGAATGCAACCATCACGCTCGTAGATGCCGATTCAACATGGAATTGTACAAGTTGTCTGCGAGAACGTCCGGAGGCGTATGTCTGAAATGTCGTCATTTCACCGCTGGAAGACATTGTCACTATTGCCGAGAAGGTTATTATAGGGATTCCACCAAGTCCATCACGCATCGCAAGGCATGTAAACGTAAGTAAATGTTGCATTTTCTTAATAACTACTTATTGGAATCTCCTGTTAAAAAGATTTTATGTCGTGGTTTAAAATTGTATTGGTTGGAGCATACCATAAAAAGTAATTTTATTGTAAATTTCCTATACCAAAGACATGATTATGACTCTGTATTTTATTTTTCTTACATGCATAATTAATATGACCTTATTCTTAACTTCACTAAAGAATTTCTTAAATATTTCTTTGAAATGAAAATCAGTGATGTATTTTTAGATAGAGATAGACGAACGTTTTACACACAATTTACAAAATATGAATAATTATAAGAATTATCAAAACCTATGATTCCCTTGCGGAAAGTAGGGTGATTGTGCTTTACATATAATACTCATGTACGAGATGTGTAACTTAACTAATGAGACTGGTGATGTAGCGTTCAATCTTGCAACATTGTTGGCTTTGCCTTTGGAAGGGAGATATGGAGAGGCCTCTATGATGCGTCTTCTGTATGAGTTTGAATTCCCTAGGGTCACTCCCTAGTTGAACACCCCAGAGTGAACTGGATTATTCTAGTCACTTCGGAAAATGGCCTTTATTTTATGAACACACTAGAAAAATCCGAACTAGAAACAACCAGAAATTTTGGGATTGTCGGTTACGGAAAACCCTTGTGTTGCTGTTTCTACGCATCGAAACCAAAAGGTCAATAGGAGAGAAATATGAACCACTTTTTAGAGTGGATCGAAAATTACCCTGGGATTGAAGTGCCAGAACCAGGAATTGTTCCAGCCTCATTATAGCCAAAAAAAACCAGAGTGGGCAGGGGATAGTCGATAAAGAATTTGTTCCTCAAAATCAAACGGTTAGCTGGCATTTTACCAAGAGGATCTTAAAAGACTCCTAAGAAGGGTTATTGGGGTATACATCACGACAAGAGTGCTGCATCACGACAATATTCTTTGCCATAAAGCATTTTCAATCAATTAATGAGATTTTGGCACCTAAAAACATTACTGTGACTCCGCGGCCCCTTTATTCACCAGACTTGCATCCTTGAGTTTTTTTTCTCTTTCCCAACACTGAAATTTCAAAGGATTTCATTTTGGAACATCTGGAAACATTGAAGAGACCGTTACCAGTCAGCTGATTCCAGAATATCAGTTCCAGCACTGCTATGATGAGTGGATAAACTGTCTCCAGCGCTGTAAGGTTTTCTTTCCAAGGTAGTTACTTTGAAACACTGTTCTAATGTTTTTATTTACGTACATCTTATGGGTTATAAAATATCTGCACATGTTTTCCATTGTCCTCGCCCTGTACGACATTTCTTGGTTTTACGGCGGATTTTATGCTTTCCCTTGCGATTGTTCTCTTCTATGTAGAATAAGGTCTGCGGGCAAGGTCTTATTGTTTTTTAGAGTAGGTTCCATTGGGGCTGAATGGGCAGGGATATTAGCCGGCTTTCTTTGAGTATGATCGAGTTATAGATCACAGAATGTTGGTTTTGAGGCAGCAATGTCAGCTTACCATGCCTATGTTCAGTCAAGGATAAGTCACGGTTTGGTTTTCTGGAGAAATTTTCCAGATATAGAGGTTAATTGTGCTCCAAAAAATATGCATAAGAAGTGTTTCTGAAATGAAGAGTTACGAAAGCTGCAGAAATATTTTTATTGGCAAAAGAATTCTGACATTTGTCAGCGTGTTTATTCTGGGTTCGTACACTTTTGTATTTAATAATAGAGATCTCTTCGTGGAGGCTATTGCAAATAGGTATAAGTCGAATCTCGTGAATGAAATATATAATTTTCGTTGTATACAGAAGAATGTGCAGTATCCTATTATGAATATATATAATAATTTTCTGGAGTGTGTTCGAGATCTGCTACTTGATCAGTCTGTGAGAGCGATCAGAAGATATTTGTCAAGCAAGGCTTATTATTCATTAAATGATTTTCATGGTGAAACAAAGGACAATTTAAATTCAATGAAATTATTAGAATATTATATATTATATATTAAGTTATGTTAATACTATCTCACGGTGTTATTTCTATCCTCTTCTTTTCTTTCCAATTGTCTTTTTTCTCTCTTTCCTTCTTTTTTTTGTCCCTTGTGTTATAAATATTATATTTGAGTTGTAATTCATATTTTTCTCTTTTATATATCTGTTTTAGATATTAATATATTTTGTCCAGATATTTTTCATAATTCCATCTTTGTGATTATTTCGAACCACCATATGCCCAGTATATTTATAAGGTATCTGTTTGTGAATGTTTGGATTTTGTTTTAACTAATGTAGTGTCCATTAGGGTGTCCCTTATTTTGGACGAAAAAATTATCGAAACGCATACCCTCTATTTCTTTTTAATGTACTAAGCTATACTTAAATAAAAAATGTTAACTTCCTAGGTGTTAACCTGTTCCGATAGATCCCCAAAGATTACATACATTACTATTTTTGAACACTTATTTACTAGGTAGGTCATCGCAAGTATGCGTCTCTTAGGAAACTATTAATGAAAGGACAAGTTTAAGTAATGCATCTAATCATATTGACAAACAAAATAATACAAAATTTTCAGGATACTTTCTTTTTAAGGTCTCTTTTTTGCAGTCTGGATATTATTTATTATATTATTATTTATTATTCTATGATCTCAGCGTTGTAGGAACTGTTTTTGTTCTTCTTCTGCAATAATCAAACCGTGGAAGTCTTGCATTAACATATTTTTTTTCTTTATTTGGGTTTTTCGCTATGATCTACAATTCAAAAAATATCAAAAACATCTGTTCTTATGTAAATAAAGAATTACTGGGTAAAAAAAAAACCAAACGGAGACAAATTTCTCAGTGATTCTTTTGTATAATAAATTTGTCTAACGAATAAAATTTTAAAAATATAAAAAATGTTCTAAAAAAATATACAAGCTTTTAACGTTAACGTTTCGGGAAGTATTCTCCTCCCGTTTTCAAAACGAATCTAAAAATAAATTATATTATTTTCTGTAAATTATGCAAACATAGGAAGTAACTATATTTTTTGTGTATGTCAATGATACTTACATTGACAATTAATTTTTAATAACAGTGACATACTACCAAAAAAAAAATATATATATATATATATATATATATATATATATATATATATATATATATTTATATATATATATATATATATATATATATATATATATATATATATATATATATATATATATATATATATATATATATATATAGGTGAGGTTTACTGTGTGATTGTGATTGTATATTGAAATACTGTTAAAAAGCTTGTTGTAAAAGAAATATTTTTAATTGTATCCTTTAGAATCCGGAACCATAATGAATCTAAATCTACCGAAGGCATAGCAATACAGTTATTTTTATTTTAATTAATTATAGCGGTTTCTTTTAATCTTCTGTATTTTTTTACCGATTCTTTTAATACCGTTTTGGAATTATTCCAATTGATTTTATGACCCGATTCCCATGCGTGTTGACAAATTCTAGATTTATTAAAATCGCCCTTTCCAAGAAAGTTAGGAAGATGTTATTCTAACATCTAACGGTCTCGATGTCTGGCCTATATAAAATTTGCCACATTCGCAGGGAATTTTATAAACCACATTTTTGGTATTTTGTTGCATGTTGATGGTTTAGGTTTGTTAATATAGATCTAAGAGTATTTTTTGTTTTAAATGTCGTTTTTATGTTGTATGAATTTTCTAATCTTTTAATTGTGTCAGAATTACCGCGGATGTAAGGAATTGTGAGGTTAATTGTTTGAGAGTTATTATTATTGTTATTAATAACTTGTCTGTTTTGTCTGATATTAAAAGTTTTAAACGGTTTATCTATAAATTTTTTTGGGTAGTAATTTTTTATTAAAATGTCTTTGATGTGATTTGTTTCCTTTTGTAGTGTATTACTGTCAGTACAAACCAGTTTTGCTCTGTCTTATAAACTTTTAATTACTCTTATTTTGACTGATTTTGAGTGATACATAAAACTAATATACCGAAGTAGTATATTAGTTTTATGTATTTTTGGTAGACCATAGAAATGAGGTGGTTACTATAATGTGGTAGTTGTGATCTTTCTAGATTTATGAATTCACGTTTGTGTTTATATAATGTATTGTAAATTTGTCTCTCTATTTTTAATGTTGGATCTATAGGTATTTTAGTGTAATTTTCTTCATCAATTAAAGTTATAATTTTGTTATTATATTCTGTAGTGTCCAGAATAACTGTGGCGTTACCTTTGTCTGATGGCAATATTTTAATAGATGTGTCTTTTTTAATTTATCTATAGCTAACCTTTCCTCATAGTATAAATTTGATTTGATTTTAAATTGTTTTCTAAGATAAGTTTTAATCAGATTCTGTATTCATTTACACTTCATTGCTACTGCCGAAATAATGTCTAATTTAGGAACATCTTTCGATGTAATACTAAAATGTAGCCCTTTAGAAACCAAAAATTTGAAAATTTGAAAAATTAATTCAAGACGGTCCTTATAAACGATTACCAAGGAATTCATTGTCAAAAATGATTAACAAAGTCAGAGATACATTGAAATCTTGTAACAGCCTTATTTCTCCTTCTCTGAAAAGCAAACTACATGTTTCTAATCTAAAAGTGCCAAGATTGTATGCTCTACCAAAAAACCAGGAAAATCAATGAGATCAATTGTATCAGCCATTGATTCTCCAACATACAACTTGGCAAAGGAATTTGAAACTCTACCAAACCCACTACCTTCCTGTTATGTGATAAACTCAACCAAATTCATAGAAAAAGTTAAAAACACACATCTACAGGAAGGTGTCCCGAGTGTCCCGATTCCACATACCTTGAAATACCTGAGGCCAGTTACTCGAGTTAAACGGTTTTAATAACAAGATTGCTTCTGAGTACATCTCCTTAACAAGATTATATATGAAGCAAAATTGTTTTCTTTTTTAATAACAGGTTCTATGAACAACAAGAAGGAACGGCAATAGGCAATCCTCTGTCACCGTTCTTAGCGAACTTATTTATGAGTAAATTTGAAACCGAGGCAAGATATGTGGATGACGTTTTTGCCATTTTCGATTCAAAAAATGAAAATTTAGATGATTTTATTAAGAACTTAAATAGTAAATCCCAAAATATAATATTCACGCATGAATTCGAAAACAACGATGGTTTACCATTTCTGGATGTTTTAGTCCGTAGAAACAATAAAAATAGCTTAGATTTTGATATTTTCAGAAAAAAATACCACCATTTCGAGATACATTTCTAACGATTCAAATCATAGCTTCCAAAATAAGATGACTAGTTTAAATTTTATGGTAAATAGATTAATTAATTTTCCTTTAAATAAAGATAATTATAATAAAGAATTAAAATTAATTAGGGAGGTATCCGAAGTGAATGGTTATAATAAGAACATTGTAGATAAATTAATTAGAAAACATAAGTTCAGAAAATTATTGAAAGAATCTTCGACTTTTCAAAAGGATCAGAACACAAAGAAATTCATGGTAATACCATTTGATGCCCAATTAAGAAGGGGGCTAGACAAAATTTTGAAAAAAGTGGACATTAAGGTTGTGTACAAACCATATAATAAATTAAGAGAAGTTCTGGGTAATCCAAAGGATAAAGTAGAGCAACAGGAAAAGTCGGGGTTTTACGAAATTAGTTGTCAAGACTGCGATCGAAGGTATATTGAGCAAACAAAAAGATCCATATTGACAAGATATAAAGAACATATTGCCCACATTAGATATGGGAGAAATGAAAAATCTTGTGTTGCCCAACATGCAATCGAACACGACCACATTATAGTTATTAGTAATTTAAGACTAATAAAAAATGTAAATAATAATAGGGCTTTGGATGCATATGAAAGCATTCAAATAGAAAAATGTAAAAAAATTATGAACCGAGATAAATGACCTATCCCGTTCAGTCAACTTTTTCAATTATTAATGTAAGGCTTAGTAAACTTCATGGTTCATGATTTTTACACGCTTCGTTAGGTAGCGTTTTTTATATAAATAGAACATCGTTTAGTTTTAGAATTAGATTAAATCATCTCATGATGATGCCAACAAGGTTAGCGAAACGTGCGTCGAGCAGTTAAAAAAAAGTGATTTGGTGTTTAGTGGTGAATATCTTCAAGTTTACGGTCAATTATATTGACGAATGAATTTTTAAACTTGGGACTAGCGATGGGACGGCACATCACTGTGTAAAAAGCGGCAGCTACCTTGTTGACAGTATTGCGGCCGCACACGATCAATATGCGACAATAGACGCTTTCTAACACCAAAATAAAACACAGCATTAATCGTTTGACTAGGTGAAACGAACTTCTTCTCCACATTTCTCTCCGAATCGTAGAAACAAATCAATATTGTTTTGATTTTTGATTTTTCGAGGCGGCTTTCCGCCGTCTGGCTTGAGCTGGAACGCGATTAACGACTGAAGGAACAGTCAGAGCCAAAGATGGTATGTTGTTTTATTAGCATTTATATATTTCTTTGTTTGGTACCTTCTATGGATCGGTCGGTATATAGAGTAGGATAATACCAAATGATAAACTTTTTGTAGTTGAATATTGACGTGATTCGTAATTTCATCGGGACCACGCTGCACCCCGTAAAATGGTACAACATTTTACAAGGAGTTTTCTTTAACAGCAATTCTGAATATATATCTTATAGCTACAGAGGAATTTGACTTGATTATACATCATTTTCAGCAATTTATTTAACAACATTTACGAAATGAATGCATATTGTTGCATGACATGTAAATGTATATATTATAATTCTTAATAATGCACCTATTCAAATATATTGTTTGTGACTATTTTCTGTTAGTAGAAGATGATTACGTTGTAATGAAAAGAAATATCAAGAACGACACTGTTCAGATTGAGGTCGCCATGGTCATAACACTGAACTAGATATCAAAGAGATTTGAAAAACTTTTTCAAATATTCGCCTTTTCTTTTGAACTTTCTAAAGCTGCAGAGTTCTTTAATTTTACTTACATCTATTGTCTTCTTGTTTTTGGCGAGAAATATACAATGCATTTGGTACTGTTGACATGATCTTCTTGCATTTGGCGAATTGTTGAATGTTGTTGAAAAATAATTATCTTTTTTGTTAGTACAAATGCTATTAATAATTATTTTCATTTACCTTTATTTTAAGGAGAAGCATTGTTGCTTTTAAGAATCTCTATAATAAAAATGATGATAAAAGGACCTATATACTTCTATTTCCTTCATAGAGTATTATTTATGATATTTGCAGCCTTATTTATTGCCAGTAAAGTCTGAAGTAAAATTTTATGTAGTGATTTCTTTTAGTATCTTCAGAGAGTAATATGACAACCATTTAAAATGATTCAAACAAGCCGGGAGTTTAATAAGAATGATAAAACAATGAGCGCTTATTTAAAATCACCCTATACATCATGTTTATGCCTCTTTTAACGCTAATAAATCCATGAAAGTGTCTTGCTCTATTTTATAGCGACGATCAAGTCCAAATTATGCTATAAAACACCAACAAAGCGTCAAGGTGGCATTTCATTGCAGTGTTTAACATTTTATCAGATTGAATTACAAGAAGTAATTAAAAGTCTGAAATAGCGACCAGAAAGTTCATAAATAACCGGAGAAATGCAATGCGAGAAAATAGTTTCCTCTAGATTAACGATCGCCATCTCGCCGGAGCATCTTCCCTAAACTTTTTTAATTAATTTGTAGAAATTAAGTTATGGATGTTTCTCGCCAATTTTCTCAAATTTGAGCAAATTAGACTTTAGAAAACAAATATGTTTGTTTACTTGCTTGATATATTCGGTGCTAAACTTTCCACTTTTTGCTGGAAAATTTAGTTTATTAATCAAAATATTTTCCTTCGCTCTCTATGACAATTTTTCCATCTTTCTAGCAAAGTTTCTGTTACGTAGTGAAACACGACTAATGAGAATCGCTTCTTGTAATTTTTGTATTTTTCGCCATCTTAAATTGTCATTGAATCAGCGTAAATTGATTTTTTTTTTGTTCTGCATTATTAGAACATTAGAAAAATATTCTGAGTTAACTCCAGTCAAATGATGTCTTAAGTAAAAAAAAATATCTATAATAATTTAATATAAGATATTTATATTATTTGTACAATTTATAAATAACACTATTGATAATCAATAATGAAGGGTTGTTCAATAAGAGTGCCATAAGTTTAAAATGAGGCACACTGATAACTGTAAGTGATAATTCGATAATCTTTATTTTATCTTAACGAACAAATAATAGCATTAACACATCGGTCAATAAGTTCCCGGTCTGACAAATAAAGCACACTTTTTTGCATATTTCGGATTTATTCATCAATATTTTCTCCTTGAAGAGCAATACAATCATTTCAATGCTTTTCTATTTCTCTTTGCCATTAAAATATCCTTCAGTTTCGGCAATTACCTTTTTATTGGAGCGAAATTTCTTTCCACCAATTTTTTTTTAAGATCTGCGAACAGGAGATAATCGATGGGGGCCAAATCTGGAGAATACGGTGCAATTCATGCAATTTAGCCATCGTCTTGATGAAACAGTTATTGGTCCAAACACACCCATAACGCTATATAATGTTTGCTATTGATGATTTTACCTTTCTCGAAATAATGGATGGAAAATATACCATGCGCATCCCAAAATAGAGAAGCCATAAGCTTGCCTGCCGATGGTTATGTTATTGGTCGCTTTAGACGGCTTTCACCGGCTGCTATCCACTAAGCTGACTGCTGATTTGACTTCGGAGTATAGTGATGGATCCATGTTTCATCAATTATCACATACCACATGAAAAAATCCTTTTTATTTCGCTTAAACAGCTCCAAATATTGCTCAGCATTATCAATACGTTATTGTTTATAGTTCGCAGTGAGCAAACGCAATACTCATTTCGATAGCAATTTACGCGTTCCTAAATGTTCATGCAAAATGGTGTCCTTTCGATATCATTTCAATATCTTTATGATAGCAGCTATCTCCTGTAGCTTTCTTTTACGGTTTTGCGAAATAATGTTGTTCTCTCAGTCTCCTCTCAGTCTCCCAGATAGTGCATTTATGACAGAAACCTGACGACTCATCATCATTCATTATTACTTTTTCCTTATGGATTATTTTACTATATCTTTAAGAAGGACAATGCCATAAAATCAAAACTAATATTTTTGTAAATTATTGATTGATTTGTCCGCTACTTTGTGATAGTTCATTTTTAAACAGAATAAAACATTTTTTTTTTACTTTGTTATCTATCACTTTTATTTTTAACTTTGTGTGACAACGGTTTCGTAAAACAATGTTACATACTCAAAACAAGTTTATTTAAAAAAAGTTTTCAAGTAGTGTTTGAGAATATAACATTGTTTTACGAAACTATAGTCACATAAAGTTAAAAATAAAAGTAATAGATAACAACCTAAAATAAATAGTTTTATTAATGTCTTTGTATTTTGTAATCAGTAATCTTCAACTAATATTGTTAAAAGCTTTGAAAATTTCAATATCGTTAAAGTAGTTACCATGCTACTATCGTAAGCCTGAAAACTTTCATCAAATAAAGATAATACACATGTTTCAGTGGCGTACAGTTTCCTAAAACTGGAGTGATAACATGAGAGAATGTTTTTCTCCGCCAATCATCATCATCATCATCAACATCATCATCATCATCTGCAGGATGAAGGCCTCTTCAGCATGCTTCCAACTTTTACGGTCCTGGATTTTCCTCTGCCACTCGAGTCTTATATTCTTAATGTTGTCATCAGTCCATCGGGCTTTCGGTTTTCTTCGCGGACGTTTGCGATCAAGCGGTATCCACTCCAGGATTGCCCTGGCACATCTGTCGTCCCATCGCCCCGCTACATGGTCTGCCCATCTCCATTTCACAACTTCACTCTTCTAATAATGTCACACACTTTCGTTTGTTCCCTGATCCATACGCATGGCTTTCTGTCTCGTGTTGTAATGCCAAGCATACATCTTTCCATTCTCCTCTGAGCTACCCGAAGTTTTTGCCAGCCACACTTAACACGTCGTTTCACCTCCTGGGCGGTATTCCCCTCCATTGATATCCTCTGTGCAAGATATATAAAGTGGTCCACAATCTCCAAATCCCTTCCTAAAACTGAAATTCTCTTGTCCTCAGCGAATTTATTGAACGTAATCTGACTTTTTTCAGGTTTATTTTTAAGCCGAATGGTTCGCCAGCCCTTTGCAGTTCTTGTGTACGTTTTTGCAGCTCCTCTGGGTCTTGTGAAATAAGAACGATATCATCTGCAAATTTAATATGGTTTAAGTTTGAACCATTGATCTTTACATCATCCTGTTCCCAATCCAATTTACGGAATACTTCCTCAAGGCTAGTCGAGAAAAGAATGAGCGATATTACGTCACCCTGCCTTACACCTCTTTCTACATTAATTCCCACTTTAGGATCATCAAGGTGAATTGTCGCTGTAGCTCCATCATATATCGATTCTAGTAGGTTTATATATGCTTTGTTTACCCCCTGGCTAAGCAGTGCATCCATTATGGCATGCTTTGAGATGGAGTCAAATGCCTTTTCGTAGTCGATAAAAGTCAAGCACAGTGGTATGGTGTATTCGTTGTGCCTTTCTATGGCCTGCTGTACAACCTGGATGTGATTCATTATAGTGAATCCACTTCTGCCTGGTCTCTTGGTTGTGGGTCATTCAATTTTCTTAATATTCTTTTAGATGTTATCTTAGTGAAAACTTTGTACATTACTGATAGGAGGCTTATTGGACGGTAGTTCTTTAAATCTTCCAGTGCTCCTTTCTTATGTAAAAGGATCACTTCTGCATTTTTCCATAAGTCAGGTACTTTCTGTTCTCTGAGGCCTTTTGAGTATAATTTTGCCAGTGTTTTATGTAACGATCGACCACCGGCTATTTGTATTTCGATAATTACACTGTCCTTTCCTGGAGCCTTGTCGTTTTTTATCGATTATTTAGCATTTGTTACTTCCTCCACTAGGTTATCTGGCATTTGTTCTTCCGTGGGTATTGTTGTATTTGATTGGTTCTGATCTTCATATAACTCGCAATAAAATTTTCTGAAAACCTCTAACATTTGCGTACGCGCTCTGCACACTGTGCCATCCTCACGCCTTAAGGTATAAATTTGTGTTCTTTCAGGGTTTTTTTGCACTAGCTGCATGTTGAATCGGTGCGTGTTCTCTTTGATACATTTTCTTATAGTTTTGCAGAGTTCAGTGTACTCGACCCTGTCAAAAGGACTACCTTCATTTCTCATTGTCCGTCGTTTCTTCATTAAATCAATGGTCTCACTGGAGATTTTTGTCTGTTTGAGACTTTTTTCTTCTGGTGCTATTAAAGCAGCCGTTTGAAGCACATTGTTGACGATATCTTCATATTGAACTGATATGTCCATCTCCTCCGGATCTTGTAATACAGCAACACGGTTTGACAAAACAATCTCAAAATCGCTGCATCTCTCCAGCAGTTTTCCAGAATCCACTTTGCCCTTCTATGATCCATTTTTTACCATTTTTTCGCGTTCTCTTCGACAGTTAATCCGAACTTTTGCTCCTACCATTCGGTGGTCACTTCCAACATTAAAATTGATAAGGACAGTACAATTGTAAAATATTGTTTAATTGTTGGTCATGATATATATATATACAGGATGGGGCAAGTTTCACGTTAACATTTTTAATTACTTATAACTTTTTAAAGAAACAAGACAATATTTTTTCTGTATGTTTCTTTCGTGCATTTTGTGTTAATTAATTTTTTTAGATTACGTCAACCAAATGCTATTAACAGCAATTCAACTTTGTGCTCTTTTTAACACATTTTCCATAACTTTTATCAACATATCTGAACTTGAAGAGATTTACCACCAAACACCAAATCACTTTTTTTGTAACTTCTCGACACACGTTTCGCTAACCATGTAAGCATCATCAGGAGATGATTTAATCTTAAAACATGTCTGAAGTTAATGTAACGATTGTTGCTTTTGAGTTGCTGTATGGTTTACGGCATATTTATGTAAACCTTTTTCTTAAACAAATTTCCATAAAAATAATCTAGATCCCCCAAACCAGGAGATCTAGGCAGCCAAAATATCTATCTATTTCAGGAAATTAAATGACTAGGGAAAATGTTCTTCAAAATGCTGATTGTTCCAAATGAGTTGTGTGCTGTGACACCAATTTGTTATAACCACATAGTCTCCAGTCCTTGTTCTCCCAACTGAGGTACCAAAAAGTTTTGAATCATATGTCTATAGCGTTTTCCGGTAACTGTAACTCTTTACATTTGCATTATCGTCTTTAAAAAACATAGTTCAATAATGTTTTGAGCTTGAATACCGCACCAAACTGAAACTTTAACTGGATGAAATGGTGTTTGATGAATGTGACGGGAATTCTCTCTTACCCAGAAAAAGCTATTCTGTTTATTCACTTCACAACTTAGATGGGAATGAGCTTCATCGCTCATTATTAATTTTACATTAAAATTATCACTGTGATAGAAATGTTTTATGATAACATCACACAATGCAGTTACTCAATTGCATACTGCAAATTGAATCTTATACGGAAACATCTGCAAGTCATTTCTTAAAATTCGGCGTATACTTCATGAAAAATGTTCAGTTTTGCATCACATCATCTAATGGAGACTGCTCTACATGAGCAATATTTTCAGTGCATCGAACTGTACTTGGACCTTTGATCCGGAACTTATCCCCCTAAAGTGTAAATTTGATCCGGAACTTATCCCCATAAGTGTAAATTACAACAGTTTCAGTGTGTTCTTTAACATTCATATAACAGAAAAAATATATTCATAATAAGACTTGCACATCTGCACTACACGACAGCTAAATACAAATTCTCACAGATATCATGAAAAAAAAATTGGGGTCAAAACCAAATGGTTGTGTGATACTTATCACACCTAGTACATTTTTTTAAGCACATAACAGTAGAAAGCAAGTTTAGCAGCTAATATATTTCATTTCTTGGCAATAATTTCCTGATTTGAATTATTTAGATTTTAGACAAAGAAATGATTTCACTAATCACAACAATAAACTTCTCATATTTCAATACATATTTGCACGAATCATATGCTTCTATAGTATTTCAACCATATCCTATAAGCACGATAAGAAACCGTACAAAATATTGTAAATTGCAAATAAATCAACAGATTTATTGCCTGACATTATTTGATAATTATATTTCTGTACTTCTCTATGAGTGGGAAGGCACATGCTGGGGCCTTTAATTATTGGAGGAAGACATAAATTAAAATTATTGTTATTACGGCTTTAGTAACGTTTTTATTGGGTGGAAAACTAATTTTCCACCAGTTTTGCTTGAAAAAAAAAAGATTTATCCCTATATTTTCCATTACAATTTCTTTCGGATTATATTTTCGATCGGATTCTAATTTATGCTCACTTCGAATTTCTTTGTATGATGAATCGATCGGGGAATGTGGTAATTCACGGCGTCAACACTGGAGAATAAACTGGACCTGGAAAAATGTTTTATTCGAGCTCACAATGCTTTTTATGGAGAATTTCCTTTCGCCATTTGGTTGGTTCTTGGTTTTATTTTCAACTGTTTACTCAGTAGCCATTAGCATTAACTGTTTCACTAATTGCAATGATTTATAAAAAATCACTCATTCGTAATCATACCAAATATACTAGTGTGAATCAAATATAAACCGCAATTGTTTTATACATATTTATTATTTATAAAATAATACAAAAATACTATTGATCATTTTTCGACATTGTCTCTTCCACGTTCTACACATTTTTCCCAGTGGTTTGGAAGCTTGTGCATACCTTGCTCGTAGATACTTTAAGTTTGGGTCATCAGCCAATTGCGCACGAAGTCCTCAACATTTTATTCGTTGTTGAATCGTACTCCTCCAAGTGATTCTTTCAAGGCCTCAAACAAAAAATAAATACCTGTGACAAATCTGGGCTGTATGGAGGGTGTTCAAGGTTTTCTTATATATATATATATATATATATATATATATATATATATATATATATATATATATATATATATATAATCCAGTTTTTCCTATTTTTCCTATGTCAAAACCGCTGTGTGTGGCCTGGCGTTAATAATCAGGTGGGCTCGTGGAGAAGGATATTAAAAACCAATAAAATACACCCGCGCTCCACGTTGGTGCTTGGTCGTTCCCCCATCCGCCATCCAAAGCGCCAGCAAGCGTCTCCCAGGACCGGAAGATTTTTAGGCTATAAATAGTGTTTGTGCTGGACCATACCATATATTTTCCTGATTTAGCTTTATCTGATTTCTGGCTATTTCAAAAATTGAAACTAGTGAAAAAGGAAAGCTTTTCGATACGATTTCAGACATCAAAAAATGGTGTCTTCCAAACTACTTTGAATTCTTTATTAAGTTCTTTTTAGTCACTGACTTGCGTGATTTATAACACTCAACATGACGTAATGATATAAGTGATATACATCGTTATTAAATTCCATCACCAAAATTTATAAACAAAAAATTTTATAATGAGCGTAAAATAATCCATTGCATGTTGCATATTCCAAACAAACATAAAGACGATGAAATGACGAAAAACAAAACCTCAAACATTCTCTAAACTCCCATTCCGATTCTATTCGCAGGACTGGCGAAGAATCACATTCTCAGGTCGGATTTATGCTTGCGCTTCAGATAATTATTAATGAATGCCGCAACCTGGTACTTAGCATGTGTCAGATATAAACAGATGGAGTATGTATTTAACGCCGTTTTTCAACGACATCTAATTTATATCGAGCAAAAGACGTGTAACTCTTGCCATTTTATAATATTCCAAGCTGAAAGAGCCAATTATGCGATGTAGTTCTGTGCGAGTCTTGCGTCGTCTTTAAAACACTTTTTTTAAAGGACTGGTATGGAGTTTATTAATGGAAACTAGGTTGACAGGAAGTTTATTTTCTCTCCAGTAATTTCAAAAATATCTACTTAATGAAAATAATTTTGCTGTATGATTTATTTTCCGTAAAATGTTATTTACAAAAATTCTATATAACATTAACAATGTATACAACTTTCTTCATTCCTTTTATTTTAATTTTCTTTATTATCCTTCTTCTTTTAACGCTTTTTTATTTCAGTTCCCCACAATTCCTAAATCTTCCATTACATTGCCTTACCTTCTCTTTCTGCATCTCCCCTTCCATTTTCTACTAATATAACCTCTGTAGAGGACTAATTTTGGCATCCTATCTCTTTGAAACCATTTGAGATGTCCTAATCATGTTATTATTTGGGTCTTGATGTGGTGTAGGACGGACTGGTTGTGTTAACTTTACATCGAAGCTTGATTCAGAGAAAATGAGTTGTCATAGAGCATTTCACCAGACAGCAACGTGCGTTCTGTGTTCGCGCGTATTTTCAAAACAATAATTCACTTATTACGGCTCGTCGTCTTTGTAGGGCCGAGTATAATTTTTACACGACATAAACGAGGCACCAAGTGTTAATTTAATAAAGAAATTGATAAAAAAGTTTGAAATTACAGAATTAACTCTATATTTACCTTCTAAAAGTCGTCTAGGGTCCAGTAGAGATGCAAACCACATTGAACGTGTTCGTGAGTTTGTTAAAGAAAATCCATCCCCATCCGTACGAAGCGAAGCGAAGTAGTCAGGTACACATTAAGAAATCTTCACTGCATATCATTTAAAGAAAAGGTCTTCGTCTTCATCCCTATAAAACTTAAATTGTGAAAGAAATGAAAGAAATGAAAGAAACTGATTTTATTATACATTTTACATTTGCCAATGAAATGTTGGAAATATTTAACAACTGTGATAATGTTTTCTTATGAGCAAAAGTTGTTGTATGGGTTCAATGTCAGCTAGAGGCATACTTGGCCCATACTTCTTTGAAGATGCCAGAACTAAAGCGGTCAGTGTTAATTCAGCTAGGTATTGTGAGATGATAGGAGTTTTTTTTCCACCAATCGCTGCAAGGATTTGAATATATAATGAGGAGATTTAGTTTCAGCAAGCCGGCGCTACGTGTCATGCTTCACGTGATTCATTGGAGGTTGTAGAGGGATTATTTCCCGGAAAAGTGATATCCCGTAGAGGTGACATAAATTGGCCCCCAAAATTGACCGATGTGTTATTAGTATTTTATATATTTGCGTAAAGTGGTCTTGGTATCGTACTTGTATGCCACTGTACCTGTGGACCTTAGGTCTTATCACCGTCCTATAAATTCTCATCCTTGTCTTCCTCGATTTACCTGCTCAATTTTTGTCACGTTTTTGCTATTCTGATCTTCAATTCCATTTAATGTTTAACGGTCTCATACTCCTGTTCATACTCATTACTTCTCCCCAGATGTATGAAATTCCTAATCCTCTCAAATTTATATTACTTACCTTTGCAAATTGATACATACGGATAGTTTTATGTTTTTTTTTAAATAAAGGAGATGTAGAAATGGTAAATAGATGGAAGAAGCAAAAACGAAGAGTAATTTATGGAGGAAAAAATATGCAAAAGAGTTGGAGAATAAGAACAAATAAAGAAGTGGAAGTAATAGGTTATTGTTCCTATCAGAGGTAACGTGAATCTATTTGAGCATAGTTTAAATTCTAATCTCGAATATGTCCAATAATTCCTCTAAAGATGGTGTATAAATCCTATTGGTGTATAAACTTTCTACGTTAAAATTTACAAGCATATTCGAAGACCTTAAAATGACGACTGACCATTAAATCACCATAAATGATGCTGATTTTGTCATATATATACAGTAATAGTAAACTAATAGTAGAAAGGATTCACTGTCTTCAGAAGAAATTTCCTTGGAACTGTGCTAGCAGCGTTTTAGGAACTGGTTATTGGCCTAACTAGTACATTATGCATTTTTAAGCTACACCCTTCTTCTTATTCTTTCTACAGCGTGTTAAGCTCCCATTTTAATTAGTTATAACTTTTAAAAGAAACAAGACTTTTTTTCTATAATATGATTATTTCGTCTTTAAATTTTGAGTTAATTCATATAGAGACTATATTTACTCATTATATCCTTTCCTGTTTGAGTGATCGCCTCCATTCTCGGTCTGAAGCGCTCGCTTTAATGAGCTCGTTGCCGGCTCCTTTTAATGAGTTACAGTCCACATCTGCGAATGCCACTTCAATAGCGGCTCTCAATAATGCGACGTTTGTATGTCTGGACTTGTTGGTGACGCTTTCAACCACGATTCATACATAGAAGTCCAAAGGATAAATCTGGGCTGTTGGGAAGCCACAATTCTTTGGTACAAAACATGTCGATGTTGTTCAACAACCAATTTTGAAACAAATGACGTGTGGGCTGGCGCACCGTCGTGCTGGAAAACATACGACTTTCCAGACGACACCAGTCGTCCACCAGTCCAGTTTCCATCCGCGGCTCCACTACCTTTGTCAGAACACGCAAATAAACATTTTTGTGACATTTTCCCCTTTGTTAAAGAAACGCGGTGGCATCACATCACCCTCACTGGACACAACAGTTGGTACGTGAACATTCACCGGAATTTTTTTTCTGGAAACACTGGGAACATCTTAAGTGTCATGTGAGAGCCAGCGATCATCTAGATTCCTTTGATTGATTTTTGCATCGACAGTAAAACATGGTCAGAAAAAAACCTGGGGCGTCCGAAACAAATTAGTTTTTCTTGTCGGTGTTGCAAAACCTTCGCTGGACTTCTCCTACGCATTATACTTCGCGACGACATCATACATGGTAGATCTCGGATATCCGAAGAACCGAATGATTTCTGTCGCAGAGCGCCTAGCACGAACACTTTCGATAAAAACTCTTCGATTATACTCTGCACTTGGTTTCAACATTGCGACTGTTTCGATGTTATGACTGTTTGGTACATACGTCAAGCCATTTGAACGCCAATTGCGACCAAATCGAAATTGAATTTTGTACGGATTTCGGCACCGTACCCTGTATATATTAATATGTCTTTAGTACGAATACCACACCATACTACAACTTTAACAGGATGTAATGGCTTTTGACAGTGGTAGGGACGTGGTGGGGATTTTCTCTTGCCCAGAAATGGCTATTGTGTTTATTACCTTGACCACTTAAGTGAAAATTAGCTTCATCGCTAATTAATAATTTTGCATGAAAATTGTCAATTTGATGGAAGTGGTTTAAGATGACATTACAATTTTCTAATCGCTTATTATTGTATGAAAGCAACAGGTCTTGAACCATTTGAATGTTCTAGGAAAACGTGCAAATTAATTTTCAAATTTCTCAAAAGTTACGTGGAGAAATTTCCAATTATGCAGCACGTCGTCCTGCACAAGTGCAATATTTTCAGTACCTCGGACTGTTCTTGGACCTCTGATGTAGGGCTTATCCTCAACCACATTCTTGAGATTCATGAAAATTTGACATTTATCTTACCCTGTATTAGGAATTCTCAATCGAAAGTATGAAAAGAAAGGTACCCATATTTAAAAGGAGCGCGACTAACAAAGGATAAGGCTGAGCAGTGGCGGTTGGTCCATAAGGGCACGTGCACGTGGGCACGTGCCCCAGCTAAAAAAATGTGTGTATGATCCAGCAAAGTGTGTGTATGATCCTAAGAAAGGTAACATTTTTGGTTGCGACGCATTTTCCTATCCCCATTCCAAAATTTGATTATATGTGCCCCATCTGTTTTTTCCCCCACGAACCACCGCTGAAGCTGAGTGTTTTCAATTATTTAAATTTGCACAAGAACAAAAAGTATTTGCGATTAACAAGGTGTAATTATTTTTGAGCTGGTTCCTAAAAGCAGCAGTATTTTCACTTAAAAGATTTTAATATAAATGATGTACTTAAATACAAACTAGTTCTCATAAAAATATAGTAATGTTGCTCCTATATTCAGAATATCTTGACCTATTTACTTTACTATATATACGCAAACAGACTAGACAGTCCCTAATGTTTCTGCTTGTACAAGGCTGAAAATACAGCAAAATCTAGATTAATGCACATTAATTGTTAGACAAAACATTTCACTAAACTATTTTATTGCTTTTTGTATACTCCAAATCACAATAACAACGACAAAAAGGCGTAAAACAAAACTCCATACATTCTTTAAACTCTCTTGGTGTTTCTGTTCAGGGCCGACAGGGAATCACATTCTCAGGTCGAATGTATGCCCGCGTCCCGGATAATTATTAATGAACATTGCAACCTGGCACTTAGCATGTGACAGATTAAAACAGATGGACCATATATTCAGCGTATTTTTTCAACGACGGCTAATTTATAAAACGCGTGTTTAACTCTCGCGGTTTTATGCTATTCGACGCTGAAGGAGCCAATTATTCGATGTAGTTCCGTGCGAGTCTCGCGTCATCTTGAAAACACGTTTTTTTGAGACAGGTATGAGGTTTATTAATGGAAAGTGGGTTGACGGGAAATTTAATGTTCTCCGGTAATTTCAGAAGTTCGCGATTTAAATAATTTAAAGAAATATTGAGATAAACGCTAGCGAACTCTGAGAGATTTATCACTATATACCAAATATTTTTTTAACTTATCGGCACGCGTTTCGCTAATCATGTTAGCAACATCAGGAGATTTTTTATACTGGTAGAATCATCTGCTGATGATACTAATATGGTTAGCGCGTGTCGAGATGTTAAAAAATGCTAAATAATTGTGTATATATATATATATATATATATATAAATACTTGCAAAAGTTTATTCAACTGTTCTTCAGAACTTTTTCAAACTTTCTTAGAAATTGGCCACGTCGCTTTGTCGTGTTTATTTCAGTTGAACGGAATTCAGTTTTTTGTTTCATTGGCCTCTTAAAGTTTAATTTGAAAATATAAATGTGATATTTTTATAGCCTATCCTTCCTTACGTTTTAGCATAAATTTGGTTTGATATAAAAAAAAGAAAAATTACATATTATTGTCGTTTAATAACAAAATTGAAATTACTAGCACTAATTTTTCACACCATAATACTTTTTAAACGAATTTGATTATTTTCTACTCATGTTTCCGTAGTATTTGAAAGAGTGAATTAGATTTAAGTATTTTCATTTTTATTTTCTTGGAAAGTTGTAAAGATATTCATATCTATTTAAATGCATTTAGCCTTTTTATTACATATATCATCCAGTATTCTCCACCTATTTTTCTGTCGCACTATATTATATTTTTTAGGTATCTGAATTTGTCTACCTCCTTCAATCTTGGTATCCTTTCTAGTTATATTTGGCTTCTCTGTCATTAGTTTTATTCTATTAAAATTGAATTTTGTTTTGACTCTGGATGTGTTGAAGAAAGATTGAATTTGTTCGCCGGTTATACACACAATATACTTTTTGCCTATTTCTGTGATAGCTATTTCTATTTCCAAATATTGTTTCAAAAATGGTGTGTGTCATTACCTAATCTATAATATAGCCAAATCTATATTTGCGTTATAGGTATATAGAAAGGATATACGGTATATATATATATATATATATATATATATATATATATATATATATATATATATATATATATATATATATATATATATATATAGTGCAATATCCACGAAGAGCAAAAAAAAATCTGCATACCCAAGTAAAATTTGTTCTAATGTAGATTATTTTATTTCATCTTCATATTTATTTTATAATATGTTAAATATGACACTTTATTGACCTATTTATTTTAGAATGTATGAGGATTAAGAAACGACATTCTAATGTTTCTGGTTTTATAACATCCAATATACTGTAAAATCCATACTAAGTACTTTAAAATTCTTAACATTTCGTTACAATATTTCATTGCTTGTTTCATATTCCAAACGGAGACGACGATGATGAAAATACGGCAAACAGAATTTGAAACCGTCTTGATTCTTCAATCGTGATCTTATTTACACTATCCGACGATAATAACATTCTCAGGTATAATTTATGCCTGCGCCTTGGAAAATTATCAATGAACGTGAGACCTGGCACTTAGCATGTGACAGATTAAAAAGAATGGAGTTTGTATTTAGCGCTCTTTTTCAATGACGACTAATTTATCTCATGCAAACGACATTTACTCTTGTAATTTTATACGATTCCACACTGAAAGGCAGATATTCGATATAGTTTTGTGCGAGTCTTACGTTCTTTTTGCCTATATTTTTTCTCCACTAATTGTAAAACTTCATAATTAAAATGTCCTTAATTCACAATTCTACTTATTATTTCAGTAATATCGTGTAACTTCTTGGAAAATTTGAGTTAATATTTGTAACAAGATCAGTAGTGTATATTTTTTTATTTTAATATATATATATATATATATATATATATATATATATATATATATATATATATATATATATATATATATATATATATATATATATATATACAAAAATGTGTCATTGTAGAAAAGCGTGGGGTGCTTTGTACCATATCTTCATACTAACTCTACTTAGAGAAACAGTACTGCTGGAATATTTATAACAAGTGACATCGAGCAACCCACGTTTTTTTCACAATGACACATCGTTCATCACTTATATAAAATTTGTATTGTACTATTTTTTTTTACTTTTTAGTCGGTTTACCATTAAAGCGTGTTTTTTATTTTTTTTAAACTATAATTTATTTAATTAATTTATACTTTGTGTTTCTTAATTAATAGACAGATAGACAAATAAAATAGATATAAAAAATGTGCAGCAGTATTTTAATATTTGGTATAATTAACTATTATGAAAGTTTGATACTTTTTTCTTGTAAAGCGGGAGGTTGTTCATAAAAGGTTGGAAACCTCTGACGTAATAGATATTTATCTCCGCCGTTTTTTACGATTCACGTTAGAATGACTAATTATTTGATGTAGTCTCACGTCGTCTCGAAATTATGTCTTTCGAAAACCTGGCATCAAAGTTATTAATGGAAACTAGGTTGAAAGAAAGTGTAATTTTCTCCAGTAATTTTGATGGTTCGTGCTTGACGTAAATAATTTAACTGTGCATAATTCATAGTTCCTCATATTGTTGCAGCTATGTCGTGTACAAATAACTTCATGGACAATTAGAAGTATTATTTATCAGAAAACAACAGTGGTGTAAATTTAATATTCTAAACATTATTTATTATAATTTATGTCGTATCTCTGGAGTCACTTATACATGCTATGTAAGAAACAAGGGAAAAAACATTTATTTTAATGTTTTTAAAATTCCATATATATGATCGAACAAAAAAAAATTAAAGCCACATGCTTGCTCTTATTTATTTCATTAAAATTATCTAATCGTTTATTATCTAAAACATTTTAGAATTTTGTCAATATGTTGAAGTAATATTTACAAGGTACATTTTTTTTATATGTCGAAATGTTTACATTAAATAGAAGAACAATCAAAAATGGGGAATTATAGATGAGCTTCTAGGTTGAAACAAAAACATTTGGTTTTTGCTACGGCAATAGTTCATGAGAGATGCTTCCACAGCTCTTTGATATTTCTATGCCTCGCAAATACCGATTAACGGTAGTGTTGGATACTTCTAATTCCTTGAAAATCCCCTAGTGCTGCTAGATCTGCAGCCATAGCTGCTCTTAAAACGTCGGCATCGAACCCATGGACAACCTGATCTTCCCTTATCTTGAAGGCTTATGTTTTTCTGGAACTTTTAAAATCAGAGCTGAGCGATTCGGATTGATATGGCACCTTTACCCTCTATTTCGTAAATTTCACGAGAGGCGTCACTCCCTTTGAAAGCTTTTTAAAAACAATGTTTGACAATTGCTATAATTTTGCTGCCTATTTCACTCATTTTAACGTTTTTGTTAAAAACCATCGACTGAATATTTCGCAGTGGAATCATTTATATACTGAAGAAGAAATGTTTTGTTTGTTGGAACAAAAAAAGGCATTAATAAATATCACTCTTGAAATAAGACAGGTAGATTCAGTGAATCATTTGCTTTTCAACTTTTTAATAGGCAAAATAATCGAATTTTTATTAAGAACTGATAGGTACAAAATAGGAAATACTTTATTTTATGTGATGCGCTAAGCTAATGATGTAATATTAATTACCCAATCAGAAGCCATTCGCCATTCATCAGTAATACAGCAAATACAACAAGCATGCAAATCGAAGAGATTTACCACTAAACTCTAAATCACTTGTTTTTACTTTCTCGAAAATGATTTCATGAGTCTCCTAATGATGCTAACCTGATTAGTGAAACACGCATCGATAAACTAAAAACAAGTGGCTTAGTGTCTGGTGCTAAATCTCTTTGAGCTTGGTGTTTCGCACCAAAAGTTCTAATAGAAGAATTGATCAGCATGAAAACAAATACAGATAAAAAACTCAAGGTAACATCAAAAAAAACCTAATGGATATAAACTGGAAGTCGAAAAATCATCACAGAATATGTAACGGAGTTTAAATATATTGGTGCAGAAATTGATACCAACGGAACCGCCCTTGGTCATACCATATTCCTTCAGTTTATTTCGAACGTACAGTTGGAATCCGCCTGCTGATAGTTGAATGTCAGAAGCCAATCTTGGCAGACGCCTGCTGATATTTGATACGCCTGAAAGAATGGCCAAATTTTTGGGTGGATCACGGAAGAAATTTGCCTGTTTTTTTAAAATATTTTTAACGAATGAAAATATGTAAATACCAGTAAAATAGTAGTATTAACATATTCCAAGTCAGTGATTAATGGATACAATGCAGAGGAGAAATTCTCGAAACTTCCTATGCGATTTTATTCGCAGAATTGCGCGAGAATCACATCCTCTGATAGAATTTATGGTTACGTCTCCGATAATTAGTAATGGACGTTGCAGCCTAGTACTTGGCAGGTGGCATATTAAAATATATGGAGTATGCATGTAGCGTTATTTTTCAACAACCGCTAATTTAAATGGAGTAATAGATGTTTTACTCGAGTCGTTTTATGCGATTCCACGCTGAAAGAGCCAATTATTCGATGTAATTCTACGAGAATATCAAGTCGTTTTGGAAACACACATTTCAAAGTTTATTAAAGGAAACTAGGTTGACAGAAAGTTAAAGTTTCTGCAGTAACCTACCTGACATAAATAATTAAACTGTGCATAACTTATAATTTCTTATATTGTTCCTTAACTATGTTCTATACAAAGTTTCTTCACAAATTAGAAGTATTTTTTGTGATCAGTGCATATTTAATATTCTAAGTATTTTTTACTTATAAAGAGTGACTTTTTAGTGTGTCTGATAGGGTTCGAAGCGGTACCTTGGAGGCGTAAGTCAGAAAACTGTGGATATAGACCCCAATTGATTGAAAAAGTAGTTGGAAATTGGATTGAAAGCATGCTTTTTGTCAGAAGTAGTAGCGGGCTATATTTATCCGAAATTGTTTTCAAATATTAATGTATTTGAATATTAATTAATGAAATATTAATGTATTCTAACACATACATTAGTCATCACAAAAAATAGATAGTTTCAAGGTATCTAATTTGGTTGTTGTTTTATTTGAATTTAAAGTTCAGACGCGAAAAAAAATACCCTATAATTACTAAATATCAAAAATGTTGAAAATTGTTTTCATATTTTATTATTTCATGAGTATGATTACAAATATTTAATTATTTTAGAAAATATAAGAATAAAAGGAGAGTACCATGAACTGAACCACTGACTTTGCTTTCCAACCATTTAGATATGTACTAGTGTAAAGTCTATATTTAAAAATTATGCAGAGCCCAGAAAAATGATCTTCACTTAAAAATATTTAAGGTTGATTATGTTTGTTTATTTCCTGGGTCCTAGTTTGAGCCTCCTGAGTTATAAACCAAAAAAAATGAAATAAAGCTAAAAATCTGTAAAGGTGGAAAGCTGGAAAATAAAAGTGAAAACAATAAAGAAACAGAATTGAATAACGAAAAAATATCATGGGAAAGATGAAAGGAAAATAAGAAAAGGGGCGATCTAAAAGGAAAGAAGCTATGTAGAAAGAAAAAAAAACTGTCAAATATGTAAAATAGAAAACAATATACATTAGTGTAGGGCAATATTAAATTGTACTTGTAATAATATTAATGTTAATGCATACATATGAAGATACATTCCTGTCAGAAAAGACAAATATCCAAATACAAATTTACCTTGTTAATTTTAATAAAAGAACCCAAAATAAAGAGTTATCCTAACACGTAGGCAGTATTGTTTCTAATAAAGAATAAATCATTTGGGATTCGCAAATATTGTTAATTTTCAACCAAATGTCTAGAAATGTTTATACCTTTGAAGTACTTATGATAAATGGCTTGATTTTGGGTGTAGGCAAAATCAGTTTCTCATAAATATTCCTTCAGGTTTGGGAATAAAAAATTATAACTGTGTTTCAGATCTGGAAAAAAGAAAGCTTGTTTAAATATTGCTAAACCAGGATTGTGGATGATAAACATTCAAGCGCATTTTTTATTAGCTTAATAATAAAAATAGATTAATTTTATAATTTTTGTTTATAACATGATGGTTTTATATAATGAAAAAAGTTATTCTGTCAAGGTGTCCTAGGCACGTTGTACACAAATTTCTAGTTGACTTGCTGACATACATGTTCTATCGATAATAAATGTGAGGATCTTGGCGATTAGCCGAGCGTCGCTGTCACAGACTCTTCTAAAAATTATTTAATTCGATAATCTAAATTATATCGAAAAATCATATTTGCCTGCGGTCCAAGTTTTGCTCTTTCACGAAAACCGAAACCTTCTTTCATTTCTAGCTCATCCAGCAATTGGTACATTTGTCAATATTCTTTGCTTTAAAACATTTAAGTTGGGTGGTAATGGGTTGAAAACCTTGCTTTTTAAGTAACCCCATAGGAAAAATCAGCAGGTATTAAATCTGGACTCCTCGGTGGCCAGTTGATGTTCCCTCGCCGACTAATCACTTTTTCAGAGAATAAATCGTGAAGAGCTGCTAACGAATGATTTGTGACGTGGAAAGTTGTTCCATTTTGTTGGAAAAATATGTTGCGGTTGTAGTCAATCGAGTTTTACATTTTTGGAGGCAAAAAAGTCCGGATGATATGGCCATAACGATCGGAATTAACTCTAAGTGCGATCACGGTTATCCTCAAAAAAGTAGAGGCCGATAATTCCTTCGCTTGGTATGGCAGCCCAAACGACAACCTTAGGTGAGTGTTATAGTTTCTGGTGCAGTTCCAGCGGATTGTCGGGAGCTCAATATCTGCAATTTTGTTTATTCACATAGCTTTTGATATGAAAATTGGATTCGTCAGAAAACCATATGTTATTGAAGCTCCTAACACGATTTTTTATTGTCCTGCAGAAATGGACTCGTTTAGCTGGATCATCGGGCTTCATCTCTTGCACAATACATTCCCACACCTACAACAATTTTGTAGGTGTGGAAATATATATCTTTGCGAATAATCCATTGAATCGTGGATCTGTGCAAATGTAGAGAAGCTGCGCGAAGTGGTAGAGACTGTCGTGGATCGTCTTTAAAAGACTGGCGAATGCGGTCAATATTCGTGCTCGCTCTTGATGTCCTTTTGCGCCCAGTTGATTTGTCCAGCATTGTGTTTCCAGTCTCTTCAAATTTGTGCAATCAATACTTGATTAAATTTACACTTGGCATATTTCTGATGCTCGCTAAATTAAAATGTGTCCTGTGCAGTTGTTGAACAATAGTGTAGAAGTCATTGTTTTTATAAAACGCTCGCACGCAAAATGCGCGCTCTGCTCCCTTGAAACGATTCGTTGCTACTAAACTTAAAAAGCTCGTCAAGCGTTTGAGACTACTCCCCTTCCCCTGCTATCTGTGTTTGGTGCATAGCAGTCAAAATAAAAACGAAAAACCTTCTGAGACACCCGTTATAAATATAAAGGTAAAAAGGCAAAAATCGTGCCAGTTTTTGTATTCGAGATGGTCTGCATAGTGAATATACTTCCCTCAAAACGGAAAGGCAGAAAGTATGCTTTCCGCCTTTGCATAGTCGAAATAGTACTAATTGAAAATTATCAAGTACTTTTGACTGAATTCAGTTAATTAAATTGACTGAATTGTACGACTATACGAACTATATTTTGTGTAGTCGTACAATTCACTAACATTGTTTTATTCCTTTTTAAAAAATGAACTATCACAAAGTAACGGACAAATCAATCAATAATTTAAAAATATATAATTTACTAGAGAGACGGAAGGCGGAGACGGATTAAGTAGTGACGGAAAGGATAAGAGAAATCAGCAAACGAAATATTTCACAGGCGATTTCACAAAAATGTTTCACGAAATTGCCCAATAACACATAGTTAATACAATATAATAGTAATATTGAGCGAGTGGATAGATAGCACTATTTAGGAAATTGGGTTAATTAAAACAAAGGCAGAAATAGCACGCAACACATTTTACAAGATGAAATCTTTCTACATATACTCGATTCTCTTTTACGGTATAGTTTCTACCCTTAATTACATATATAATCAAAAGACTCCAGGCTTTTTATACTAAGAATACTACGAATATATTGGGCCCAGAAAGTTACAAATGAAGGGGTCCTATGTAGAATACCTACCGAATATCTATTTGTCTCAGATGATGTTGGTGTGTGCTCTTGAGAATCCTCAGATATTTTTATAGGGTACCTACGATTCACAACAATAAGTAAGAAAAGGCACAATCATAGCTCGGTACACGGCCACCTTTACCTTCAGGGTCAGGTCATGATTTCTGAAAACTCTATGGCGAAGTTTCCGGAAGGCTAGAGCACGGACAGTTAATTCAATTGCGAATTTCCGAGTCCAGATCTGCTGTAGAATTAACGAGAATACCCAAGTAGCAAAAATATTGTAACGAAATTATTTTCTACTTCAAAAAAAAAAACAAACTGTATACATTATGCCCCAAATTGGACAGCCAATTTTATGCAACGTGTTTTCTTTATTTTGTTTAAAAAAATTAGATTTTAGTTATTGCGACGGCCGATGGCGCGCTGGAGGGAGACATTTGAGCGTAGATCACGGATGGGTTGATCTGGCACGTTAATAGGGCGCCACCAGTTGTTTAAAATTACTCAAGATATACCAAATTAAATCAATCAAAGTGCCTCAAATTGTATAACATAATTACATGGTGGTAGTGAGATGGTGATTAAGCAAATAATGTTAAAAATTTATGGAAATACTAATAAAATATTAAAAAATAATATATTATCTGGCCTTATCCTTTTTGTCACGCTGCTCGATTGTCCCGTTACTAAGATATTCGTTTAATGAGTAATTCTGTGCCTAGAACGCGGCTGTCCTAAAAGGTCTGAAGTTTACATTGACCGGGTTCTGCAATAAGTGTGCCCTAAAATTACCGAGTTCTATAATGGCCTAAAACCCTCTACAAAAATACAAAAGAATAAGCCTGGGCTGGGCTTGGCCAACTAATGTACATAGCTCTAATGGAAGGGTACGGCGTGAGGACGTCTGTTCAGTTCGAGGTGTGATGTTCGACTGCCTCAGCTTTTGTCCCGTAGAATACCGATGCGCTCTTAAATAAGACTCACGCAAAACAATCTTACCGGTAATGCTCGATATTTTGTAAACGTTACAAGATTCGACACACTCAAGTGGAAAGGCAGATATAAAAAAGTTGTTGGTGTAAAGGATGAATTATGCTTCATATGCCCAGATATATCTTCAAATAGTGCACATATAGTATTAAATTTTTTTTAGTTTCCGAGTATACCTCCGTTATATCATTTTAAATAATTTCATATAAAAATAACATGCACCTGAAATGTTGTGTACAGAAATGTTAATAAATCATAAGGCAACATTTTTTCTATTTATATCTTAATGACGGTTATGTTGGAGATGTTAATTCGTGAACTACTTTCGTATATGAAGAGGCTTTCATTATAATAAATGTCATGTAAAAACAGAAACACTCGTAATTTGACAACAAATGATCAAGATCATCAATCTTGAGGCCAACGAGCACTTTACATTTCCTGTATGTTATTATTGTCAGATTACTCGAATAAAATAATGAAAATTCCACTACAGTACATTATATTAAAAAAACTTAATGATACTGAAATTTATTGTTAATGATAATTGCCAAAGACTCGAAGCAAAACGAAGCAACAACCCCACCGACTAGAAATGGCTGGTAAACACGAATACATTTTACATTATAGTACAAAGCAAAAACCTCATCTCACTAAAGATCGTTTCCATTCGAAAAAAGACCTTTTTATTCAGTTACCTACTTACCATTTACCACCCAGAGCGATAAAATATTGACTGGTTTTGTATATGTTCGGACTGAGTGATTTAAAGTTAATATATTATCCCACTTGCGGTTTTTATGATACGTTCACCATATAAGAAAGAGAAGCTGTGCATTTCTTATCTCGCAATAATTTATTGAGAAAAGTAATCTAGATCTTATTCGTATTAATAAAAATCATTAGCTAGTGTTTTTTTTCATACTTTCGTTGGTAGTGCCGATTATTTGTGTTTTATTAATCAAATCAAAAAGGTTCGAAGCAATCTTATTTATATTACGTATTAGTTAATAATTATTTTACTCTACTTTATTATGTTTCAATATCTTTTCCTCACACTCATTGTTTAGGGGTTTTTTACAACTGCATGATTTTACATAAGAGCGCTAAAAACCATTTCCTTTTAAGATTTCCTAGTTTGTGTCTTCTAACCGAACTTCATCCAAATCTCATTTTTCGGCAAGACAGCTGATTTACGCCACATGACAAGACAAGACAAGCAAATGGTTTACCAACAGATACTTCTGGATTTTAATTCAGCGCCGTTTTTCAATGACTTAGTCAAGAAATTTTATATCTCGCATGTGCCACCTAGAGACACCGCAATTTAATCATGGATCATTTTAATACGAAAAAATGTGTGAAAATTGAGCGTAGTTGCTCGTATCTTATGTTGTCTAGTTATGTTTTGTAGTTTAAATGTTGGTAATTGACTATGTGGGGGTTTTCCTACAGGCAGAGTCGAAATATTATTGTAATGATTGGTTATAATTAAGTTTAAATTTTCACATGCCAGTAACCAAATTGGTAAATAACTTAGATCTTATATATAAAGAATATATGTATATATAAGAATAAATGTCCCAAGATTTTATTAAAACAAAGTGTTTATTAACAATATAAAACTACACTTATTCCTAATGTCCTTTTCGAAACAGCGACTCACTCAACTTTATCAATAACGTTGCCCGCTGCTGTCGACCGCTAACACCGCACTCCTGTTATTTTCTAAGATTGATAACGCGGCGATACAACAGCGAATAACGACAAAACTACGCCCACGGCTGTTATTTTCTATCGGTTATTAAATGCGCTACCTGTTATTTGTCTGGTGAGGAGTTATTTGATATTTCGGTTAGAAGCGGGGACGCGGCAGCAGCGACTACGAAACTCCATATAATAATGACAGTGTACTTGATATTTTTTTAACATCGTTAACAATTGTTAAACGTTAATAAGAAATAACAGATCGTTAAATAACGACCCACCTCTCCAAGTGACAACGCAATACGCAATCTTATTCGAAAATTTGAGTTTTCCGGATAGGTTGTGGATTTAAAGGTGCCAGTGCGTTCACGCAGTGAACTGGTTGTTGCTTTTTTATTTCTTCTAAGACCTCTGGCAAACAAATAATTGAGTACCATTCAGTATTGACCGTTCTACGATTCTCTAGTGGCACTGTAGGCATATGCCCATAAATAAAAACAGGCGATCATTTGCTTTGCTAACAATTTTTGTTGGGTTTGGCTCATTTTGAAAGATCCTTACAGTCGGCTGCTGGTTACTTTGGAGCTCATACACATATATGCAAGATTCGTCATCTGTATAGATGTTGTACACGGGTTTTAATGCACTACGATTGTATTTTTTGAGTATTTCTTTGCACCAATCGACTCAAGCCTTTTTTGAGCGATTGTTAAATTATGCGGAATGCAACGTGCACAAATCTTTTTCACGGCTAAGTGTTCATGTAAACCCTTTGTATATGCTTGTCATACTACTGCCCAGGGATGCTTCAATCTCACGGTATGTCACATGACGATCTTTCTTTATCAGATCGTGCACAGTATCAATGTTTTCTGGCACAGCACTTGATTTTGGACCATCTTCTTTAAATTCGTTCGTGGGTGAACGAAGACTACGATTGAATTTACTAAACCAGTGATATACAGAGGTTTTAGATGGTGCTTTATCGACAAAAGTTAAAATGAGTTGATCGATGCAAGTTGAAACTTAGATGAATTTATCAAATCAAAACAAAGTAAAACAAATCAAAACAAATCAAAACCAAACAAATAGCGTCTGTATGACAAAACGTTCTGAGTACGTATTCAGTTAACAATGTCACACTTTACGATGCTTATGTCAGATGTCGCCCAGCAACACCATTGTTGCCAATTCCGGATACATAAAGAGCAACCCTCGTATTGGTCTGTATTTCCACCAAAGGACAAACCAACAGTGTTGCCAGATCAAACACTGCCACCACTCTCATTGTTTTATTTACACACCCCGTAAGTGGTGGAAACTAAATTTAAAGCAAAATCATAAAAATATATACTAGAAAAATATTTAAGGAATTTGCAGTTAATAACGAAATTGAACATTAAAACAAAAAGTAAATAAATCCTATTAAGAATATCTACTATGTTCTACTTTCTTCTTTATATGTAAAAGAAAAAATCGGCATAAAATGAAGACGAAAACAAATCAGAGGTTGTTCTTTATAGTAGGCATTAAACTTATTTACAAATTACCGTGTGTGAAATTTGTGCAAGCCAACAAACAGGAATAAATTTGGAAAGTCTATAAAATATAAATTTTATGATTTCTTGTTACAGTCTCCACAAAAGAAACTGCAAAGTATTAAGTTTATATTGGGGTTTTATACTTCAGACTGTTTTGGTGTGAATCAACCGTATTTTATACCAGGGTTAGTCATTGTTGTTTGCATATCTAACAAAATTACCTTGTTAAAAGGACTGTATTTTGTAGCACTATAATACACGTAGGGTATCGACAATTTTAATAATAAATAGATACATATGTGGGTCAATGCAAAAGTTTCTGTAATTACGCCATCCTGATGCTTTAGACTCTTTGTTAATATTACAATCGCAAAATTTGACATTTTTATGGCAAATGGCATTGACAAAGCACAAAGACCATTTGTTTCTGACATAACATATTAGTATTTAAAATATAGTCTAACTCAACAACAATGATACAAGCATCTTAATACGACTTATGGTGATTAAGCACCATCTCATATTTGACATGAACACTTAATGTAACTTGTGAGTCCAGATGGATTCTTTCATGTTAAATAATATTCAATATACAGATAATAATATTAACGAATATGTCACCCAATTATCCCGCTCATCAGTTCCATATGGGCCAGTTGCACTTTCACTAGTCCCTGCTTTCCCAATTCTAGCATTAAAACCACCAATAAGGATTTTGTATCTATATGTTGTGTATCTATATATCTAGCACCGCATTATCATAAAATTTCTCAACTTCCTCATCCGTAGAACTTGTAGTTGCTGCATAAGCTTGGACGATTTAAATTGATTTCGGTCAAGTGTACTTTCAAATTTTAGTAGTGTCTTTCAGCTCTCGATTGAGGAGGAATCCAATTCCTCCACCTCGTCCATTTTCCATACCGCGAGTGTAGAGTACATGACCAGTTGCCTCAAATTTGATTAGCTCTTCGTCGTTTCATTAAGCTTCACATTTTTCTATGACGATATGTATGTTGAATGTATGAATTAATGTTGTCGAGTTCAATCAACTGTTACTGTAATCAGGCATCCGTTTTCAATGTTCGAAATTTTTGTGTTGAACTGTCCAAAGTCCAAACCAGCTTGATTTAACTCGATGATTCTTAGTCATATGGCCTCTGGGGAATGAAGGCTATTTTTGAAATTGTAATGTAATTTTGAAGGGACGGGTCATAATCTGCCACTGTGCGGTTTTCATAACATAGTAGTTTTCTCTTCATTATTGCCCCTTTTGTTGAAATTGATCACACCCATCCTACATAGTGTTGTAAGACCAATTTTAGCATCAAGTATTATATTTCCACGTTTTTTTAAATTCTTTCAGATAACTTTTGACGTATTGGTTAATAATAAGTATCACTGATGATATTTTATAAGTCTGCTATTATTGTTGATGGAAGATTCCCTGCAGTGATGGTCATCTTGTAAGATTAATACCGTAAAAATTAAAATCTCATCTCTATGAAGTTTTTGAATATCTGATAAAGTTGTTCAAAACGCTCTCGCCCTGACAAAGATTACAAAAGATTTTTGTCAAAATTACCACCTTGTAATTCAATATACTTAGATCAACTGCATTTCAATTTTTTAATATCGCCTTCTAACGAATCATATTTGATAATTTCATATTAATTTGATGATACTTGTTTCATCAAGCAGATCAGAGCGAGAACCTTTCAGGCAACCCTCCTACCTTAATTTTCAAGAAAGAACTTCATGGGAGGCGAAAAATTATAAATGACCAGCTTGTCACAACCATCTAGTGTGCTCATCTGTATTACAAATTTTGAGTGGCCCTGGTATAAATGCGCGAAATAATTCCATTGATCCCAGCCGGTAGTTGAGGGGAAACAATAAATTCGAAACAAACACGTTTCGCTGATTTGTATCTGAAATCTATCTCCGTTCTGCCACGTTTACGGTCCAATAAGTGTTAGAAACCGACAGAATTAATAGTCGCCATAAACAGATTCGAAACAGTTTTCCCTAAAAACAGTTTTACTATTGCCGCAGTTATCGCTGCTTCCTGTCGACCTAAAACGGACTAATGTCGTATTTCAACATCTTTCAAAACAATAAATGCACTATGAATAAAATTATTTCTTTGTTGGCAGGTGTTTAAATATATTTCAGTATATTTTCTACTAACTAAACAAAAACCACAAATTATAGGGTTGATTTTATGTATTGTTGAAGTAAATTGCAAAATATTATTTTTCTGTTGCGTTGATGTTTCTTAGTTGGAAGAGCCAATGAACGTTTTGAATCAGAATATTTTTATTATATATATATATATATATATATATATATATATATATATATATATATATATATATATATATATATATATATATATGTTACATCTAATATTTTCACGGATGGTAGAATATGTTTTTAAATCATTCCGGGTGTCGATCCGTTGATTCTGTGAAGAGGCGCGACGTGTCGCCAAAATCTTATTTGGCATTTTCAAGTGTTGTCCACTTCAACTGAAGAGTCCAACTAACGTGCACGGGTCATTGTGCTCGCTTTTATAGCTGGCCGGCGACTGCGCAGATTATATCGGGGTAGTTCGGGACTATTTGCGGCACTCGGCAACGCTGTCGGGCGTCCGTTTATTGATTTTTCTGCCTCGCCGCCACGTTGCCGCGTTTCTTCTTTTTTCAGAAGGGATTTCCATACTTTTGGAATGTTGCGAGAATCGTTTCGCATATTTAGTTCATCCCTTTCTTCTATTTCAAGGGTTTCTTCGATTATCCGAACCTTGTAGTTTTCAATATTCGCTATTCCTTTGGCTCCCTCAAAATTGATTTTATGTCCTGTTTGTAAATGGTGCTGGAACAGAGCGGAAGTGGTTTGTTTGTTTTTCAAGTTGTTTTTATGTTCTTGTATTCTGGCCGATATTCGTCTGTTTGTTTGTCCTATGTATGTTCTGTTGTAGTCGGAACAAAATATACTATACACCCTATGATTTTCCAGTCTAATTATGTCCTCGGGGTTTTTAAGATGTTTGCGACAATTTTGTGCGGCTTGTAGGCTGTTCTGATCTTATGTTTCCCCAATAGTCTGCCTATCCTATCTGTGATTCCCTTTACATATGGTAGCAGGACCTTTGGTGTATTTGGTTCATGATCCTCTATTGTTCTTTGTGTTTGGGTTTCCTGACGGTGAATGGCCTTTCTGATACTATTTTTTGAATATCCATTTTGTCTAAGGGCTGTGGAAATTTTTGGTAGCTTCGCGTGTCTGGTAGTGTCAGTCGGAAGGATCTGGAAATCAAGGTGCTCGCGTTGACGTTGACGCCAAATCCCAACATCATCCTTCTCAAATCCAAGCAGTAGTGAACCTGTCGCTTGTGAAGAAGCCAAATTTATGACTGCAGTTTTAACGTCTTCGTCGTCGTTGAACCGTTGACTACCAAAGAAGTACCGAAATCTAAAAAAAAAACTACTGAGAAAATTACTGAGTCCAAGGTTTGGATTTTAAGGTGTATGATACAGTTCTTCCCATCCACATGACCTGATTGGACCTTGTGTTTGTGCAGAAACACGTGGCCTTGCATTGTCATGACTCAATATCACAGCGGAAGGCAGTAGGCAACGCCGCTTGGTTTGTATGGAACGCCGGAGTTTTCTCAATGTGACACAATACGTTGTGTCTCTCGGCATAAAATTCATTAATAAAATCCAATTCCTGTCCTAAGAGACAGTTGCCATGACCATTCCATTGATTGTTGCATGGACTCAGGGGTCATGGGAGTCACCCAAGTCTCATCTCCTGTAACTATGTGGTCTAACAATTCAACTCCTTCATAACTGTATCAAGCCAAAAACGATAAAGCACAGTTCAATCTCTTTGTTTTGTCATCATCTGAAAGCAGTCTTGGAATCCACCGTGAACATAATTTTCAATAATTTAGTTTCTCTGAAACAATGGCATACAAAATGACGAATACTGATGAAACTTATCATATCTCACAGTCGGCGGGCGACTCAATTTTCTTAAACACTATAAACTTCTACCGCTCAGCACACAGACATATTTTACGGCTGCAAATGGCGCCTAACCGTGAGCAAAGCATGCTTTGGTGATTGCGCGTCATTCTCACTTTCATTCACAAACAGATTTAAAAATATCCCTCGTATATATGATGACTTTCGATGATTGACATGATATATCAGTTTAGGAACTACAAAATGGTATATGACATAAATCTACTGAATTACATAATTATATTCAAACATTGAGTATAAAAGAAGGTTCAAATCTATAAATCACGTGATTACGAGTATTGGTATAACCCAGGATAAAAACCAACTTCCTTTTATTAATAACTAAACAATCAATCTTATATATTTCAAAAATAGCATTAAAATATTCCCACACTACCCGAAAAAATCTGTTATGCTAACGATTTTTCACGCATATCGTAAAAAGTTTTTGATTTATACAAATAAAAATTATTTACCTTTAATATTCAGTTATTTTTCAAAAATAAAAAAATATCTCTCTCGATTTAGATAAGACATATTGCTTCTCAGGTGGCGTCCGTATAAAGATGATATCCTGCAGCTAGCGATATTCAAAGAAGCTATAGAACAGAATTTGTCTTCGTAAGACGGTCCCGCTATAAGAAAAATGATACTTTTAAAAATAAATCAACATTTTAAACGTTTCAGTTTCTTCTTCCATATTTATTTGCTTATTAGGTTTTATCATATAAAATTTTGGGTTGAGCATTTGTATTTTTGATTCGTTTCGAATATTGTTTTAACGGCGAGAAATCATTTAAAGTTAAATTACTACTATGATCAAAATTAGCGTGCTTAACGTATCGACCTAATATTTTTTTATGTTAGCATGACTCTCCGTGATTTCTTCACCTCATTTCACTTGTTATGTTAGAAATTATAACCAATTTTGGTGCGATTTTTTATAATGGTTAACATTATCGAGTAAATAATTTGCGTTAAAACTGTTACGAAGAAAGAAAATACTAGGTTAATTGAAAAGTTCGCGGAGCGGAATTGATAAAATAAGTTTATAGTCGAAAAAATGACTTTATTCCTCCGTATGTTCTACCTTAAGCTCAATACATATTGAGCCTATTTTATTGTAACTCCTTCAATTTGGCCATTGCACACCTCTGGATGCCATTGCAACCATTGCACCGTTGCACCATTACACCATTGCAACAATTGTACCATTGCAACAACCGGGCTCAGTCCACTCTGAGGTTTGTTGTCGCAGTTCAGGGTCATAGTGGTAAACCAAAATCTCATCCATAGTTACAAAACCACGAGTAAAATCTATTGTATACTTTGGAAAAAATTCAAATATTGATCAGAAAGTTTTACTCGAAGTGGTCTTTGATCAGAATTTAACTAATGCAGCACTCATCTTGTGCATAGCTTTCTCAAGCCAAATCCTTTTACAAAATATGAAACACTCATTCAGTTAAGGTAAAGGTGTTCATGGCCTTAGCAACTTCACTCAAAGTTAATTGTCATTCATCACCACATTATGTATAGAATTAATTATTTGTTCAGTAGTTGCACCTATTGGATATCTAGAACGAGGATCATCATCCAGGCTTGTACAACCATGTTAAAACTGAGCTGTCCGCTTAGAACCCACTGTTATTGAAGGAACAGACAGAACATTGCCATTCCCATCATCATGTAAAAAATAACACTGATACGTTTACTTTAAACCGCTGTTTTTGCACCAATGAATTGACCGATCGACTTGAATCATCGCCTTTCATCGTCAAATTAAGTTTTTCGAACCGGTAGAAGTCACAGGGACCTAAATCAGGCGAGTAGAGTGAATGATTGATGCCTGAAATGCCATTTTTGGTCAAAAGATTAGTGATGAACGTCGAGCTATCGGATGGCGCATTATAGTGCAACAAGCGCCAGTTGCCTTGTTGTCGGTATTGTGGCAGCACACGACGAATTCGCGACAACAGACCCTTCATAACACCAAGATAAAATACAGCATTGATCGTTTGACCACGTGGAATTAATTCCTTGTGCACAATTCTCTCCAAATCGTAGAAACAAATCAACATTGTTTTTAAAACTGAGCTGTCTACTTGGAAACCATTGTTTTTGAAGGAGCTGACAGAGCATTGCCTTGAAACTTTTTTTTACAAAGAATTTAATCACTGCACGATTTTCAATATTTTCCATTTTTTCACATCATCGTCTAAAAAATAACACTGATACGTTTACTTTAAACCGCCGTTTTTGCACGAATAAATTGACAGATCGACTTGGAACCTTCAAAATGTAGTAGATTATATAGTTCTTTTAGTGCTCTATAGGTGTCGCGAACTTTTCAATTAGCCTAGTATTTCGTTGAAGCTAAACTAAATACCGGATAATATTTTTTAACTTCTTGACGCGCGTTTTGCCTTCATTTGTGCAAGATTAAGGCAAAACGCGCCTTAATCTTGCACAACAAATCATCTCCTGATGATGCTAAAATTGTTAGCGAAACGCGCGTCGGGAACTTTAAAAAAGGGATTTGGTGTTTAGTGGTACATCACTTCGAGTTTAGTGTTACCGAAAGTTCCACTAGAAGAATTGATGAAGCTATATCAAAAACATTTTAGATATAATGTTAGATATTACTACAATATTATTTGGATCAATTCAGTTAGTTTTGAAGAATAAGTTGGGCTTGTTTCTTGTGTCTTCTTATCTTGTTCCAAATTTTTTTTTGACATCGTTATGTGGAAGTTGCTGAAGAGAAGCTTTCTTTGAATGATGACAATCTGAAATACATAATTACTAATGATGAGATGTGGCTCTATGCTCCCATTTGAAAGATGAGTTCCGTATATTTTACCAAACCGAATCAACTTGCCAACCGATGAAAAACTTCTTTTTACTCGGCATCTTATCCCATCTATGTGTAACGAAATAACTTATCGTTTGTCTTCTTCTGAAAAACACTTATTTTCCACCATGATGAATCATTAATTTTTTATTTTTTCTATACAGATCTATTAGATTAAGTGAATAACTGAACAGATAAGTGAATAACTGAACTAAATTGACGAGTTGTAATCAAACCTCTAGGAGATTAAGAAATTTTAAATATAAACCAGTGTGTTTAACATTTTGACCCCCAAAAAAAGGAAATTATAACTAATAACTGTTTTATATTCCGTTCAAGGTCAAGTAAACTAGTTCCCTTCCATTCCATATATATAATATTTTAAGTTGTATTTGAAACCAATTAAAAAAACACTAAAAAATATTACCAAACTTAAGTATTTTTAAAAATTTTGAAATTTGTATGGTGTGTCTTAAAGTTTTACACTGAGTGTATGTATTTCTGTCGATGAGCCCTGTTAAATATAATAAAGTACTCAACATTATCAAAATTAATTGGCTGTCCAAATTCCTTAAAATTTCATCAATATTCAATTGAGTTAAATTTGTATAAAAACTGAACCTTTTAGAATTAATTTATTATCAATTTACTATGAATTTATTTCGATAAGTTTCTCCAATAAATAATAAATTACTAGATAGCATCACATTGTCAATTAGGCACTATTATGTAAATTAAATGTTCTCGTTGAAATATCCATAATTTCAAATAAACGCTATTAATATAATGATCATAAACTTTCCTCTGAAAGGATTAAGTTAGTTAATAAATTTTCTACTAATTATTGAATTTGAATACTCATTGTGCATGCATATGTCCTAGATGTTTTCATGTATATGTTATGAATACAAATACAGTTTCTTTGAATAGTATATATTCGGACCCAAAACAATATATTATAACATGTTCTTGCTGCATTCTGACAAGACAAACATAAAGCAAGACGAAAAAATTCAACACTAAAAAATATATTTTATTAAATAAATTTTGTAATTTTTGTGAAGCTGCCATAACTGTATTATGAAATGATAAAAACATCAAGAAATTCAAGTCTAACATAATGTTCGTTACGTTCTTGATGTATGATCCTCAAATTCCTTATATTCATATTCAACATCCCCCCATCTCCATATTCAAAATATCATGTTCCCTCTTCTTTTACGAGGATATATCATGTTCACGAAGCGGTAGACAGCAAGGTCCAATTCTATAGGAATCGTTCAATGTTTAAGATGTCAGGTCCTTGGAAAATTCTAGGACAACTAGAACCTCTAGTCGTGATTGATTCTCAAGGTACCTTGTTCGTGCCTCATAACGATACAAACACCAATGTCTAAACATCTCGTTATACCATGAAAACTTAAATCTGCTTTCTTCATAGTAATAAGAGTGGTATGTTAGCACTTTTAGTATTCTCAGAAAAATACTTCTTAACTTAAAATACAATATATCATGATAAAAACAAAATATGTCAATCAAAACATGTGCTTCACATAAATCTTTCATTTAATTTCTAAATCCATCTGACCTATAAATATGAACAATCAACACGACAAGTTGGTAATGAATAAGACGAAATCACTAATTTTCATAAACTGCAAGATGCGTCTTCCAAAAACAGGACTTTAAAAAAAAAACACAAATATTTATTTTTTGGGCACAAATCATTATCTTTATTTAAAATAGTCTCCTTGTGCGTCAATACAACTTGCAAGCACAAATAGATTGACGAATTAATTTTTGAGCTCGGCCAAATATATGTCCTTCAGAATGGCGGTCGACTTTTGAATGTCTTCAATATCGGCATAATGCTGTCCTTTCATCGGCAAGTGAGTTTTTCGAACAGGTAGAAGTCGCAGGGAGCTAAATCAGGCGAGTATGGTGAATGATTGATACTTGAAATGCATTTTTTGGTCAAAAGATTAGTAATGAACGTCGAGCGATCGGATGGCGCATTACAGTGCAACAAGCGCCAGTTGCCTTGTTGTCGGTATTGTGGCAGCACACGATGAATACGCGACAACAGACATTGATCGTTTGACCACGTGGAACGAATTCCTTGTGCACAATTTCTTCCAAATCGCAGAAATAAATCAACAGTGTTTTGATTTTTGACTTCTTGAGATAGCTTTTCTTCGAATTTGGTTCACTCGGATGCTTCCATTCGGTACTTTGACGCTTGGCTTCTGGATCATATTGAAAACATCATATCTCACCACTATTAACAATGCTGTACTTGTAGTTTTCGTCCTTTTTCGACTCTTTAATCAAGTCCTTCCAATACTGGATTCGGACAAACCTTCCGATGTGAATGCAGCTTCCATTTTTTCAATTGCTGGATCACGAACAATTTTTGCTGATAGCGAGGTTAAAGCTGTAGAATTCCATATTTTGTCTTCTGATTTTTTTGAAGGATCCTACAGTTGATTTATTGACATTAAAGAAATGTGATAAGAATTTAAACATTGTTTTTTTACCTTAAGCGGCAACGCGACTTTTTCCGGATAGGAAGTAATTTTCTTTTGCTTTTCCTCGACATTGTAAATCGTGAACAAAGCAGAAGAGACACGTGCTATTCTCTCCAAATTATTGCGACGAATATTAAGTTAAAGCAATAAAATAAAAGATTTATCACCGATCGTGCGAAGGCGTCTTATAAAAAGCAATAGCGTCACGCGTAACCCGGCAGTGCGTACGGCGATGGAGACTTATTTATCAAAGAACGTTCGCTCAAGCAGCAATAAGACCTGTTTGTTTATAAATACTTTGCTACTTGTTTGCTTTGAAAGGTAACTGGTAAATAAATACATATTACTCTAAAAATTCAATATGTATCATGAGTTTTGAATGCGCGAATAAAGTAATTTTTAGCCGCCTATACAAGAAGTGGTCACAATTTTTTAATCCGCAAATACTAAAAACGCGAATACCGGAACCGTGAATAAGGCTTTGAGTGTATATTTAGATTTTGATATAAATACGCAATTTTAATTGCTGTAAATAGTTTTAATATTCACGCACCCAAGATAAAATTACGAAAAATAATTACCATCTTAGAATATAAAACATAATTACCACTTTACATTGTGCAACAGTAATTCTTTGTAGGTCCAATTAATCATGATGGATGCATATTGACACGAACAACAATTATAAATAACTCACGAATATCTCTTGCAAAAAGCATTTTAAATCTATATTGGGAAAGTGGCTACCATTAATCACATTTTTTATGCTTATTAAGATAAATAGACTGCAAATTGACTTTTGTATGGAAATCATTTCAATAAGAAGACAGTTTGATTCAAGAACATGACGCCAAATTTTATTCATAGGGCCGTGCTTAATGTATATATTTAAGCAATTATGAAAAATGTTATGCAGTATTGATTAACTGGTTTCAGTTGATACAAAGTCCTCACCAAAACTGAGGAGTGGAAGTGAAGATTAAATGAATCATAATAAATTGGAAATTTCAGAATTTTTTTTCAAATTATATTGAAACATTTTTGTACACAAAATTTGGTGATTTATAATTTGGTGTAAAATACATGGTATGTATTGATATACATTATTTTTAATGACATTTAGAATATTATTAGAAGAAAATTCCATTTGTTCTATTCATCATCATTCTAGAAAAAAGTTCGTTCGACAAACTTTTGGCCTGACATAAAAATGCCTCAAATATAGCCATTTTACTGTGATTTTTGTCAAGTATGATTAGTTACATGCTATGACGTTTCAGAGTCGTTCATCCAGTTGATTGCTTGTAGAGATCGATTAAACAAGTTTTGATATATTCTGAAAAAATGGATTCAATTGAAGTTCTAGCATTTGTAAAACACTTTATTTTGAAGGATTTAACTGTGTCGGACTAATACATATTCGAACTCAGCTTGAATTGGTGAATGAAATTAACACCTTTTACCAAATACACAAAAAAAGAGCTACATATAACTTTCATTACAATTATTAAACGAAATTTGTCTTTCCTTTTCAGACTCCCTTGACTCTCTACGTACCATAATTCTTAATGGCTTATGCCTTTTCCTTTTATGAAAATATTGAACAAGTATGACATACATTCTCTCTCCAGCTCTTTTTAGATCTCAATTCCCTTCTCTTTCTCTAAGTTTTTGAGGATAGTCTGAAAAGTTTCTAGTCTCAACTTGAAGATGGTGTTTCTAGTCAAAAATATTCTGGTAATATAATTGCGCATGCATTGAAAGATAACCTTGAACATTTTGGAGATTTTCTTATAAAGAAAGGGACAGGGATCATTATTTTATTCCAAGTTTATCAGGGCGTTGTCGAGTGGCTGTTCCTAGAGTTGTTGTTCCTTACACTTTAGATATTTTCAGCTAATTTTGTTGAAACTGCCTTGACTTCTAAAGTCACCGTCGGCCCTAGTCTTAAAAAATGGCTCTCAATTTGCATATTGTGTGGTTGGAAGGAGCACTTTTAACGTTAAAAAATAGTTGAAATTGGCACTGAGTTGAAATATTGCTTCTTCCATTTCCAAAGCGAATAGTAAAAATTTGTAATCGTTCTGCAAGTTAATACCGCTCAATTTTCAAAACTGTTTAGCTTATTCTGAAGTGAAGACGAAATTAAAAAAATGTTAACTCAAAAATAAGACATTTTATTTTTGGGAAAACTTTTTTGCGCTACCTTGTATTATGTAAGAATATATTTCAGCTTTTACCAGCAGAAGTCTGAAGGTGATGGTATCCAGTGGCGGCTCGTGGGTTTTTAAAGAGGGAGGGTGTTGAAGAAAATAGTGCTGCTGAAGATTTTATTTTGCTTTCCCTGTCCTCCCTTTTACTTTTCGTGCTATTAAAACCCTATAAAGGGGGTGAACCAGGAAAATGAGCTAAAGGAAATAAAATATGGTGTTTTGCTCTGAAAAATTGTTTACTGTGATAAATGCTGGAGGAGCGGCGCTCCAACGCCCTCCCTCACAAGCCGCCACTGACGGTATCCATTATTCAGTTGTAATGACAAACATTTAGGTGGTATAAAACGTCGAAAGGAAATACTAAATTTTGTTTTAAATTAATTCAGATCAAAGACAGTTTGAACTGAAGGAAACGACCATGACCAACTCATTACTTCAGTAATTAGAAACAATAAATTTCATTTTGTATATAATTTCGAATCAGTCGTCTTTTCTTTTAGACAGACTGTATATGTGGAAAGATGTAATCATTAGAGGAATCTTCCGATGCAGTGAACATGCATATTTTACCAGTAATTCCTTTATCTATAACGCGCACACCACAACCACAAATTCTGATCGTTAAATCCAGAACGGTGCATTAATTCGACTAGCTATCGATAGAAATATCACCCCTACGGAATCCTCGCGCTGCCAACTGCAACAACTCTCATTAGATACCGTGACAAAGTAGAATTTTTCTCGTTTCCTATACCATAGATCTTCGACGTTCATTGAACAATTCAGAACCGATCAATCACCGTCATAGACCACATATTAAGACGTTGTATAATTTATTAATTAAGCTATCTTCCGTGTTAATGCTTCGGATTCGAATGAAAGTTGGCGCCCGTCGTCTGAAATATGTAGATTGGTATCGGTTTGACGGGAATCATTTTGAATACTCACCAACGAAGAAACCGGATGGGTTTCAGGAGGTTATTTTGAAATAGGAGTTGTTTCGAGCTAATACCAGATACTACTAGACATGTTCAATCTATTTTGATTTGTTAGTGATATTCCTAAGTTCATGAATTAGTTTTGCATATGATATGGATGAAGTTAAATTATAGAAACCAATCTATGCCTTATACGAGGCTGGTCCGATAAATTATCCGTATATTAAATATCATTCGTTAGAAGACGTGTTTGCTGGGAAGTTCGAGCTGTTACAAAGTTGTTTGTTGTGATGGATTTAACCCCTATAAATAACGGGTTGCTTGTAAACTTTTTCTGATGGTTAATTGTGATTGCCCGCTCCAAGCATATAACTCACATTAGGATCGTTCAATAAGTCCTTAGAAAAGTAGTAGATTTTTTTTATCTTTCAACATAATCTCCTTTTAGCTCTATACACTTTTCCAAGCGTCTCTCCAACTTTTTAAGCCGTCTAAAAAGTAAGATTTCGGAAGGTCCTCAAAATAGGCATCTGTTGAATCGTTGTGAACTGAGCTATTTTTTTAAGTTCGGAATATTTAATTCCATGATTTCAAATCAATTCTTCTATTGGAACCTTTGGTGTGAAATACTAAACTTGAAGAGATTTACCACTAAACACCAAATCACTTTTTTTGAACTGCTCGACGCACGTTTCGCTAACCATGTTAGCATCATCAGGAGATGATTTAATCTTCTAGATTCTTCTGTCTAGAGATGATTTAATCTAGACAGAAGACATAGAGATGATTTAATCTAGACAAAAGACATAGAGATGATTTAATCTAGACAGAAGAATCTAGAAGATTAAATCATCTCCTGATGATGCTAACATGGTTAGCGAAACGTGCGTCTAGCAGTTCAAAAAAAGTGATTTGGTGTTTAGTGGTAAATATCTTCAAGTTTACAATGATTCCAAGTATAATTCCATGATTTTGGCCATTGAAACTGTACAGGTGTGCACCCGTGCATTGTCTTGATGTCTTTTTCAAATGAAGGCGATTTTTCTTGATTTCTACGTTCATCCGGTGGAATAATGACGCATAATACTCTCCAGTCATTGTTTTTCATTTTTCCAAATAATCGGTGTAGATGATTTCATGTACAATCCAAAAAACTGTAGCCATAACCTTACCGGCCGATTTCACTGTCATCGCCTTTTTTGGAGCTCCTTCGCCTTCAAAAACCCACTGTTTTGATTGTAGTAGTGTATCCGTATTTCGTCCACAGTTATGTATCGACGCAGAAAGTCATCATGATTGCGACGAAAAAGCGCCAAAACAACCTCAGAGTTGACCACACGATTGCGTTTATTCTCCACTCAGAGCAAAAAAAATTTCACACCCAATCTTTGTGCAAAATTGAAAACACTGTACCTTGCGATAAGCTTGTGGCCTCAACTATTTTGCGCACTTCGATTCGTCGATCACTTAAAACCACGTAGTGGATTTTGTCAATCATTTCGGGAGTAGTCACTTCCACTGGACGTCTCAAACGATGTTCATCTTTTGTGGATATACGGCCACGTTTAAACTCATTTACCCAATTATAAACAGTTGCAAACACAGGAGCGGACGTGCCATGATCTTCATCCAACTTAGCTTTGATCTCTTTCGGTATTAAGCTCTTTAAATGTGAGTGTTTAATCAACACTTAAAACTCACTTTTTTCCATATTCTAAATAAACACAAGTTTCTTGCTTGAATCGACAATAAAAATGAAATCATGTGATGAATATAACTGAGACCTTGACGGCTATCTGGTGAATAATGATGCTTGCTAAAAACAAACCATGTCCTGATGCTACGAGAGTCATCTCTTGAATTTTCTAAGGAGTTATTGCATGATTTTTGTACCATATTTCTTGGAGTGATATCGATAATCGAAATGTTAATTTCGCCTTTCATTCGAAAAATGTCTGACTCTTTTAATTCGGTTCTAGTTTAGCATCATTCTATGTAATGTGTCTTGTATTTTTTAATGGGGATAAATTCCCATTAAGGACGGTATGCAGAAACAGTTCTATTTTTGGGATATTTTCATGTTGATTGCATTGAGCAAGAAGTCTAAGATACCGTTCGTTACGTCTCACAGTGGAGCAGATTACTCGAAAACCTGGCCAAAATACTAAAGAAAAATGTCAGGTCAGATTTCGGATAGGAATGCGGTTTGCTTTCGTGCACGTGAATTAACAAGATATACTTGATCGTACTGGTCTTCGATACTGTTATATATTGACTTGAAATCAGTCCCATCAGTCAGTTGAGATAGTGTTGTCGACAAACCAAAACCCGGCTTTGATAGCTCGAGCATTCTTCGAAAATGCTGAAATTTCAGCTGAAATCACCGGAGTTGACGTTGAGCGAATCAAAATGTTTCACAATGTTCTGATATGTATTTCGAATTGTTACAACATTAATAAGGAGAAGTATTCGAAATATGAACGAAAAAACGCTAATCTCTATACAAGTTTTTACGAATGGTACCCCATGCCCGTAACTATACACACATTGTTGATCCATGGTTGAGACATAAATGCGAACTTCATACTTCCCATTGCGAGGGAACTTAGCGAAGAAGCTAAAAAAACTCACGTTAAGGAAGTGAAATTGTTCATCAAGAATCCACACAAATCAAGACATCCTTAACAATTTATTTATATCACTAGTTCCACTGATTTCGACAATTAAAAAGTCACTAGAAAAAAAATCTTATGAAGTGTTAGAAATATTAGAGAAACCAAATGTAAATGTATTTGCGACTGATACACAGTTGCTAAACAAATTAAAATTTTTAAATATTAATCTTTGTTTATTTATTTAAAATGAATTTCCGTCAAATATCGTCTACCTCAGTAAAATTGTTCAAATAAGACTTTTTTTTATCAGAAAGAAAGTTAATTTTTAAAAATAATATTTTTTTTTGTATTTATTACAATTAATAATTTCATCCACACTTTTCATTTTTCCCTTCCCTTATCTCCACTAGGTGGTCCATATACAAACATATACCCACTATTGACTGGTGTTATAGTCATAAGATACCTCAATGAAAATATAATACCGAAATAGCACAGTTTTCTTTGCTAATTCGCCTTTATTTTGTGTTTATTCTAAATATTTTTTTCGTATTCATACAAATAGTAAGTTTCAGAATGTTGGCCAAGTTTTTTAGCAATCTGTCCTATACTGATTGTGTAGATATTTCTAAAACTACCAAAACCACCTACTTGTAAAGGGACTTTCAAATTAAGCCGTTTTTTTTAACTCTTGAATAAAACACAGAATTTGTGTTGATTTCAAAAAACTTTTTATTGATAATTGAAGCATAGTGTATGACATTTTAACAAGAAATACAATATCTGCTAAATGACCTCTTGCAGTTGCAGGAGTTCCACAGACGTTCACTCTTTTATCAACATTTTAGATGCCATTTTAGCATAACCGTGGCTCTATCTCACCAATTACTCGAAAAATTTTATCCTTTAGTTCAGGAATCGATTCTTATAGATCTATAGATATAGATCTTATAGATTGTTCTTATAGATCTGACTTTTCACGTTATCCCCAAAAAAAGTAGCCCAACGGTGCCAAATCAGGTGATCTTGATGGCCAATTAACATCACCGTGTCTTGCAATTACTTGTCCAGGAATTTTTTCTCTCAATAAATCAATTGTTTCATTAGCAGGTGTAGTACCCTCCTGTTGGAACCACGTATCCTCCAGATCAATATTCTTACATTCAGTTCACAAAAACCCAGTTATCAACTCACGATGTCGAACACCATTTACAGTTCTGCTTCACCAACATCATTCTGAAAGAAATACACCTCCTGGCCATAATGAACACCAAATAGTGACTCGTTTAGGATGTAAAGATCTTTCATCACTCCAAATGCGGCAATTTTGTGTATTACCATATCCATCAATTTCAAAATTCTATTTGTTTTTTAAACATTGACATTGAAAAATAAGCCATGTTGTGGATTCACTGAGTCCAAATTAGTTTCTTCTGCAATACTTTCACGTATCAAATCAATATGCTCTTGTGAACGACTTCTACGACTATATATTGCTCTTCTTTTATCTTCCACCGAACCAGTTTCTTGAAATTTTTAAACAATTCGATTGATAATATTTTCAAATGGATGATTGTGCAAATCGTAAATATCACGTAATTTTCTAAAAGCATTTTTCACTAAATCCCCCTTTTCATAAAATAATTAACAATTTTAAGGCATTGTTGTATTGTGTACAAGTCCATGTTCATAAATGTCATACATTACACTTCTGAAATGAGTCTAGACCTAGGCAAATTCACTACGCCATCTGCGTTTTATTTAAGAACTAAAAAAAAATGCTTAATTTGATAGACCCGACTTGAAGACCCGATTTGAAAGACCCTCTGACCAAAAAGTTTAATTTATCTTGCTTACATTTTTAACAATAGCCTACAAAAAGACAAAGGCAAACAAGGAAAAAGTGTATCAGTTTTTGTATATTCCTTCAATTGTTTTGATGTTTTCTATAAGAAATTCAAATCCAACAATGAAAACAGTTTCACGACTGTCCAAATGAAAAAGTTTTTACTAATGTTCTACTTTTTTTCTTACGTGATATTGACGTTTGAGAGAAGCATATTATCTGCAATCACTAATTGATACGGATAAACACTGGCAATATTGTTGAAGTCGACGGATCTCCTGAGGGGCGAGTTGCTATTGCCGGTCGGGGTGCATTCGGGAGTTGAGAAACAACCCCTATCAGTGACCACTCAGCAGACCGGGCCTCGGGGGGCTCGTATGTGTTCGCGATGTTTGGTTATGCCTTATTGGCTGGTTTCGTATCCAGGGGCGTAGATGTATCAATAGAAAACAGAAACCTCCAATAATTGAGTTTATTTCATTATATTTAAATAATAAATACTAATTGATGTAGAAATTCCAACACGTAGAAGCGTGTGTTCGATTTAAATTGTTTTATGGTAAAAGACGAGTATTATATAAATATATAAACTATTAAAATTGGAAACTATTTTTGTAACACTGTTACTCTACCCAATACGCCTTATTATCAAACTAAAGAGATGGTACATTCCTTCTTGATTTATAGTATCGCAAATTACCTAAAGCTTCTAAAGTCGGCGGACGATGAGCTAAATTTCCTACCCTCCAATACATCATGTTTCAAATATACACCATGGGTGAAAAGTCGGGAGATTTGGCTGACCATATTCCATCATATTGACATGAGCCTCTTTTATGCAACCTCATATTTTCTAATAATTGGCTCCACTAGCCAGCTAAAACAAAACAACATCAAGGGCAAGCCGGATTGAATCGAACATCATTTCTCGATAATTAAAGTTAAGTGACGTCTGGTTGGATTATCAGATCAAACCAAGCCTTGGACCAACTTGGCCTATGGCTTGATTTGATTTAATATGATGTAATTAACTTCCAGGCAGCATTTTATTGAAGTCTGAGAACAGGAAATAGTCGTTTGGTGGCCAGATCTGGAGAATACGGTGGCTGAGGAAGCAATTCAAAGTGCAATTTATGCAATTTAACCATTGTTGCCAATGATTTGTGACACGATACATTATCTTGGTGAAATAGATCTTTTTTTTTTTATTTGGATGGTTTTTTTTTGTGACCTAGTCCTTCAAAGGCACCAACAACGCTAGTAATGTTCGCTATTGATGGTTTTACCTTTCTCGAGATATCTCGGGGAATATTATCTCATGCGCACCCTAAAATACAGAGGCCATAACCTTTTATATTTCACTTAAACGTTGTTGAATCATCAAATCGTTGTTTTTGGTCCGCTGTGAACAAACGCAGTACCCATTTTGATAGCAATTTATGCATTTCCACATGTTCATGCAAAATGGTGTTGCACTTCCTTTCGATATCTTCAATATTTATCAACCTATTGTGTTCCTTTAACAGTTTTCTTGTTTCATCAAAAAGCAATGCTTAATCAACACACGATTTTCTTTTCATTGTTTTGACAATATCAAAAGTAGCATCACTTAAAGCACAACTCAGAAACTAGTGGACAGATTATCATGAATTTTGACACATGACGTTTGAAGGCTGGCACAATTCATCACTAGTAAGGATTTTTCGTAAGTGACAGCAACTATATGTCAGATCGGGGACTTATTGACCGATGCGTTATATCTTTATTAATTAATATTATAAAAACGTTAGTATTTCAAGCTTTTTCTATTTGTAACTACTTTACTAAGCAATGTTTTTAAAGATTTTGCAACTAGCCCTTGTACATTATAATAATATAGACTGTTCCTGTTACTACTGAAAGCTATATCTCGAAAAAACCAACCAAAAGTTTGAAAAGTGAACGTTCTGAAAATTAAGAACGCCACTGATTCACGTACCTCTTTTGCTTCAAGCGGCAATAGCGATAGGTTGTTAAGCTTTTTGTATGGTGTAGCGCCTGGAACTTCCTTATTATCCCTAGTGAAGTTGTGTCTATTTTCCTCCCTTTCAAAGGTTTCGACCCTCGAGTTTCGAGAAAATTTCGTTGACAAAAAGACTTTTCAAAATATTGTTCTATAAACTAACTGATGTTATTAAAAGAAAAAGGAGTAAAATATATAAATCATCTACGTTTTTACTTTTCGATTAAAACAATATTCACGAGATAAATTATATTAAACTTGTTCAAGATAAATGGTTTTATTTTGGGTATTAAATAAAGAAGAATCGATTTTCTTGGAATGGTAGACACTTAAATTGCCATAGAAATAGATAATTCCTTAGGATACTAGAATCTCGGAGATCGTATTTCAGAATAAGCTCTCGGGGGAATTCCGGAAATCTGCAAATTGAAAGCTTTTACTTTTATTAAAGGATTAAGTTGTCACCTCGATAAGAAATAATGTATTTGGTGCATTTTTTACCATCGACGTCGGTGAAAAGATTTACCTAAAAAAGATCCATTTTTTTAATTGAAAAGTGGTGTCGTTTACTGAATAATAACAAAAGGGTTTTTTGCAATTATACTGAAATCATGAGCATTTTGACTCACTTATTTATATCCTGCCAAAAAAAAATGTTTCTATATATATATATATATATATATATATATATATATATATATATATATATATATATATATATATATATATATTTTTTTCTCCTGCTTGAGGCCCGGAAACCGCCGTTAGTTCAGGACACACAACAGATTGTCAGTCCAAATTTGCCTTACGTCTTCTCTCGTCCTTTATTTTTGTCCTCATTATTTTCTCTACCATGCCCATTATTCTTGCCAACTGTCTTTTTCCTTCTAGAAGCAGAACGCCGATGTTGTGTTCCGTGACATCTACATTGCATTCGGCAGCAGTAGCCATCCTAAACGGTTTCCATCTCAGGCAGTGGAAGATTGTGTGGTCCCTTGTATCCACCATCTAACAATAGCGACAATCCTTGTCCTCTGACTTTCCCATTCTGTATAAATAGTATCTGAATGATCCATGGCCCGTTATTGCTTGTGTTGTGTAGAAATTTATCTCCTAATTTTATTTTCTCCTTTTTTTTCCTCCTTTTCTCCTCCTATTTTCTCCTAATTTTATTTTTTTATCCCCTAATTTTCTGTTGTGCCACTCTCTCACGTCTCTGATAAATGTTTTTGCCTTTCTCCAGTCTGCTTTTGATCAACGCCTCTAGAAGTTTTCCGGCAGCATCCAGTAGGCATATGGGTCTATATGATGTAGGATTTAGCAGTTCCTTTTTAGGCTTCTCAATTAGTACCAATTTTGCTTCCTTCCATATATCTGGAAAATGGCCTTTGGCTAAGCACGTGTTCATAACACTGGCAATATTATCTGGATTATGCAGGGTAACGACCTTCACGATCTCTGGAAGAATGTGATCTAATCCTGCGGCTTTGCCTGTCTTTATTTTATTTGCTGTATTTATAATTTCTTCTGATGTGAAGAGCGTAATGGCTCTCTCCAGGAGGTCAATGTGTGGCCATTTAGTTACTGGACGCTTTGGAAACAGTTTGTCCACTTGTTCTTGTGTTTCGCGTTTATCTATTGTCCTATGTTTTTTCAATTTAATTTTTTTTTGTTACAATCTGATATCCTTTGCACCAGATGTCATTTTCTAGCTCTTCGCTTAAGTCTTTCCACATTTTACTTTTCTGTATTTTTTTGTTTTTTTTCAGATCATTCTTTGTTATTTTATATGCCTGCTCTTTTGTGTAATCGTTGTGGTCTCTTAGTTTTCTAGAACGTTCAAGTAATCTTCTTTGAGCTATGCATCGTCTTCTCTTTTCAGCAATTTCTGATGTCCACCAGTAAACTGGGGAATGACCGTATTTTGGTTGTCTCTTTATTGGGAGATACTTGTTGCAGAGATGTTTTATTTGTTTAATTGAGGTCATGTGGCTCGCTAACCAGTATCTCCTTATTTTAACTTGTCGCTAAATTTTTTAGAATATCTGGGGATATTCGCCATCCTCGATAGGATTCGCTTGTATGTTCTCTTTCATTATTCAATTCTCCCCGTGTGAATATATATATATATATATATATATATATATATATATATATATATATATATATATATATATATATATATATATATATATATGCACACCAAACAGTGACTGGTTTAGGATATAAAGGTATTTCATGAATCAATCGATGATTTTCCTCACAACAAATGCGGTAACTTTGTTTATTACCACATCCATCAATTTTAAAATTCTATTTGTTTTTTAACCAATTGACAAATGCGCAACGTTTTGAATTATCCAGTGGTTTTAGTTCCTGTGTTATTTGAACCTAATATGCCTTTAGAACTAAATATTTTGAAAAATAAGCCATGTTGTGGATTCACTGAGTCCAAATTATTGTGAATGTCAACTAATAAAAATTTCTGAGTATTCTGCAACACTTTCACGTATCAAATCAATATGCTCTTGTGAACGACTACTACGACTATATAGTGCTCTTCTTTTATCTTCCACCGAACCAGTTTCCTGAAATTTTTAAACAATTCGTTTGATAATATGTTCAAATGGACGATTGTGCAAATCGTAGAATCGTATCGTAGATATCACGTCATTTTCTTAAAGCATTTTTCACTAAACCCCCATTGTCATAAAATAATTCAACAATTTTAAGATATTATTGTATTATGGACAACGCCATGTTCATAAACTTTCATTCATTCGTGTTCATTCAGTAAACGAAAAGATTTACCTAAAAGAGTTCCAGTTTTTTAACAATAGGGGTTTAATAACAAAATGGTTTTTTGCAATTATACTGAAATCATGAGCATTTTGACTCACTTATTTATATCCTGGCAAAAAAATAACTGTTTCTATATATATATATATATATATATATATATATATATATATATATATATATATATATATATATATATGCAAATATATATATATATATATATATATATATATATATATATATATATATATATATATATACATATATATATATATATATATATATATATATATATATATATATATATATATATATATATATATATATATATATATATATATATATATATATTTGATTGGAATATTTCAGAACAATTGTTGTTGAGTTGTTACTTGATTATTGAGTTATTAAAAAGAATAATTTTTAATACACCAACATCGATGGGCCAACAGATGATGTACCACCAACGACTTATGTGCAATATAAAAAACTACCTCATGTTGGTACCTTAACCAACAAGGTGGTTAAACAATTGAAGGGATTTACCAACTTTAGGATAGCGAAATACAGCTAAAAAAAAACAGAGGTTTGCTTACATGAACGAAGGACAACATTTCCCTTCTAAATAAATATAATGTTGTGTATAGGATCCCTTGTTGTGAATGTGAGTGTTGCTATATAGGTTTTAGATTTTTTCCATGTTGATCCGAAAAGTTATTACCATACAGCTGCTTATTCTCCAAAAAAGTAAGATCCAGTGTTGTATATGTTTGAAATACCGGACCAAACTGTAATATTAGCACTATGGGTAAGTCTCGGCTGAGTCTGTTTCGGTCTCCAAAATGAAATGTGCCTCATTACTCATCATGAAAATTGCAAAAATATGGTCCCCTTATATTTTAATAGCAAATGAAAAGACGACAATAAGACAAAATCACCTTGAAGTAGCTTTTGAACAGTCTCAATTCTGAATGGATGGAATTTCAACTTGTAAAAGTTGAAGCGACACCCTTAGTGAAGCGCTAAGGACTTTAACGAACCGACATTCTTTCTCCCTCTCTCTTTCGTTATTTCTAAAAAACTGCCCGACGCCAAAAAACTTAGTTTTCCACGTTCTACTAAACCATGGCGACTAAAATTAAACCCTTTCAACTGCTCACAGACGGTGTGGTCTATGGTCACCAATCTTCTCGTTCCCAACTACTACCCATTTCAAAATTATGCGTTATATTGTGGCACCCTGAATCCAACCAAGTACTACAAAGGGTGTAAATAAAGCTCTGGGACTGGTGGCGTAACGTTTGATCTGGCAACACTGTTGGCGTCCCCTTTGGGAAGGAGTCAAACCAACATTTGATGCATTTTTAATATGAGCTTGAACTCGCAAGATTCACTTGATGGTCCCAAGCAATTCTTTTTGTGAACCGGATTTTTGTTGGGCGTTCTGAAAACGAGTCGCATCAAGTTATGTGAGTCAAATTCAACTCTTCCCCGATCATTCTGATTATCAACCGACGATTAGCACTCACAAAATTCCGGATTCTGTGGACATTTTCATCGCTTCTTGAAGTTGAAGGTCTTCCGCTACGAGGTTTATTTTCAATCGAGTCTCGGCCTTTTGAGAATGCCTTAAACCTTGGGCGCTTGACAAAATACTGTTTTCAGAGGCCTATTAAAGTTTTGCAAAAGTGTCTGTCACACTGTGTCCAAGTCTGGGACAAAAATTGATAACGCACTATTGCTCGAAATTGTTACACATTTTTAGAACGCACTAGCAAAATTATGTTTATAAAAAGAACTGTTACAGACTATCAAGTTACTCCAGGACATTGTTTCTCAATCAGGGGGTAGCGACCCCAAGGGGGCTCTCGGTCAGGGTCGCAATGTGTTCAAGATATAAGACCCGTATAATTTTATTAAAGTATTTTTAATTTAAAAACAGTTGTTATATATTACCAGGTAATTACTACATAATAAAATACATTACAAAATTTTACATACAAATTTATATATTACCAGGTAATTACAACATAATAAAAATATATTACAACATTTTTACATACAAATTTATATATTTCCAGCTAATTACAACATAATAAAATATATTACAAAATTTTTACATACAAATGTATATATTCCCAGGTAATTACAACATAATAAAATAAACTTAAATAAAATAATAGCTAAAATTGTTTGAAATAATAATTTAATGCGACGGTTGATTTTGTTTTTCATTTAAAAGTTTTTCTATACGTGGATCATCATTGCAAACACACATAAGCAAATTTTTCTAGTGATAATAGACCATTTATGTTTTTAAAGCTTAAGCTTAAATTATAGCTAGATCCATGTTTTTAAAGCTTCCGTTACTAGGCTTGTATATTCACATTGTCGTCCAGGCCAAAACGTATCTAAATCTTGAGTTACAAATTTTAGTTGTAGAGTTTTGTCGGCCGATATTTTAATAAATAAGTTGGTTGCGAATCTCAATAGGTAATTCAGCAGCTGCAACAACTCTTTCAAAAAATGCAATGAGAATGAAATATTCTAGTAAATAAATTTTCAATTCGTGTAAATGTATTTTCAATGCTCTCCAACACGGGATCACTAACAGTATTTTCTAAATCCATATTTTTGGAAATATAATCCTAAGTTACAGTGAAGGCATCAAAACTGCGATTTTCAAGGCATATAATCCAAATTCTTGAAGGCATTGACTTTGTCAATAATTGGTAAAATGTTTTTATTACGGCTTCGTAAACTCGTCCTCAAATAATTCAAATGTAAAAATATATCTCTTAAGTAAGCTAACGGTAATAAAGTTTCTTCATCTCGTAGAAACTCTGAAAATGAGCTATTTTTATCTGTAAAAAAGATTTTCAATTCATCTCATAATTCAAAAAGCCTCGTTAGAACTTTGCATCGCGCCAACCACCTAACGTCAATATGGAAAACCAGTGAGTCGTATTTAGCACCCATTTCTTTGCACAATGTGGAAAGCAATCTAGTGCGCAATGGTGCGTTTTTAATAATATTAACAATTTTTACGGCTTCTGACAGAACATTTTGTACCGGGGGAACATTTTTTACACCGGGGAACAATCTGAAAAATAATTTCTGTTGAATTCGATATTTAAGCTATTTTATACGTAAGTTGACATACTAATTCCAAAACTTTATTTAGTTTATTTCTATCACGTCAAGTTTTTTCTCTACAGTTGTTGCGCATCCGACTAAGCTTGGCGAATCACAGAAGTCACTACTGCTCTCCTACCGGCGAACCTTCTTCGACCTAGGAGTGGGAGCGTGACTGACGTTGCATCATCCAAAACTAGTTCGGTCAGTTACGCATGAGATGCTAAAGTACGCGGGTCTGTGTCGCTCTGATATAGTGAAGTCAAAGTATACATACACAACTACAGTTTTTCGTTATGTCTGCCTCTAGTAGTTCACGTCGTAAGTGCTTAAACAACCCTGATTCATTTTGTTATATATGTGGCAGTTTTACCATCCCCATTCAACGAACTAATATTAGTACATTTGTCAGGCAAGCCTATTTTGTTTATTTTAAAGTGAAAATAGGTGACCAAGATAAATCACGGCCCCTCATAAAGTGTGCAAGCAGTGTATAGAGAGTTTACGAATGTGGACGAAGAGAAGCCGTAATAAACTTTCATTTGGTATACCAATGGTTTGGCGAGAGCCCAAATATCACTTAAGTGATATCAACTTAAGTGTGATCAACAAAAAAAAAAACAAACATAAAATTGAGTACCCTAGTTTACCTTCAGCTATACGCCCTGTGCCTCATTCTGCTGAAATTCCAATGCCAGTTTTTCAAGAATTACCTTCTTTAGAAATACAAGAATGTGAATCAAGTGAAGATCGAAGTGACTCCACCGACGAAGAATTCAAAGTTTCCAATGATTCTGTTCGTAAAGGATTCAATCAACATGAATTAAACGATTTAGCACGAGATTTGGGACTATCCAAAAAAGTATCGAAATTATTAGCATCAAGACTGCACGAAAAAAATTTGCTTGACAAAGGAGCTAAAGTCACTTACTATCGATCCAGAGAAAGTGAATTTAGGCAGTACTTCAGAAATAATGACGGATTTGTATATTGCCAGAACGTAGAAGGTTTAATGAAAGAAATGGCCATTTCTCACTATAACGCAACTGAATGGCGATTGTTTATAGATAGCTCAAAGCGTAGCTTGAAGTGTGTTCTCCTACATAATGGAAATTTATACGGTTCAGTCCCAATAGGTCATTCAGTTTCTTTGCGTGAAGAATATGGCGACATAAACAAAGTCATTGACTTGCTGCAACGTAACATGCACCAATGGATCATCTGTGTTGACCTTAAAATGGTCTGTTTCCTTCTTGGCCAGCTACGCGGGTATACCAAGTATCCCTGGTTTTTGTACATGTGGGGCAGCAGAGCTCGTGAGAAGCATTGGGTGCAATCGAACTGGTCGCCAAGATCTGACCTAAGACCTGGTGATCCAAACATTTTAAATCAGCCACTTGTCGACAGAAAAAACATTGTATTTCCGCCTTTGCATATAAAACTAGGTCTCATGAAGCAATTTGTTAAGGCTTTGTCAATTGAAGGAGACTGCTTTAAGTATATTATTTCGGCATTCCCTAGCCTGTCATATGAAAAGATAAAGGCTGGTGTGTTTGATGGTCCACAGATTCGGTAACTCGTTAAAGATGAAAATTTCACTGAAACAATGACCGAACTTGAAAGGAATGCTTGGTTGGCTTTTAAAAATAGTGTTAAAGACTCTCTTGGAAATACACGAGCCCCGAATTACATCGAAATTGTTCAACAACTCTTAGAGAGCTTTAAAAATCTTGGTTGCAACATGAACATCAAACTGCATTTCTTACATAGTCATCTTGCTAACTTCCCAGAAATTCTTGGTGCTGTTAGTGATAAGATGGGGGAGCGATTCCACCAAGATCTAAAGGTTATAGAAGCGCGGTATCAAGGATGTCAGTATGATGGCTGACTACTGTTGGAGCATCAAGCGAGAATGTCCACAAACTGAACACTCCAGGAAAAGCTATAAGAAGAAATTTTTACCATAATATATTTTATTTATTTTTTGTATAAACACAATTTAACTTTTAATAATATGTTAACCTCTGTATGAATAAAATATTCTAATCTATTTGGTCAGATCTCACCTTATTTCCTTTCATATGTATACTTTTAAGGTAAAATGAGTGGTATGCTGTAGCTTAAGAACTTGACGTGATAGAGAAAAACTGTGAATATTTTTTAATTCAGAGATGAAAAATTAGTCAAAAACAAGTCACAGATCCAAGTCAACAAAATTGCTATTCCCCAGTGTTATCTGGCATCTTTGAAAATTCTGTGAATAAAGCAGTGCGTGTGGCATAAAATCTAATGGCATAATGTTTTTTAATTTTACTATCAGATCACTATTCTTCCCCGTTATAGCTGTCGGGTTATCAGCATATACTGCAATGCATTTATTATAGTCCAAGTTTTCATTTTGTGTTGCATCAATAAAAACTTTAAAGAGTTCTTCGCCAGTTGCCCGACCAGGGGTTGATTTGCAAAATAGCATATTTTCTTTACTACGGCTTTCAATGATATACTTGTAGCTTTTTAATATTTCAAACGTTTGAAACATTAAAAAGCTACAAGTCGAGCATTTAAAATTCTAGAATTTTCAAAATGTTTCACAAAGAACCAAAGGCGGAATCCATAAACATTATATTTTCTTTAATTGATCCCTCGCATTCGTATCGGACAAAAGACAAAAATTGCCTAAAAACAATAGTTCGACACGTTTGTTGACTCATCAAACTGAATAGCAAAAAATTAATCTAATTTATCCTTTTCAATTATTTAATCGCGAGCATCATTGGGCAATTCACCAATACGTATCGATATTGTGTCATTTGGAAGTGGTATAATTTTCAACTATTTTGCTTCTTCTGGACTTATCATCACATTGACCATATCAATGGCAGCCGGTAAAATGAGCTTATATTTTACCTTCATTACGGCTTGATTTGTTGACTTTTCAAAACGACTTATGCTTGAAAAATTCTAATAGTTTGTTTTGTAAAAACGTTTTTAACGTAACGTAAAAACAGTGTTTTGTTTTCAGATGTCGGATTAATTTTGAAGGCTTAATGCTTTCCGCCGACAGGACTTGATAACAAACAACACACTGAGGTTTGTCATCCAAGGCAATGAATCCATATTTTAAATATTTTTCATTATACAATCTGGTCTTTTCATTTACTGTTTCACCAGATGTAGACGGTGCATTTTGTTTTATCACATATTTGTGCATTTTATTTATTTGTTTTTTTTTTTTAAACATGATTAGTGCGGTAGATAAAAAAAGTAGAGCTAAAATTACGTTTAGGGTTATCTTTCAAGTACTCTTCGGGCCGTACGCACTGTTCCCAGAATGGCGGCTTTCAAGCAATCGTCGCTGAGTTTAGTATTCAATCTTAGCTTTTTCAGGTTTTTTACAAAGTTCTTCTAGAGTAATTTATTAGTTGAGCTAATAAATGGTAATATTGTTACATCCTTCTGTAAGGTGTTTTAAATCATAGGGTAAGTCTTGATATTTTTGGATTTTCTAAGCAAATCTCTTATTTACGGTCTGATCCAAAGGCACTGCAAAATCCATAATATAGAATCGTCTATCGATTAACAAAATATCAGGCTTATTATGTGGTATTAAGCGATCCGTTATCATTTGTTTGTCCCAGTATAATTTTTTTCTATTATTTTCGGTTAATGATTGTAGTGTGTATTCGTAGTATCTTTCTTGGTTTTCTCTTAACTTTAATTTTTTAGTTCTAGATATACTATTTTTGCTATGTTGTTGGGTATTTCTAGATAGTCGTGTGGTGCTAGGACGGAGTATCCAGAGCGTATATGCTCTATTGTTTCAGTTGTATTATTGCACATTCTGCATTTGTCATTTAATGTTGAATCTTTAAACTCTTTAACATGTTTTCGTTTATCCATCTTTTAAACATGTTTTCTGTATGCTTTTGTACTTATTACTTGTTCTTGAATAGCATATTTATTTAAATAAATCATTCGATTTCTCCTGTTAGTGTCAAGCTATTGAGAAATCTTAACTCAATCTTATTTAATATTATTAATTTATTTTATTACCACACTATTATTAATTTATGTAACACTGAGTGAGATAAGAAATCGTAGTATTTAACACTGCGTACGAGAAGAAATCGTAGTGCTTGTTTTCGTAAAACGTAATTAACAATTAAACTATTCGTCTCGTTCCTTTGTTTTTATTACCAAAGCGCGTAGCTTGTACGAATCTGCGTGGCACGTGATCGCGGGTGGGTCACTTTACTAGTACGTGCAAGTGCAGGGCACATGTTCGAACTGATAAAAATATTATAAGAACAAGGTGTTACACAAGTATTGGTGTTACACAAGTATTGCGGTATAAGTTTAAAAGCCCATTCACATATATATCCGCCATTGACGATAAGTCACGTAATACAAAGACAAATAGATGATTCGTATTTTTCACGATTCGTAAGAAAGTGAAGACGCTCGTAGGAGTTTATAAGCCATTTAAAAATAAAAACGATTCTTCATAAATCACGATACTCATAAAAAAGGACGAATCGTTACCTTGTTAACTGGCCCATCTTAAACTTTGATAAACGTCCAATTAACATATTGTAGTGTGGGGTCGCAACATTTTTTACTTAACTTTTTGGCTACTTAGTGGGTCGCGACACTAAAAAGGTTGATAAACTATGCTCTAGGGACTTCATACTTGTACTGAAGACACACCAGATATTGACCTGCCTTCTCTCCAAAAGAAAAACCAACACTCTTATTATTTAATTTACACCCTGCGTATATTAATAATTTTCATTTTCTATTTATTCTCTAAGATGAACGCAACACCAATAAATGTTAACAAAATCGTATATTTTATCTTTTATCTGTATATACATTTATACAATTTAAATGATAATTAGATTCGTTGGGTGAAATAAAGATATAAAAAAGTTTTAAATACAAGAAAGGTGTTTTCAAATTGAAAATATTCCAAAATTTACACCTTGTTAAAAAATGTTTGTATTCGTATTTCATATGGCTTAAACAATAATTCGACCTGAATATAGACAAGGCATCAGATAATCAGATAAGCTTATACAGCCTCAACTGGCAGGAATATCCTGTTAACATCGATAATTAAGAATTATTACAAGAAAATTACGTTACTGCTCTGCTGCTTTCTTTAGAGATCGTTCTTGGAGATAGCGTCATCGGCTTTCCTAAATTTGTCCTAACATATGTCGATGACAACTTAAGATTCGGAAAATATGCGCGCTTTTGGAATTTATATTTTAATGAGGCACCTCAGGATTCGAGATTTTAGTTTGAGATCATTTGGAAATTGGATCTAGCAGATCTTCAAGTTATATTATTAGAATTTTTATTAGCACGTAATATAGTTAGGGAGATTGAAAGAAATGATAAAAATTTAATTCGTTTACCTTATTCTATGGAGATATTCAAATAAATATCTTCTTTCAGCTTTTTGGGCTTTTAGCCTATTTGAGTGTAACATTTGGATCGTTCACTTGAAGTGTGATTTCAAATTATTATTCTAAACAAATTTCTATTCGATTTATAACGAAGGTTGCTATTTATATATCCGAAATAATAAATAAAAACAAATATTTATCATTGAAAATGGTTTTATTATTTTTTTAAATATCCTACGCAATAATCGATAAACTTTTACATACGTTTGAACCAATTTTTATAACATTTTTTTTATTCCGATTCATGTAGCTCCAAAATGTGTATTTTGAACGCATCAACCGCTTCTTTAAGTATCGACATTCGTTGACCACGTAGTTTATTCTTCACGGATGAGAACAAAAGGAAATCATTGGGTGCCAAATCAGGACTGTATGGCAGATAACCATCAATTCGAAATATGGACCCATCAAATATTGAGTTGTTCGGTCCAATGTATGAGAGCTCGCTGGCGAAGAATGAGCCTGCGTTGCTGGTTTTTTTTTCTTATTTCTTCAAAGACTTCTGGCTAACAAATGGTTGTGTACCATTCAGAAATGACCGTTCTGCGATTCACCAGTGGAATTTTAGCCACATGCTCATTTATCCCAAAAAATAAAAGGCGACCATTTGCTTCGAAGTGCTTCTTGCACGTACAACTTTTGTCGAGTTTGGCTCATGTTGAAAAACCCGTACAGTCAACTGCTGTTTACTTTCGGGCTCATACGCATTCGTCACTTGTATAGATGTTATACATGGCTTTTCACGCCCCACGATTGTGTAGTTTTTAAACATTTTTTTTGCATCTATCCACTCGACTCTTTTTTGAGCGATTGTCAAATTATGCGAAAACCAACGGGCACACATCTTTTTCACGGCTAAATGTTCCATGTAAAATTTTGGGTATGCTTGTCATACTAATGTCCAGGGATGCCTCAACCTCACGGCATGTCACATGACGATCTTGCTTTATACGTTCGCGCAAAATATCGATGATGTTACATGAGTGAGAAGAAATACATAACGTAGAGAGAAGGAGAAAGAGAGCTATACATTCCGACGACACGAGATTGGAGCAAAAGAGAGCAACGTATACACAACGATACAAAGCGATATAATGAGATAGTGTTGCGCATGCGCGCGTTGTAAATGTATGCATCAGACGCTATATTTATGCAAATTTTGCATTGTTGTATTTTTTTCAGATGCTCTCTCTCTCTCTCTCTCTGCCTGTCACACTAAATCTCTCTTATTCTTTATTTTTTGAGAAATTTTTTTATTTCTTATTTTTATTTCTTATTCTTTATTTTTTTGTATCACTTTTATCACGTGTACGGTGTTGCACGCGCAAAGTTTTTTTTATATAGATTCATATAAATATTCCTAATGAACCTTAAGCATTTCGTCAACAATAGTGCTGAAAACATACACGTTTCATAATTTCTGACAGTGGCGTCTAGAAAATATGTAATACAGTGACTCATAATGGTAATGCCTTGATGAAGCGCTTCTAATTTTATTTCTCATTTCTGAGTAGAATAAAACAGGAGCAAATATTCATTTTGTCTAAAAATAATCAATTAAATTCATGTGGAGATACTTTTGGTAGCTCTTACTTCTTTGTTAATATTCTACATATCATACAAAGATTTTGCACTCAATATTTGGCAATAGTTTGGCAAAGTAATTTCCTCACAGTGCATTACACTTATTCCAACGTTTTTCTAGTCTTCGAAACAATTTTATACTCAGCTTCTGTTATTTTCTTCAAAGCGAACTCTATTGAATGGCTTTTGTGGTCTCAAAACAACATCCATAAAGTAGTTTCGCAAATCGAGAGATCAGCAAAAAGTTACACGGTGTCATATATGGTCAAAATTATGTGCTTCTTGCAAGGGTTTTTGTTTGATTTTTAGCGAAAAATAGACGAATAATTATTGTCAGATTCGATGGTTTGTTATGTTGTTCTTCAAAGTTGAATTGACCTAAATAATATTCAAATAATATCTACAATGTCTCTATTTCTTAAAGGGTCATTACTTAATACAAAATCCATGATTTTGGTAATTTTTTCCTCATTAGTTGACGTGGAAGGATATCTTGGATAATGTTCATCTTCAATTGCTTCCCTATCACCACTCAAGTCTATACAACTTCTAATTTTTTTTACATACCTTCATCTCCGTAATATATTTATAACATTTTTATTGCATATAATTACTTGCTCAATAAATGTATCCACTTTAAAAAATTGCCAACAAATGTTTTCAAAAATGTTTAACAAGTACAAAAGACGCTATAATTTCTAATTTAACAATCGAAATGATATGAAACTTCTATCAAATGTCAGTACCAAGTATATATATATATATATATATATATATATATATATATATATATATATATATATATATATATATATATATATATATAGACCAACGACTTAAAAATATGGAGTCACTGCTGAATTTTTAAAATGCGCTGGTCCAATCAAGGAAATAACCAAAATTCTACAATAAGCCTGGCGAACCGAATGGATTCCGGACGATTGAACAGATGCTCTAATCCATCCACTACATAAGAAAGGAGATACAATCGATATAACCAACTACAAATAGATATCTCTTCTCCCAGTTTGTTACAAAATTATATCTCAATGTCTACTAGAGAGAGCACAGGGACAGTTAGAACCGAAAATTGGTGAATATCAAGCAGGTTTTCGGCCGAGCAGATGCTGCCCGGAACAAATCCTGAATCTAAAGTTGATCCTAAGACATCAAAAACTATAAAATGAAAATATCGTCTGTAGATTTGTGGATTTCAAAAAAGCATATGATTCTATTGACCGCGAATCTTTATTCCAAATCTTGAAAGAACAAGGACTAGATCTGAAAACGCTGGCAATTATTATAGCAACACAAACTAATACAAGGTCAAAAGTTAAATTGATGGATGACATCTCAGAGCCTTTTGAAATTAAAACTGGAGTGAAACAAGAGGATGGACTCTCGCCACTCTTATTTAACTATGTTTTAGAAAAAGTAATACAGGAGTGGCATGCAAAAAAATCGGCCCTGAATATTGATCAGCCCATTAAACTGGGGAGAATCAACATCAAAATAGATTATCTGGCGTTTGCTAATGATCTAGCAATTTTAGCCCAAAAGACTCCAAATTTCCTTTGAAAAGACATAATACATGACTTGCAACAGACTAAGAACACCATTTCTAAAAACAAAATATGGTAACATCAGACGAGGGTCTCAATTTAAATATGGCGGGTGAAATAATCATGGAAAACGGGTTGGAAAAAGCGGCCAAATAGTGTAGGTGTCAAAAAAAGTAAACTGCATTGAGACTTACACAAAATATTTACAACAAAAAGTGCATATCTAAAAACACAAAACGAGACATTATAACACTGTTATTAAACCAGAATGTCTATATGTCGAAGAAACGCTCATTTTGAATAGAAAGAAAGACATCGAGGAGATTGAAAAGAAAGAAAGAAAAATCATAAGAAAAATCTTAGGTCCCAAACAAATAAATATCACAACATACCGACTTCGAGAAAATCAAGCGATACACAGATACACATGGCGGTACGAGAAAAAGAAGACACATTTTTCGGGCACATAAAACGGATAAATCCGAGTAGGCCAACTGGACAAATAGTTAAATTTTTTGAAAATAGGAGTAGAGCTAAAATAGAAACAATTCAATGGATTGCTGCAATTAAAGAGGACCTAAGATCAGCAAATATTACACAAGGTGAAATTCAGGATAGAGGCTGTTTCAGACACAAGGTTAACGTTTGGGAGGTTGGCTAGAGAGAAAAATGTAGGAAGACCGGAACAACTTGGTCTGAAGAAAGGGAAAAAGCTCATAGTGAAAGAACGAAATGAGTATGGGCGTATTGATAAAATTATTATTAACTATGCTCAGTCTAGCTTTGATTTCCACCGTGATATATAATTAACTTTTGACACATTGAGACCAAATTATCAAGCATTTAAGATTAACATAATTAATTTTATATGTTACCGATTTAGAAGGTTTAAATACTTCCGGAATAAATATTCTTCACATTAATCGAAAATCTGGCGGAAGTATCTCTGAGTCTCATCGCTATTAAATGTTCTAAACTTAAAAGTAAGACATTTTTGCAGGGAACGAAAGAGATGGTAGCCTGAGAGTAAAGAGCGTGAGGGGCAACTTTTTTCTTTATAAACTTCTGAAGTATGATGTTAAACAATAAGACGTTGAAGGTTTATTTCTTTTCTATTAATGACAGCTGGCTCTCTTTATAAAATATCGTGCTAAAGTCAATTTTATGTTACATAAATATATATGAGGAAGGAATCAAATCAAACTGAGTAAATTACATGGGAAATAGCTCTATTAAATGTAGTATAATATTTTGTTAACGTGGAAAAAATTGATTGAATTTACATTGTATTGAACAAAGGTATCAAGACATACACGTAAATGATGGAACAGTGATAAATAAAGAAAAATATATTGTAGAATATGCAAATGAGCTGAACATGTTAGCCCTTTCCAAAATATTATTTTGAAAGGTCTGAAAAGATTAAATCTGTAATCTATGACATCTATGTGGCAAACAAAATTGTTGTTTAGTCTGTAACCCGATAAATCAAATTATCAAAAGTGTCAATATATGAAATTGTCTCAAGGATCAAATTTCCAATTTTAAAATCTCATCTTGAAAAACAATAAGGGCCTCAAATAAACAGATAAACAATCCCTTTTGCGGCATTTAAGGAATTCGGCGGCTATATAAGGAGCAGCGGCTTTTATAAAGCCGACAGCCACCAAAGTCAAGACCAAAATAAACAGATCAATGTTCGGAAGTTCGCTATTAAATTTCTGTGTGCGTAGTTTCGCAAGGGTAGAATTTATTGGGTGGTTGGAAGAACAAGAAAAGTTTAAGGCCATTACTTCTTTTTTTCCTGTTCTTCTTTTGTAACGTTCTGGTCTTTGTTGTACCTTTTTTTTTCGTCGAGATTAAACGCACATATATTACGATTGTCTTTAGTAAATCTGATCAAAATTTTCGAAAACATATATAAATTTAGGTTTCTTGTTTAAAGCTTTATTTGTTAAAGAAAAAGGACAAGGGCAAATGAAACGAGGTTTATCAAAAAAAAAAAAAGAACAGAGGACTGAGACCACGTATGAAATTGACTTACTGTGTTTGTTCAACATTTTGGGATTATCTATTTTCGTGTAGGAAGAAAAGGTGACAAGAATATTATATAGACCTAAGTTTGGTTTTTATTACTTATTATTAGTTTTGAATTGGCATTTTTTTTTGGAGAATAGGCAGATTTACGGCAACACAGATTATATCAGATATAGGCAATTTTCAATATCAAATATCCTCTCTCGTCTCTTGGGTAGGGGTAAAGCGACTACCTTCACCGAATTTACAGTTTCATCGCGTTGGTAACATGCATCAGTGCGACGTGCGTTCGTAGTTTATTACAAAAATAATCATTGTATTGCATCTAGTCATGTTATGAAATCACAGAGTAAAAACTATAAAGAAGTGGTTCTATGCTGAAAAGGAGGTCTCCAGATAGAGAAAGAACTCTATGTTCATCTGCAAAAACAGAGTAAGAGCCTTTATTTGACGTAATCGGTTTGCAGTCATGTAGTTTTGAACTACATTTTCACATTTCCGATTTTGTAAATAAACAAAATGTTCGATAATGGACTGACGAGAATTCTTGCCATATTTTGGTAAAGGGATGTCCGAACAGTTTTTAACTTTTTAAAATGAAATCAAAAAAAAGAATTTACAAAAATTTACAGAATTTACAAAAATTTTTGGAAATTAATGATCTGAAGATTACATTGTCTGAATATGCTTCATTTATGTCGTGGCACTTCTGAAGCCGACCAGTAAAATTTGCCATAACTGCAGTTATGGCTTCGATTTCTTGCCAAGTATTCTTCTTTAAATCTTCCAAAGTGGCGGAGCGGTTGGGGCACATTTGACTTTTAAGATATTCCCATAAAAAAATCATAAGGAATCTGGCTTTGAGGGGGGTGCACTGAATGTCTCCTCTTCGAGAAATCAATTTTTCTGGAAAAAACTCCTGAACAATGGGCAAAGAGAAATTGGAAATGTGGCAGGTGACTTTGTTCTATTAGACAATTTAATAATAAAACCCAACATATTAAAAACCACAGTTTACAGAAAACCTACAAATACAGATAATTATCTCAATTCCTTTTCCAGTCACTCAAAATCGGTCAAAATAGGAGTAATTAAAAGTTTATGTGATAGAGCAAAACTAGTTTGTACCGATAGTGATACACTACAAAAAGAAATAAATTAAATCAAAGACATTTTAATAAAAAACAATTATCCAAAAAAATTCAGAGATAAATCTTTTTAAACTTTTGATACCAGACAAAACAGACAACTTACTAATAACACTTACTCACTTACTTACTTACCAAAAACTTACTCAAACAATTATCCTCACAATTCCTTATATCCGCGATATTTCTGACATAATTAAGAGAGTTGGAAATAAGAAAGACATTTCAAACAAGAAATACTCTGAGATCTATATTAACCAAAACCAAATCAAACCAAACAACACACAACAGAATACCAAAAATGTGGTTTATAAAATTCCCTGCGAATGTGGCAAATTTTATGTAGATGAGACATGTAGACCAGATGTTAGAATAAAAAAACAAAAAATCGTTCATACAAAGGGCGATTTTAATAAATCTAGAATTTGTCAACAGGTATGGAAATCGGAACATAAATTCAAATGGAATAATTCCAAAGCGGTATTAAAAGAATCGGTAACAAAATATAGAAACCGCTATAATTAAAGTAAATAAAAATACCTGTATTGTTATACCTTCGGTGGATTTAAATTCAATATGGTTCGCGATTCTAAAGAATACAATTAAAAACGTTTAAGTATTTCAATACACACTAATGACACAGTATTATTTTTTACCTATATATTTTTTTTAGTAGTATGTCACTGTCATTGAAAACTATTATTGTCAATGTAAGTATCATTGACATATACACAAAATATATTTACTTCCTATCTTTTCAGTATATATAGAAATTAATATAATTTATTTTTTTTAGATTTGCTTTGAAAACGGGAAGAGAAGACCTCCCGAAACGTTAACGTTTAAAATTTGTATTTATTTTAGAAAAAGTGTGTATTTTTTAAAATTTTGTTTGTTAGACAAATTTATTACAGGAAAAGAATGACTGAGAAATTTGTCTCCGTTTTATTTTTTACCAAGTGATTCTTTATTTATATAAGAACAGATATTTTTGATGTTTTTTTGACTTTTAGATAATGGCAAAAAGCCAAAAAAAAAACAATTTTGATTATTGACATGGCCATTAAGGTGGAAATGAGCCTCGAAATAGCTGTTTCGGTAATATTCGTGCACTCATAACGAGCGCTCCTCTCCCATGTAGCGCTGAACTGAACTATCTTTTAAGACCGCCCCACTTCTACCCCTCCTACCAAATTTTTTACAGCGCAACCAAAACTTAACAACTCTTTGGACCACCCTATCTTAACTTTTTACAACTACTGCTGCATAATATTATCTTCACATGATTGATATTTTTTGGACACAACAATTCACCAACTTTCCTTCTTCTGGTTCTCGTACCCTGCTAAGTTCTCCTAACGATGGCCATTATTCGGACAAGTTGTACTATATTTTGGCCATTCTAAGTAATAATTCTGCCTTTCGTATTTCGGCTCATTCATGGATATTCTTCAGCCAGGAGGTTTGTTTCTTTCGACGCCCTGAAGATCCCCTTTATTGGTATATAAAGATTGCTTTTTATATGTGATCAATTTTTGTCAGATGGTCATTACAGAGAGATGGTCGTATTTTCAAAAATGTTATGTAGATTATTTCAATCTTACATTTTATTTTTCTGTTTGGATCAAGTTGTAACAAACAATATATTTAAAACACGTTACGAATTTCTTTTAATAATACCGAAAATATTTTTCATTGTGCTAAAAAAGTTTAAAGTTTAAAAAAAAAAATTCTCAACTTACTTTGATCGGAAATTTAACTCTGAACAATAAAGGTCCTTACACCAAATTAAGTATAAATAAAGAGAAAATTATTGAAAAACTTTGCACTTTGACTAACTTTGAGGAGCCTAAAATATCGACTTAAAATTTTTTTTCTTGACACAAATTTTTGTTTGGCATAATGAAAAATATTTTCGGTGTTATTAAAAGAAATTCGAAAAAACGGATTTTCGGCCCACCCTACTGTATACATACAGTTGTATAGTAACGGCGACATAATGCAACTCTGTCTAACACCTCATTGAATCTGGCACTCATCTATTCAAACCAGGGTATCATTTTTTAATAATGACATAAAGTTTCACGAAGATACAGCGATTGCTCATACTGCTAGAATAACGATAAATGCCTTTAGACAGTCATTTCTTAATCATGTCATCTTCGGATTTGGAGACATTCCTTGGTCAGCAGTATCGCCAGATTTTACGTTGGAAATATTATAGAGCTGAAACTCAAACTTCAATAAGAAATAACACAAATTTCAGTATAAATATGATAATATACAATGCATGTACACTTGAGATTGTAACAATGATTGTAATGCAATGCAACATGTGATCAAAATTGACCGGGACTGAGTCATTTAAATGAAAAAGAATTCGTGTGAGATTTTGTGTTCCAATGGAATTTCAGCAACGGATGCATTGAAAATGTTGCAGATAGTCTATGAGGATTCTGATATCTCAAAAACTAGAGTATTTGAGTGGCATAGAGCATTTAGTGAAGGCCGCGAGATCGTTGAAAATTTTCCCCATGCCAGTCGGCTATCAACCTCTGTTAACTATAATAACATCGAGAAAATGAAAAAAATCGAGGTTGAAAATCGTCATGCTGGCATTAGAGAGATAGCAGAAGATTTTGGCTTGGCATCTGTTATGGAGCTCAATACATTTTAGTTGATTTGTTGGCCAAACATATGAAGAAAATGATCGCTCAAGCACCGGATATGGCTCCGTGTGGCTTTTTTCTCTTATACAAACTCAAATATCCGCTCCGTGGAACGTGTTTTGACTGGATTGAAGACATTAAAAATAATTCGCTGAAGGAACTGAAGGCCATTCCGGCCGAAGGGTGTTCCAAGTGTATGGAAGATTGGATCAAGCATTGGGTATCAACTCAAATGGAGCCTATTTTGAAGGCGATAATAAAAATTTGTATCAAAATTGCAAAAAAATATATGTATATATGTATATATCTGTGTGAAGTATTCTGACTCATTTTGAGTGTTCCTTCTAATTTTCCACACCTCTCTCATCCTTTCTCCGTGGATTCTCTTTCTCTCCTCCTTCCACTTTATCCCTGATCTCCTCTATATATATATATATATATATATATATATATATATATATATATATATATATATATATATATATATATATATATATATAAATTCTTGAGATGTCTGAGAGATTATGCTAGTTAAACAATAAACTTATGTAGTACTTAGTGTAGTTAGTTAGTAGGCAGAATTAGAAAGGCGATAAGAAGAAGGGGTATATTGAATGAAGTTAATTATTTGTTATGAACAAAATTTAAGCAAAATAATGATGTCGAAAAGCTTCAAAGTTTTCAAAAACAACGCTGAAAAGAAAATTTTCCTATAAATTTATTACGAACTTTATTAATTATCGAAAACTATCGAAACCTGTACCGTCGAAAGCTTTGACGTACCGATCCCTTTGTGTATTTATAAAACTTTTGCAAAATTTCAAACTCGCTTAAATTTTCAAGCGGAGAACGGCCCAGTTAACACCAAGTTTTCGCCGCAAAAACTCAACAAACCCGATGGGAAATTGGAAGGGCTAAAACCTGATATTGAAAAAGATGAAAGCGATTCAAATATTTTCAGTGATTATAAATGAAGAAAAATCGTAGAGACATGAACATAGAACTTAAATTATTATATATTAATAATGTATTCCTTCCATTTTATCTATTTTATTGCAATCTTTAGCATGAAATTATGTTATTATGTTATTATGCATGAGTTATATATGGAAAGCTGAGTAATTCAGATTATCTAGAGCCACCCACAGATGAAAATTCGCAGCGAGTCGAGCTTATATGTCGGATTTATACGATATATATATATATATATATATATATATATATATATATATATATATATATATATATATATATAAAATATTGAGCAATTCATTCGTTTTATGAATTTCCAACAAACTTTTTACATCATAAGCAGATAGTGACTAGCAAATGAACTGAAATGCATAAAAATAATAACTAAATTAATTAGATTGATAAGAATGCCAATATTAGGAATTAAGAACATGAAAAATTTACCTAAAGGTAGGTGTAAAAGAGGGTAACAGTATTTGAGTGTGATGCTTTAGAAGGAGCAATTTATAGCTCAGAACTAAGAATGACGATTACACAAAGTTTAACACTCTTGCATACGCTAGAGAGAAATATGCAATACCGAGAAATTCGCAAAATCTGACAAAACATTGGTCTGTGTCGTAAAAGCGTGTTAAGTAACAAGTATAAGAATAAATAAAGATTAGCGATTAGTTTGTTAATAATATTTGCATTAGAAAGAATGTATCTTGTAGACAAAGTTGAGATAAAATTTGGAATAATGAATATAAGGCACGGTTTGCGCATCATATTATGAACTGTCGCATCAAATTCTCAGGTAAATCAGAATTAAATGATGCTTTAAAAATCAGATTAAATGATATATTAAAGAAATACATTTGAATGCGTATAATTTGAAAATATTTGTACTGATTATTAAAATTTATATGTGTTATCTGTGGCAAATTTAATATGTACTAAATTTGCAGTAAGGCGATTTCAGTTAACAAGTTTCGGGCAAATTGTTGTCACTCATATCAGATAACACTTTAAAAATCCTGTTCGCGAAAAGAATTGGTATGGACCACCAAATGGCTCTGGAGTGAAAGTCGTACTGAAGATGTATCAGATGTTGCATGTATCACGTTCGGCTATATATACGTATTAACAGAACTGTGGCATACCGTACGATCTGGAAACCCATCATCATCATCAGCCCATGTCGATCAACTGCAGGATCAAGACCTCTACAACATACTTCTAACTTTTACGGTCCTGGGCCTTTCTCTTCCACCCGGGTGGAATATATTTAACCTTCAAGAAAAGCCTGGATGAGGGATACTAGGGGTGAATTAAAATAGTTTTTCCCTTATAAATGGTCACGTTGCGGGGGTGCCTTTGAATGGGGGAAAAATTTTTACTATTCCTACTACAGATCTCCCACCATAGTCATCTTAAGATGTAAATACTAACAAAAATATAAGCGACCATAGTCAGTCTATGGGTATATGCTATGCTGCTGTTGTGTCAGTGTTTTGTCAATAAATAAAACCGTTAGATAACCTTTTTGCATAAATAGTGCGTTTTTTCGATCTTGACACAATTTGTGGTAAGTAAATCATAAATATTATATTTTCTATAGAATTTTCATTGAAAACTTTAATTTTTAATTTTTGTAACATTTATTTATCGGTTAAGTAGAAGCGTTATATGAGGCAGCTTATATTTTCTACGACAAAGAGAGTGAAAGCGAGACCGAATCGGTTTTTGAAGAGAATCATACCAATGAACTTTACCTAACCAGTGAACTAAATAACTATATTTTTAAAAATAAAGCTAAATTATGTAATAAGTATCTGAAAGTATATTAAGTCCCCTTTTAAATGCCCCTTTAAATGGAAGAAAGTTTTTATCTATTAATTTTGCCTAGATATCACAGTTTAAATAGAACACCTCATTTTAACATTTTGTTTTTTAATTTTTGCTGATTTTTTTGATGATATTAGGCACAGAAGTGCTTTTCTTGAGGGTAACGATGTCATCAGTCCATCGTGCGTTCGGTCTTCTTCGCGGACGTTTGCGATCAAGTGTTATCCACTCTAGGATTGCCATGGCCCATCTGCCGTCCCATTGTCTAATAATATGGCCTGCCCATCTCCATTTCAATTGCTTTACTTTTCCAATGATATTACACACTTTCGTTTGTTCCCCGATCCATGTGCATGGGCTTTGTGTCTCGTCTTATAATGCCAAGCATACATTTTTTTATTCCTTTCTGTGCTACCCTAAGTTCTTGAATTTATTGCGATGTGAGTGTCCAGGTTTCATTTCCGTGTGTCATAACGGGCAGGACACACTGATCGAAGACCTTACTTTTCAGGCAAGGTGGTAGTTTGCTCTTAAACACTATGTTGAGCTTGCCAAATACCTGCCAGCCGCATTTAACACACCTTTTCATCTCCCATACGGTATCCCCCTCCATTTGAATCTTCCACTCAAGCTATGTAAAATGACCGACAATCTCCAAATCCCTTCCTAAAACTGAAATTATTTTTTGCTGAGCAAATTTATTGAACATAATCTGACTTTTTCCAGGTTTATTTTTAAGTCAAATGGTTCGCCAACCCTTTGCAGCTTTTGTATACCTCTATACAGCTTCTCTGGTTTTTATGAGAGGAGAACTACATCATCTGCAATTCGAAAAGGGTTTAAATTTGTACCATTGAAATTTATACCTGTTCCCAATCCAGATTACGAAATACTTCTTCAGGCAGGTCGAGAAAAAAATAGGCGATACGATTTCGTCTGCCTGCCATACACCTCGCTCTACATTAATTCTAATCTCAAGATCATTAAGGTGGATTGTCGCTATAGCTTCATCATATATCGATCCTAATAAGTTTATATATGATCTATCTACCCCTTGGGTAAGCAATGCATCCATTATGGCCTGCTTTGATGTTGAGTCAAATGCTTTTACGTAGTCGATAAAAACCAAGCACAGTGGCATGGTGTATTCGTTGTCCCTTTTTATGGCCTGCTGTACAAGCTGATTTTGATCCGTTGTTCTGAATCCACTTCTGAATCCTGCTTGATTGTGCGTAATATTGTTATAGATATTATCTTGGTGAAAACTTAATTATGCACCTTTTTATAAATAGGCTTTGAAATAATTTTGGTTTAAAAAATGCAAACGAATACTAAGAATTTTGATATTAAAACTATTTGAACTGCTTTTTCGGCACATCAGTTCAGTATTACTGTTCCATCTCTGTAGAAAACCACACTGCATAATCATATAATTTTCTATAAAGTGAGCTACCGAATTTAATTAACTTTCTTGGGCAATAAAAAAAGGCGCCGCAATAACAACAGAAACCAATTTATTTCGACTTTAGGAACGCCAGAGAGAAACATTTCATAAACCTGTAAAAGGAACGACGATACTGCTACGTGAAATTTTATTGGCCATTGTGAAATAGTAATCTTATCTTGATTTTTATTTTTATTGTCCACGACAATAAAAACTTATAGACGACAAGAAATGCCCGTATGTATATAGATTACAATCTATTCAATGTCTTCGTATTATAATTTTTAACTGGCAAGATACACGTCTCTACTTCAAGATTTTATATTTATGAATTATTTGTCGCATCTCAAGTTCATTTTGCTAAGTTTTACTGTACCACTTAAGTGATAAAGTATTGGGACATTTTTTGTTGAGTGTCACGAGACACCACGTAGAAAGAAAAGTTGAGAATATCACGATATAACACGTAAGAAGAAGTGGCTGGAAGTGACACTAGATAGCACGCACCTTTGAAAGTGTGATGAGATAACAAGGGACGAAATAGCTGAGTTGCAAATAGAGTTGAGTGTTTCAGGAAAGTACATTAAACATTTTTAGAGAGAACGTTACAGTTAGCTATATGTAAAAACACGTTAAATTTTAATAATATCTTATGAATACTATTGTTGGCGAGAAAAGAGCATGATCCCATCTGCAAAGAGCATGAGAAATTATTGAAATAGTAATATTAGCACGGAAAGTTTGAGCGTAAAGCTGGTAATATTAAAGATCAGCGGAAGGTTGAAAATAATATGTAAGGAATGCGGAATGACGTGAAGTGAAACAATAATATAACTAAAAATAGCACAGTTTGTACGAGGGTTGTTATTTATGTATCCGGAATTGGCAACAATGGTGTTGCTAGGCGCCATCTCACATATGCATCGTAAAGTTTGACATTACTGACTATATGTGTAATCAGACCGTTTTATTCTAGGGACGCTATTTGTGTTATTTAGTGACTTGAAAAGTTAAAAATGAAATTAACTAGTGAGAATTTTCGTGCGATGATTTACTACGACTCTCGACGTGGATCATCTCAACAACAGTGCATCAATCAACTCACTTCGACTTTTAGCGATGAAGCACCATCTAAAACCACTCACTAGTTTAGTGAATTCTATCGTGACAGTCGTTCGCTGACGAACGAATTTAAAAAAGGACGTCCAAAATCGGTTTTTGTTCTAAAAAACGTCGATACTGTACGTGAAATTATAAAGCAAGATCGTCAGGTAACATACCGTGAGATTGAGGCATCCAGGGAAACTAGTATGATAAGCATACATAAGATTTTACATGAACAGTAGATTTGCGCGCGTTGAATAATTTAATAATCGCTAAAAAAAGGCTCGTCTCGATTGGTGCACAGAAATGCTCAAAAAATACAATCGTGGCGCTTCAAAAGCTGTGTATAAATCAACGCAGGTGACGAATATTGGATCTATGCATATGAGCCCGAAAGTAAACAGAAGTCGACTCTATGGGTCTTTCAAAATGAGCCAAATCCAACAAAAGTTGTGAGAAGTGGTCGCCTGTTTTTTTGGGATGAATCATCATGTGGCTACAGTGCCACTAGAGAATCGTAAAATGGTCCATTCTGAATGGTACACAACTATTTGTTTGCCAGATGTCTTTGAAGAAAAAAAAAACAACCAGCGACGCAGTATCATTCTTCACCATGACAACGTGAGGTCAAGACATCGAATTGATGAATCATCCGCCGTACAGTTCTGATTTGGCATCCAATGATTTCTTTTTGTTCCCATCCGTGAAAAATAAACTATGTGGTCAACGATTTTGGATGCGATCGATGCGTTCAAAATGCATGTTTAGAATATACCTCAATCAGAATTGAAAAAGTGCTATGAAAATTGGTTCAAACGTATGCAAAAGTGTATCTACCATCGCGGAGAATATTTTAAAGAACAATAGAACCATTTTTAATGATAAATATTTGTTTTTATTTATTATTCCGGATATATAAATAACAACCCTCGTAAATATCTGTTAAAATACATTCATATTCGAAGATAGATTGAAAGCTAAATATTTTTCCGATAGATGGTGGTGTGATCGCAAATGTGACTTTATTTCTGTCAAGTAGCTTCCTTTTTAGTATCCCTCCATGCATTTAAAGCCGACATGGTACTTTGTTTTGTTTTGACAGTCTTCGAAAGCAGACCAGTTTGTATTTTTGTTATCATGGGAACAAATGAATTTCGTGTGTTGATTAGACATTACTTTTTGCATGGAAAAAGCATCGCGGGAACCAAAGGAAAGTTGAAAAAATATTATGAGTACACGCTTCTTTACAATTCCTGATTAATTAGTGGTTTTCAGAGATTTGATGTAGTCAAACCAACACGAGTGACATTTCACGTTCAAGACCACATTCAAGCCCCTTTCGTTCTACTACTGAAGAAATTGTCAATAATATCCATTGCTGGCGAACCTACAGTATTAGCGAAACGCGTCAAACATCAATAAAGAGGAAAATTTGACAAAAAAGTATTTCATTAAACATTTATGTTGAATTTTCATCAAGTATAGGGTGATTTTTTTAGTGCGTCCGAACTTTAAATTCAAATAAAACAACAAACAAATTATATGTTTTAAAACTATGTGAAATAACATTCAGTGGCATGTTTGAAAATAATTTCGGACAAATGTACGCCACGGCTGCTTCTGACAAAACGTATTATGTCAATCCAATTTCTGACTAATTTTTTAAACAATTGGGGTCTTATGTCCACAATTGTCCGAGCTATGTTGGCTTTAAAGGCGTCAATAATCGGTTGTTTATCGGCATATACCAAATATTTAACATAACCCCAAAGAAAATAATGTAAAGGCGTTAAATTACCTGACCTTGGTGGACAATTAATAAAAAAAAGGAATAAAACAGATAGATAGATAGATAGAGAGATAGATTTTAAAAGTGATAGATAACAAAGTAAAAAACTGTTTTATTCCTTTTTTAAAAAAAGAACAATCACAAAGTAACGGACAAATCAATCAATAATTTGGACAATTAATAGGTCCGGGCGACGAAATAATTTTCCCACCGAATTGTTTCCTCAATAAATAGATTGTTGCGGTGGCTGTAGACATGAGGAGCCGTCCTGTTGGAACCAAATCTCCTCCAGATCAATACCATTCAGATTCGGAATTAAATAATCATTAATTATAGCACTGTAACGATTCCCATTAACGATAAAGTGCTTTCTAGCTTGATTTTTAAAGACGTTTTAGTGACGCCACGCGCGTACAATCCGCACTACATGGTGTATTTTTCTGGATACAACGGTAATTGTTGGATCATTTGCGGATTATTTTCACTCCAAATGTGACAATTTTGTTTATTAAGGCAATCATTTAACCTAAAATGAGCTTCATCGCTGAACAAAACTTTGCGTTAAAATTGTGGGTCAACTTGCAATTCATTTTGAGCCCATTCACCGGACTAACGACACAAACGATGGTTGGATACTAAAATTTTTAAATATTGTCTGAATGATTATGGCGTATTCATATATTTTTTTCTTTATTTGGGTTTTTTCGCCAAGATCTAAAACTCAAAAAATATCAAAAATATCTGTTCTTATGTAAATAAAGAATCACTGGGTAAAAACAAAAAACCAAACGGAGACAAATTTCTCAGTGATTCTTTTTTGTAATAAATTTTGTAATAAACAAAATTTTAAGAATATAAAAATGTTCTAAAAAAATATACAAACTTTTAACGTTAACGTTTCGGGAAGTATTCGCCTCCCGTTTTCAAAACGAATCTAAAAATAAAGTATATTAATTTCTATAAATTATGAAAAGATAGAAAGTAAATCTATTTTTTGTGTATGTCAATGATGTGAATGATGAATGTCAATGATGTCTTACATTGACAATTGTCAATAATAAAAAATATAAATACAATAATTGTATTGGAAATTTGGAAAATTTTTCCACGTAGTCGAATAACAAAGCCCAACTTCTTGCGAAGGGCAACAGTGGTGATTTTTCTTCGGATGGCACACTTTTTGCCTTGTTTTACTTTTAATATCGAGCAATGTGAAATACGTTCGGAATTTGTTGATAATTTGAAGAATACGAGGTGTGGTTATTAAATAACGAGACTGACGCTGCTACAGAAGAAGTACGCATGCGCCAAACATCAACGGCCAACAGCTGTTTAGCGTGAAGCCTTCTCTCTCGAATGCAGTACCTCTCGCTTCTGTAAACATATCCGAATAACCGTAGCCTTCGTTCGCATTAGATTTGTCTTGTTGTTTCGCGGGAAAAATGTTAAGTGTAACAACAGAGCAACGACTTGTGAAATTTCACTTAAAACTTCAGTAGCGGAAAAACTGCTACTGAAATTTATAATTTATTGAAAGTAAAGCAATGTAGAAGTGTATGGCAATGAATGTTTATCGCGTGCACTTATTTTAGAGTGGTTTAAGCGTTTTTAAGATGGCCGAGAAGACGTTGAAGATGATCCACGCCTGGGTCGCCCTTCCACGTCAAAAACGGATGACAATATCGAAAAAATCGGTAATCTGGTTCGATCTGACCGTTGGTTAAGTATACGTGAGATTGCTGAAACTGCAGGAATTGACAAAAAATGCGTACGGCAAATTTTACCTAACAATTTTAACATGCAAAAAGTGTGTGTCAAAATAATGCTTAAAATTCTCACGTTTGAACAACAAGAAGCTCGTAAAAATATTTGTACTGACACTTTGAATGCCATTGAAAATTACCCAAACTTATTGGCAAGGATAATAACATCTGACGAATCGTGGTTTTTTACTTATGATCCTAAAATGAAGCACCAATCCATGCAATGGAAGAACCAAATTCACCGAGAGCCAAAAATGCTCGAATGAGTAAATTAAAATTCAAAGCAATGATAAATGTTTTTTTCGATATTCATGGGATTGTGTACCTTTACTGGGTTTCTGAAGATCAAACTATTAATTAACATGACTACCTTCACGTTCCTGCTGAATTTCGTGAAGGAATAAGGAAAAAACGATTCGAATTGTGGAAGGACAAGTCGTGGATTCTCCACCAAGACAATGTGCCGGCTCATTTCGCATTGCAAGTACAGCATCCCGGTATTAGACTATCCGCCTTATACGCCGGATCTTACGCCGAGCGACTTCTATCTGTTTCCTAAGGTGAAATCTGCATTAAAAGGAATAATTTTTAATTTTATTAGTTTCAGACTAGATAAAACATGTTTTGACAGTTTATATGATTTATGATATGGTCATAATATATACATACATTATTATACGGTCAAAAAAGTGGGTATGCTTAAATAATGCGGACGAATTATCCCAATACAATACATAATACATTTTGTGAATATCTCTTCAGTCTTAAAGAAACAATTAAATTATATAAGTACATATAAAAAGTTAGCTTCTTGTAAAAATACATTGTATGGCAAGTTCATACTATTCTAACCTAAAATTTCAATTTTATTTTACAAATGCATTACGTCAAAAACAATCTAGATTAATATAAATAACAAATAACACATAACATTACGGTCTTTTAATAATATAAAATAAATGTACGTATACTATACTTACTTCATGAATATATTTATTTAAAATTTGTGATGTTCACACAATGGATAGAAAAACAAGAACATAAATTAAACGTACCATACTCTCTTAAAATCTCTTTCTGGGTCATATATAATTATAAGCATGCGCAGAAAAGTACGAAATGGTTCGAGACATTTTTTTTTTAATTTTCAATGTCTTAAAATCCGATGTTTTATAAATTAAACAATCATTTTTCATAGGTAGCAGTTACGAATATTTCCATACAATCAATTAACTGATACACATACAATTTATAATTTAGGATATGAAAATGGTTCAAATTACAGACATCCTTTAGAGCTGTTAGATACATTTATTGATGTTAACTTATAGATGTCATTTAAATCTCAATGAGCTGATTACTGAAAAAAGTTATCTAAAGGATATCAGATTTTGATGCTGAGCGGGAAACGCTCTCATTTGGCGATGAAAAGGTGCAGTTACCACGACTATGCACTCATCTATTCATTTGCCGTTGCAACCGCGTAATTGGTCAATTGATGCCGCATCCAACCTATTCTCTCGATTTGGTCCCCACGAACTTCTTTCACTTTTCAAATATGAAAAAGGGTTTACCGGAAGGAAATTCACCAAAAATGAAAAGATCTTCGCCGAAAGAGAGAACTATTTTGCAGGCTATTTTGAAAGGCTTAAAAAAGTTAGAAAATCGTCGAACGAAGTGCATCAAGCTAAAAGAAGACTACGTTGACAAGTAAATCAATTTTTGTTAAAAATAAAGATATTTCATTTACAAAGTGTATTTTAACGTTACTCTCACATGTGTAACTTTTGACTCTGAATTGACACTCCTTCAGATTCTTGCAGATCAATGAAACCCATGAGAGACACATTTTTAAATGTGCGGATAAGGACTGTAAGAAAGGAGTTTCCGCACAACATTATTTCTTCTAAAACAGAAAATGTGATCCCTTCGAATACGATGGAGGTGTAGTTTCGTAATTTTGCCAGCTACTCCGTATATTATACATAACGAAGAAAGTATTGGTTTGATCCACTTTTGGTTTGTGAGATAGACTCATTTGGTAGTTAAAAAAGTCTCCACTCAGTACAATAAGTAAATATCATTACTGTCAGACCAGAAACCAATGTCTATATATTTTACGTGAGGTACAAAAACCTGCCTAGTCATGGTAGCTTCTACGAGTATGAAATACTGACGAACTTTTCTACAGATAATAACAGTTCTCAAATATTGACAAGGAATGAAAGCTTCTGTCAATAAAGTACGGGCCGCTCGAGGGCTCTTAGGCAAACACAGTAAAAAATACACGTTTGCATACCAACTTTTGTTATTGAAGTTGAAACACGAAAAGAAAACATAACAAGATGAAGGGTAGAGAAAAAAAAAATATCATTATATTTTTCTCTTCTGTGACGCGTTTTATATTAAAAAAATTTTGTTTTTCTTGTTAATCTATAGGAATTTTGAATTGGTATTGTCATTGGATTACATAACAAATTAATTTAATAAAATTAATTAAAATTGGCATTTCATAGAAATTTATTACGTATTTAAGTTTATTAGTCCATATTAAAATAAATATATATAATATTATAATAAATACTATTGCTAATGAATTAAACAATTTGGAATTAAAATTGTATCAAAACAATCTTTAATGCCCAGTTTTATTCAATTATTTAAAGTTTAATTTAGTAAATAAGTTTACAAGGGTGATTAAAGAACTTACTAAGTAAGAACTTCTAGACTGTTACAAAAATATTTGCGTTTTTTTCTTTCTAAATAAAGAATTTTACCGCATCTCTCAGAGGTTTAATCCCGTTTTAACTTTTTGCTTCAACAAATATATATTCTTTCATCAATATTAAAGTGATTCCACTGTGAAATATTTAGTTGATAATTTTTAAGATAAACGTGAAAATGTGTGAAACTCGTGAAATTAGAGCAATTTTAAGACTTGATTTAGACAAGAAACTTCAAAGCGACTCACGTCGCTTATGAGATTTGCCAAGTCAAGCCGAAGTGTCGTATCAATCCGAATCTCTCAGTTCTGGGGCAAAGAGTTCCAGGAGGGAGACATGAGTCGTGAAGATAGGGGAAGATCAAATCGTTCACGATCTTTCAACGCCGACTTTTTAAGAGTTTACAACCGAACCAAATTTTAATACGCCCAATATAATGCGATTTGTTGAACTATGTAACATAAGTGGTCGTCTCAGTTTTAACTCATCAGTTGAAGTGAATATGTATCCAGCGATTATTTATTTAGGTTTGGGAAGAGGACGTAACCGCTGAGAGCTAAATCCGATGAATACGATGCATGTGGAAATAATTAGAAGCATAGGTAATGGAGTTTTGCAGCCACAACCCGAGACATGTTGGCAAACGCATTATCGCTGTGAAAGAGCACTTCCTTTTTCGCTAGATGAGGACGTTTAATCCACATAACACCCTTCAGTTGGTACAGTAGTGAAGCGTAATATTCCCTGATGATGGTCTTGCCTTTCGGCAGGTACTATTTGAGTTCCATACCACAACAATTCCTGAAAACCGTAGTCAATTTTTCCTGCAGATGTAACCATTTTTGCTTTCTTTGGTACACTTTTATTTCCCAATTATTATTTGCTTAATATCTGATGTGAAATGGCAAATCCAAAATCAATCAAAATCAAATCAAATGTTTCATCTTCTGATATAAAAGGTCAAGAAACGTGTCTAAATACTCTTAAAAATGTAGTAAAGTAGAGTGGACACAGTCTATTGAGATGTTCAGAATGTCAACAACCTCGTATACTTTCAGTCGGCAATTCTTTATTTCGACATTGTCGTTATTAGTGGCGATTTGTAATGTCTATGCAACTTTTTAAGAATACCTAATTACCTACTCAACAGTTTGCAGGTATCGGACGTTCTGTTCCGACCAAAGGTACGGCAGTAGTACAGCGATCGGCGTTATATCACCATTGCTGGCGGTGTACGGCAGGTGGTAAATTGCTGCGGCAGCCTAGGTGGTGTGGCTGTTACAATGGGCTTGCGGTGGTAGAAATAGCAGAAGCAGAATCAGAAGCAGGAGCTGACACAGACGTAGACGTAGAAATGGACGTCGATGTAACAATAGATATAGGCGTCGACTTAGAAGCAGAAATAGACATGGACTTAGAAACAGAATAGACCCTGTACAATGGAATTACAAAAAGAGCCTTGAGGTAAAGAAAACTTACCATGGTAGTAGGTACTAATGAAGAAGGGAGCACGTCACACTGCTAGTTGCCGACAGACATCACAAAATGACCGGTTAATTGTCAGAGGTAGCGTTAGTCGTACCGAGACAAATGACAAGGCCGAAAAAGGGATTTTGGAAGGGATAGGTATGGCGGAATATGCACAATGGACGGCGTGTTTTCTGAAATGGATGAGAGAGGTCGATGCCATGCGGATATAATCAGAAAATAGTCAGAAAATGAGTAAGGTCCGCCGGAGATTGGGAATCGACAAATACGAAGGAGAACATTTGTAACGGGGGTGAAAACCCAAACGTTACAACATTCTTTTATCTTCCACCGAATCAGTTTCTTGAAAATTTTAAACAATTCGATTGATAATGTTTTCAGATGAACGATTGGGTAAACCGTAAATATAACGTAATTTTTTAAAAACATTTGTCACTCAACGCTCATTTTTATAAAATAATTCAACAATTTTAACGCGTTGTTGTGTTGTGTATGATTCCATTTTTGTAAATGTCAAACATTACACTTCTGAAATAAGACTAGACCTAGACAAATTCACAACACCATATGTGTTTTATTCAAGAAATTACAAAATCAAAAATAAAAAAACAAAAACTTAATTTGAAAAACCCGTTATATTCAGAATAAACATTGACGAGAACTAACGTAAAATAAATTACTTCAAGACGAAGCTGTTACGTATAACTAATTTTGTTTTTGTTGTTATTGAATGATATGAAAATTGTTTTGATGTTATAAAAATACCCAGATCAAAGTAAATTTATTAATTGTAAGCTATGTTTATGTATATTTGTACATGCTCTACTAAAACTATTAAAATATTTTCTACAGCTGCACTATTGAAATCAATTGAAACGGAATTCTTCAAATATCCAAAAGCATAGACAGTCCTGTAATTTTAAAACGAACACATTGTGTGGTAATGCGTCTTAATGTGTGGAAATTGCTAGTCGTAAAGTTAGGAAATTATTCAGTTGTTTAGTTTAAAAGGAACATTTTTTTCTATAGAACCCGCACTTAACTTGTAATTTTCATCATTGCAACACGTAACAATAGAATTGCTCACATTCAGCGTCCAGAACAGATAACATTTATTTCTTCTTTCTTTTTGGAAACTCGTTTCTAAAAACCCATTGTGTTTAGACTAAATGTTTTTATGTTAAAATATTAGAACCATTGTTAAAATAAACTAATGAAAATATGAATATATATATATATATATATATATATATATATATATATATATATATATATATATATATATATATATATATATATATATATAATATTTATTTGTTCGCAAAACCATCAGGCATTGAGCATCGTTAAGAAAATACATGATAAATGATTATATTACATGATTATACAAATACATGATAAACACTTAATACTACATAAAAAATAGAAAAAAATTAATTACATCTCAAATATAATATCTATAAACACGAGGTACAAAAAAAAGGAGGAAAGAAAAAAAATACCATTGGAAAGAAAAGAAGAGCAGGGAAATAACACAGCCAGCATAAAAAAGGAATAAAACACAGCACACAAAATTAATATTTTACAGCTGCTGTGAAACCTTAGTTTTAAAGTAGTGTTTGAGAATGTAAAGTCGTTTTACGAAACTATAGTCACACAAATTTTGTTTAAAAATAAAAGTAATAGATAACAAAGTAAAGAATTGTTTTATTCCTTTTTTAAAAAATGAACTATCACAAAGTAACGGACAAATCAATCAATAACATTCAACATAATATTGTTAACATAATTTACATGAATTAAGCGATAACATAATTAGTACAAAACATAAACAGATGAATTCACCAAAACAGGGTATTCTAATAATTTAATTGAATTTAAATTGCCCTTTGTTGCCCTAAGAAAATCATTTAATTAAGAATAAGCCTTGCTTAACAAATATCTCCTGATCGCTCTTACAGACTGATCACCTGACAGATCTCGAACACACTCCGGAAAACTGTTATATATCTTCATAATAGTATACTGCACATTCTTCTGTATAAAAGTAAAATTACATCTTTCATATAGCATTTTTACTTATTGTATTAACAACCAAACAATAATACAGTTTGAACTTCAAGTATTAAAAAATATAAAAAATCCTTCTATTTTCATTGTATTGTTCACAGCATAATCACAGAAATACTTTTTCTGCTAAAAATCCTATATAAATACTGCCTACAGCAAATACTGTAGACCACGGGCGTAGCCGGGGGGGGGGGGGGGGGGGGGTTCAAACCCACCCCGAAATAAGCCAAATATTACCTAATATTGAGTGAAGAGAGTTAAATTATTATATTTGAAGTTTCATTGAAAGTTAAGAACTTTATAAATATGTCGTAATTTTTCCGATGAATATATAAATATTAAATTTCATGTAAGTATATTTTTGTTGTTTTATTTACTTCAAACTAAACCCCCCCCAAAACTAAATCCTGGCTACGCCCGTGCTGTATACTGAATTTATTAGTATATCGAAAACTTATTGGCAAACATAGCAAACCGTTTTAGCATTTTCTTATTACAAACATAAAGTGTTTAGTTGACTTCCTCAGTCATAGTTACAATACTTCTTCCTGGTTAACTTCTAATCATACTAATCTCGATAATAGAATAACCAACAACAATGTTGAAAAATCTTTCCGTGCTGTTTTAGATTATTTTATAATTTGAAATATCTTTTTAAAAGTATGAAAGACTTTTTATAATCAACTTCAGATATAATGTATATAGATATAATGTAATACATTCTTGTCGAAATTGTTGAATAGAAGTAGTATTCTATTCAACTAACTAACTTCTAACAATTGTTGAGTAAAAGTAGTTGTAACTAAATCTATTAAAATGTTCATTGAAAGCATGATTATTCAATTTTTCTATTGGAACCTTCGGTGTGAAACACTAAACTCGAAGAGATTTACCACTAAACATCGAATCACTTTTTTAAAATTCTCGACGCACGTTTCTCTAACCATGTAATCATCAGGAAATTATTTAATTCTGATGATGCTAACATTGTTAGCGAAACTTGTCGAGAATTGAAAAAAAAGTGATTCGTGGTTTAGTGGTAAATCTCTTTGAGTTCAATTGATTATTATTAAAACAAAATCATTCCAAGGTGTAAAATCAATAGCTCATCTCTTCATAATAAAACGTAGCAACGTAAAGACAACATTAAAACTTATAAGCATAAAATGTAAATCGTGAAAATGGCAGCAAGTGCCAAAACATTTTCCATACACAATTATTAGCGATAGATTTTAAGACAAAATAGTTTTAAAGAAAATATAAAGACACAATCCCCGGTTTTCGATATTAGTGCCACTAGAAGTTTCTGGAGTAAATTAGAAATGTAAAAGCACAAGCAAAATTTTAAATAAGTATGTCAGAAATGCATAATGGAATCAGCTGCAGCTACAACCAAAAAATAAGTGATGACTCGACACTCTTGAAAACCGCTATACGAGGGTGAATTAAATATAAACTGGAATTTTACAATTACCTTCCTCAGGCAATCAAGAGCGGGCTATCAGTTTAGGTCGTTGCAGTACAAAGTATTAGGAGTGGGAGAAATGCTCGGTGAGTTGTTTCACTCGGTTCTCTTGTCAGTACAGCCAAGACTCAGCAACAGGTTCCACCGTTTATTGCGCAACGGGTTATAGTAAGGTTTTTAACTAAGGAAGGCGTTAAACCTTCCGAAATATTAACTCGGTTGAAGGTTCAGTATGGGGACGATACCCTGTCTAAGACCAAAGTATTTGGTTGGGTCAAGAAGTTTAAGAGTGAACGAGAAAGTGTCGTAAATGTAAGTCATAATCGACGTCCCAGGTCAAGTGTCACAGCTGACAACATTGGTGTAGTTCGCCACCTTATCGAATGGGTGATAAGCTTTGGAAGTGCTTAAACAATCATCAGACATCATCTTGGCTTCAATAAAATCTGTGCCCGATGGGTTCCGAAGTTGTTGACAAAAAATAAAAAAACATCCGATTGCAAATAAGTAAGAGACTTCTAAATCGATTTGATTAACGTACGGTTAATGCTGCCTACTACTACCAGCTGTTGGAGGCACCAAAATCTGCTTACAGGAACAAAAAACTTGTTGTCTCGATCAAAGACATTCTCCTTCTCTATAACAACGCCAGGCCACACAGCGGTTTTGTCGAAGGAGACACAGAAGAATATGCATTGGAAATCCTTGAACACCCTCCATACAGCCCAGATTTGTCACTCTGTGATGATCTTTGTTTGCGCCCTTGAAAGATGTACTTAGAGATGTATGATTCGACAACGATCAAGATGTTGAGGACTTTGTGCGCAATTGGCAGATGACCAAAACTCTTCTACTCGCTAGTAGAAACTTCTAAGTTTCCGCGAGCAAGGAATTCACAAGATTCATTATTAGACTCAGCTAAAGGAAATTTTTGAAAATATTTCAAAGTAATATTCATTGCATTGTCCTCTTAAAACATTTCAATTTTTTAATTCGTATTTTTGATGTGGATTCGTCTTGAAAAATGTTTTCTGCGTCAATATACAAGAAATGTGACGCAAATTTATTAGTAAACAAAATTCTGCCTTAGAAAATGTTTAGAAGCATTTCCTTTCATTAATAAATCAAATATTTGCCCGACAACCAACTATTGTAATCAGTTGAAATTTCTAAACAAGTACCAATTATAGTTCTATCATCCTAAAGAGATGCAAAATTGGTCGATATGATTAAAGTGAATTGTGTGAATGAACCAGTTGTGATACCTTTTGGTTTAGTAAATTTTAAAAAATGATGAATCTAATATATGTTTATTTATTTGAGTTTTATCAACGCTCATAGCAATATTTCGTGACTGGACCTATGGCTTAACGTGGGTTTCGAACCACGGTCATCGATTCACGGTGATCGATTCACGGTCACGGCTATCGATTAAACCTGATCAGCAGTCCCCATAGGCTATCAACTCTATGTTTATAGTTAAATGTTTACCGATTGGTGGATGATCAACGTAGAAAACCCTTCAGAAAGCGGCTGAAAGGCCTTCAGAAGGCCGGTAGAAAACCCTTCCGGCCTTACTCAGCCTCGAATTGACGTAACTGTAAGTCGTTTCCCCATTGGATTTTACATAATTGTCGATTGAAATGCAGTCTAGTTAAAGCATCCATGTGCAGTTAAAGTAGCTAAAATGATTTAAATAGTTCGCCAACCAATTTGATAAAATTATACCGTACTTCATTTGAGCTATTGAAAGTGTGATGAAGAAGTAAAAAAATCTCGTTTTGTTTTTATTGGATATGTTGTATGATGATTGATCTAATAATAGCTTTATATATAGGACCCTTCGTTTCCGTTTATAAATATTTCTTTCTCCTAGTAGGAGAAGATAAGACATTTGAGTGACATTATTTTCAAAAGATAAATGGAGGGAATATTAAATAATTTGATGGTCGTTTGATATTATTCGAAAAAATGTTTTTTAAAAATAACATTTTGGTAACTAGGTTTATTAATATTTACAATATTTTATTGATATTAAAGTTTATTTATTTTACAGTCTGCCTACAGCAACTCAATAAGGAAACATTTTCATAAACATTTATGCTGGCTTATAGTAAATACACCAGTAGTTATTTCCACATTTAGAAAATAATTACCAGGGTTGTAGGCCTCCTGTAAGTACCTGGCCTTGAAGAAAAAACATTTTTATGTGTAAAATTTGTTTTATTTTTCAATGTAGTCACCTTTCAGTTCGATACACTTAGTCCAACGATTTTATATATTTTGTAACCTCTCTAAAAAATACGATTGCTCCAACTCTTCAAAATAAGTGTTCGTTTTAGCAATGTCCTCATTGTTAGAACCAATTTCTTTTCCGTCCAGCCATTTTTTATCTGGAAATAGGAACTAATGGCTGGGTGCTAAATCCGACGAATATGGTAGATGCAGAAGCAATTCGTTTCCTAACTCATGGAATTTCGCCATGGCCACGACGCAAGTGTGCACGCGTGCATTATCTCGACGGACATAAATTATGCCGCGTACATCCCACAACATCCCACAACATTACTTTGTTCGCCGATAAAGTTACATTAGCCATGTTTTGTTAACAGCTATGAATCGCCGCCAAAAATCATTTCGATTGCATATTAGCATCGCTAAACATTCTTTTGAAATTGAGACACGGGTGTGTTTATTGTCATTTGTGAGCAATCACGGCCATCTTGCGTAAAGCTTTTTCATATCCAAATGAATTAATGTCTGAATGATTGTGGCGTGTTCATATATTTTTTTTCTTTTGTGTTCATATATTGATATGTGTTTTATATATTGTGTGTGATATATTGATGTGTTTTGTTCATATATTTTTGGAAAAAATATCCAAATGAATTGTTAAAATATTCTGCACTCATACAATTGAGATGCCCACAGTCTCAGTAATCTCACGCACTTTCACTCTCTGATCGTTTATCACGATATCATGGATTTTTTCAATCATTTCTGAAGTTGTAACCTTATTTGGACGACCTGGATGATCTTCATCAAAAATGCTTGTGCAGCCACGTTTGAATTCAGCTGTCTAATAATTTATGGTTGATAACGAAGGTGCAGTACTTGAGTAATAATGACTACGGTATGTGATGGTACGTTGTCGTACCAAATTATTACAAAAACCGTGAATTGTTTTGCCAGAAATCCGGAGAATTTGTTTTTCAAATGGACTGTAATACTTAATCAGCGATTATTTAGTATAAAATCATTGATTGTGGTAATATGTTCTTCATTAGTTGACGTAGAAGCTTTTCCTGAACGAGGATAATCTTCAACTGCTTCTCTACCATCACTAAAGTCGACATGATGTTAGTTTAAATATCATCTTTGTTGTAGTAATAAATATACCTTTCTATAGTTTGTTTTGATTTATTTAAGCATTATATAGTATGCAGTATCGTAAATTTATCGTACGACTCTATTTAATGTTGAACAAAAAGTTTCCTTAAATCATTTACTCAAAATGCAATGCAATTTCTACGGAAAATCGGTCAGAACTTTTTGAAATTTTCTTAAAAATTGACAACTTCGCATAGTCGTGTTCATTCAGTTCATTCGAATCGAATTCACTTTTTTGTTTGACTGGCGTGGTCCAAAGTGTTGTTAATGTTTGGTTGCGCTGTAGAAAATTTGCTAGGAGTGGGAGAAAGGTGTTGTCGATCTTAAACGATAGTTCGGCTCAGAGAAACTTAGTCACCATGCAGCGCTATATAGGAGAGGAGCACTCGTTTTATGTCTGCAACAACAATTCCGCCGGTATTGCGTGCCGTATATTTGGATAACATTTCAATTTTCACGATATTCAGCAATGTCAAAGTTGATTAAGCAATGGGTTCGTAAGTTTGAGGAAACTGGTTCTACGTTAAATAAACGCGTTCCCGGCTGTCGAAGATCAGCGAGTACCGATGAAAACATTGAGAGAGTGAGAGCGTCCGTGGATACAGCGGACCTCGCTGATAAAGCTGACTTTTATTCGCTAACTAGATGATGAACCAATTTCTAGCAGTCGACGTCCTATTTCTACCTTAATGGCCATGTTAATAATGCAAATTGTCACTATTAGTGTGGAAAAATCTCTAAAAAGGAATATGAAATGCCTCTTAGAGTCATATGGTATAGTTTGGGCTGTTACATCGACATCCGGAATAATCGGATCGTTTTTTAAAGACCACCAAGGTCGCGCAGTAACTGTAAACTCAGCGTTATGTCGACACACTTTAAACTTTTTTCACTAGCGCTCTTCAAGAAGTTGAAGGATATCTCAGAACATTTGGTTCTAACCGGGCGGAGCCACCTGCACCACTTCCAATCTCTCTTTGCCCCTAATTCAGACGATTTTTTTAATAATATTTTTTTTAATATAAATTTTAAATATATATGTGTTAAACTTGATCAACCTTTTTTTTTTATTTCATTCCAAAAAGTTAACAACTCTTTGGACCACCCTGTATTCGAAAATAAATTGTAATATTTTTATAGCCATTTATTCTATACGTCTCGGAACAAATTTAGTTTGTATTGTTACAAAAAAGGAAAATTTACACATTGTCGTTTAATATTAAAGTTAAAGTTATTAACACTAATTTTTCACACTATAATAAGTTTTAGATGATTCACATCACATTAACAAGCACCTGTTTAATTGTTTTATTAAATTAAATATTCAAAATATCCACTATTTGAGTCTGTGCAAACCTAACATCATTTAAACCAGTTTTTCCGAACACGTTGAAAAAGTTCTGGTATATTTCTAATCTGTTTGGCTTAAAAAACATAAAGAATAACTTAATTACACGCCACTGAATTAATTATTCTCTTCATTTTGAATTCAGGCGACGTCACATCGTTATAGTACGAAGTAATTCATAATTTAAAAAAAAATAGGATTTTAAATGATATCTACACTAGTAGCTTTTTAATGTTTCAAACGTTTATTATAGATTTTGCTCTACATATGATTTGCCTGGTTAGGGCTTTCTCAAAAGTAGCTTGAACTAATACTAATGGTTAAACACAGTGTTTCCAAGTATACAGGTAATATTTCTTATTTTTTATTTTTTTTAATGTCCAGTCTAATTATACTAAATATCGGCTGGTAGAAACCAGCAAGACAAGATTTACAAGAATTTTTTAACATTAAAAAGCAAAAAGACAACTTACACTTCTACAACTTACACTTCTAAACTGTATTAATTACACTTCTAAACTTAGTAATACAGTGTGTAAAAGATTAAAGAAACTAGATTTTAAGACTATTTGTGTAAATAAACTTAATGTAGTTAATAATATAGATAAATCGGGTGTATATAAAATTAACTGTAAAGATTGTGAAGCTGTATATATCGGTCAAAGTGGTAGAAATATAGGTAGTAGAACAAAATAACACAAAAATGATATCTTACTTTTTTTACTTAGTATTTACCTCTTCTACCCCACTGGATGCAGAGGTTGGGGCCATCAGCCTTCCATCAGCCCCCCCTGGCGGAATCTTCTCCATTTCCCTCTGTCTCTGGCCATCGCCATTGCTTCTTCCCAATTAATTCCCCGCTTTGCTAGGCTTTCAGCGATCAACTTGTTCCAAGTTTTTCTCGGTCTTCCTCTCTTCCTCGCTTCAATCAGATCCATGGCCCACAATTTCTTCGCCACCCGCATGTCTGGCATCCGCATGAGGTACCCGAACCATCGCAACGCCCAATCTCTCCCTTATCCTGGTATTTCTCAGTCTTTCCCACCGTGTCACCCCTTCAATCCTTCGTAACACTCTCATCTCGAATACTTGTAGTTTTGCCTTTTGCTGTTCAGATAACATCCATGATTCCCTACCGTAAGTCACTATAGGCACTATCAAACTTTAATTTTGGTCTCCTTTGAGATTTCTCTTCTACATAAAAAGTGTGTACATTGCTTAATATGCTCTAGTCGTACCATCTATTCTGCTTGTTAAATCGCATTTTTCATTTCCCTTCTACTCCAAAAGGTGACCCCCTTGATACTTAAATTTATCAACCTGCTTCTCATTTACGTTATTCAGCCTTATATGAAGATCCTCCAAACATTCTGAAACCACCATTACCTCTACCTTATCCACATGTATTCTTAAACCATTTCTTGATCATTTCATCTTCAAAAAAAATACAGAAATGTTAAAAGGATAAGGAACAGAAGTCGATCATAAATATTGAAAAACTAAAATTGCATAATTACAAAAGGAAATATGAATGATGCATACGACTAAGAGTGGAACGTTATAAAGAATGACACTCGGAGGATACTGATAAACTATTGGTCACATTTAGGCAAATTTGTGTGGAAGCTGCCGAAGAAATTTGACTAAGGAAAAGTATAGCAAATAACATTAAACGTACCTCGTGGTGGTCGGAAGAAATCAGAAATAAAATTAAAACAAAACTCTGGAAGAAGTACCTTGCCAATAAAAGCATAACAACTTATGACCAACTTAAAGATCAAAGAATTACTGTCAAAAAAAGTGTAAAAGAGGCCAAGAGAAAAGAATGGGAAGATTTTGGAGTCAAAATGAAAATGGACTTCAAGAGCAATCAAAAATTATTCTATAGTGTTTTAAAAAGTGCGAGAAGAGTATTAAGAGCAAAGGTAACACACATCAGAAATAAAAAAGGACAGTTGGTATCTGAGACCGACGAGATAATGCATGTTTGATTGGAACAATTTAAATTATTATTAGAGGGTGAGGAACTCACAGTAAATGAAGAGAAGAGACCAAGGGAAAACCAATAGGAATTCAAAGAATAACAAAGTTAATAGTGCAATTCATATATATAGAACGGGAAAGCTGCGGGGAATGATGGGGGTTGAAGTAAAATTGCTCAAGAATATGGGAAAAGCGGGAACATATTTTTTCCTTAAAGTACTAAACGCTACATGGAAGAACAGATATATACCGAGAGACTGGGAAGTAGCAATCATTTTGCAAATTTTTTAAAAAGGAAACCGCTGAATGTGTTATAATTACAGAGGGATTTCCCAATTGACTGCAACAAGTAAAATATATGAAGGCATACTAGAACCAAGAATAAAAGAACAGCTGAAACATAAAATTGATGAGAGTCAGCATGGATTTACAGCGGACAGGAGCACACAGGATCTTATTTTTGCGTAGTGAAAACTTATGATAAAGATCTTGGAAAAAAAAATCAGTTAAATTTGTGTTTTGTGGATTTTCATTGGGCATTCGACACTGTATACAGGATACAAATATGGCAGCCCTTACGTAATAAAGGAGTAAATTAATACCTGATAGAGGCAATCCAATATCTGTATTCAAACTGCAGAAATCATGTCTGAACAAATAACATGTGCTCAAGCGAATTTGTAACAAAGAAGGACGTTAGACTGGGTTGTATTCCGAGCCCGCTATGGTTTATCACCCTTATCGATGAATTAGCCAAGGAAGTGGATCTAAATATTCAAGGAGCTAGAGTAGGTGTGCAAAAACTTGTAATAAAGTAACTGATTTATGCGGATGATCTGGTGTTGCTGGAGAAAACAGAAGCACAATGGGTAAAGTCTTTGGGTGCGTGGAATATTGCATTCAAAAAAGATATCTTAAATAATATAAAAAGCACTGGAATATCTACACATCGTATTCAAAACAATCATTTTATAGATATAAACAATGGTAAATTATTACACTTAGAAAAAATAAGTAAACAATTAGACCTACTAGAAATATTGGAAATAAAAAATCCTTAAGAAATAACCATATAATAACCAGGAATGACCAGATAAATTTCATTTAAACATACCGGTAATAGATAAGATCATATTGTTTTAAAAACCTGGTTTTTACGAGCCGATATTTAGGACAATTAGACTAGACGTTAAAAAAACAAGAAATAATTTTACCTGTATACTTGAAAACATTGTGTTTGACCATTATTATTACTTTAAGGTACTCTTGAGAGAGAAAATCTACTAATCTTTTGAATTTTTGAAAAAATTAATAAAACAGCAAAGTTTAAACCATATCATATCGCTGACACTGACTTCAGAAATTTTATACCGTCTCCCCATTCGGCTTGATATTAGAACACGAATGGGTTTTTGTGCGTCGAGAAACTGGCTTTATTGGAAATTTTAGAAAGAATATGTCGGAAAATTGGAATTTATTATTTGAATTAAATACTTGAAATTCTGCATTAGTTTGCCGCATGGCGAGTCGATGTAAAATTCATCATTCGACTGCAATCTGGCAGCTTTGCGATTATCTACTGTAATATCAGTTAGTTTTTATTCCTTTTAAGTCTATCATAATATTAGCTTTAAAAGGTTTAAGTGGTCTTATTAGATTGAATCAAGTTTTTGTAACAAATTGAGAACCAGAACATACCATATATTTAAGATGAATGTACATAACATTTCAGAAATAAATTAAATCTCCATTAATTACGAGGGTCTGTTGATAAATAGCAGATCATAATCACCTTTCAACTTCAGTCATCTAATACATCGATCAAACAAAATCCTAATCTTAAAAAAAATCGTTAACCTTCAAAAAAATAATTATTACATTGTTTGTCATAATCTTATGTATGTTCAATTATCAATTTTTAGATCACATTGGCCTAAATCACGGAAATATCGTGGATGGTTTACAATATTTAAGCTGCTTTTGTTGATTTTGTTCATGACAACTCGAAACTTGTGGTGCTAAAGATATTATGCTCGCGAATGCAGTATTATTGTTATTCATGTCAACAATGTTCAATGCAAAACACAGAAATTTGCATTCCAAAGTACACAATATTCTGACATATTTAAAAATTAGAATAAATGTTTACTTTGAAGTATATCGCAACTATAACAATTCATAGAAATTCCAGGAGCACGGGTGAATTTTATAATTTCTGAGGTCAATCTTGTAGAAAATAAAAATTGTACTAAAGGGTGTGTCTACTAAACATTCGCATAAGGTTGTTTTATTTTAAAAAAGGTTTGAGCTGAACCTGCAATAAAAGAACAATGATCAATACGATTTTTCATCACAAATAAACATCCTTTGCAACATAGTATTTATGGGAAAATCCGCATTAATAGCTTTTATGTGGGCACCTCATTTAATTTATGGTGAAAATTAATCGATATTTCTTAATCTCTGGGAATAAAGCAATAGTCTCGAATCTCTGGGAATAAAGCAAGTCAGCAGCTTATATGCAACGATTGAAACTATATATATTTATATTTCACAAATGGTTTTTGTAGAACTCATTTTCCTTCTGGGTCATTTTCAATGTGTGTAGACGTTCGGAAATGGGAATTGGGTAACATTCAATGCTTCTGCCAATTGTTTCAATGTATGAGTTGATTCTTCATCCAATAAGACTTGCAAATCCGCATTTTAAAACTTTTTCTTCTGTCCTGGACGCTCCTTGTCTTTTATATCAACATCACCACTTTTAAAGCGGTTAAACAATCGTTTACAAGTTTTTTGGGTCAGAGCGTGTTTCCTGAAAAATATTTTTTTCTGATGCATAATTCGACATATTCAAGGCGATAAAATACTATGTTTTTACACAATGACAATAATGAACTGACTTTTGATGGAGTATGTTATATATGGTACAAGGGTTTCCGAGAAAATAAAACAAAGTTATTAAATCACCAATCGAAAGATAAGAATGATTATTTTAAGCAAATATGTGTATGTAGCCAGCCTTACATAAACCAAAAAATAAATGTGCTATGAAGAATGTTCCCAACTCATGGCTCAGGGCTTCGCTCTGCTATTCGAATATAATAGACTTGATGGGGCCATCAGTCCATCGTATTTTCGATCTTTACTCCACGATTGCTGTGGTCCACCTGCTGTCACATCGCCTCGCTATATAACCTATCTACTTATATACTCATCTGCGTAAGCCCAACATTAGAGTATTTGTGATATACAAGGCCGGTTCTTTCATTACTATATTAGAAGAGACTGACGAAAGTGGATCCACTTGTCTAATTCCCGCTTCTATTATTCTAAGTAAAATATTGCTTGAAAAAGAAGTAGAAGAAATAGTGCTTGTACAAAAATTTCTTGAATTTCTTCTTTCCTGAAATTACTTTCGATCTTTTCAAAGGAGAAATCCTGCAGTAATACTAAAACTCTACATACCAAAATGTCATTCATCATTGAACTAAAGTTTCTTTTATCATTCTGTATAGCTGATGTATCTATTTGGTTCATCTGATACAATTTCCATATTAGATTTAAAATTATCATCTAACAAATTAATTTTATAGTTGATACAGATTTATCTCCCTGTTAAATAAAAAAATATTGTTTTTAAGTTTATGCTAATTTCAACAAACCATATCTGAGAAATGTCCTCTTAAGGAACGGTCTTCTTCGAGACCTTCGCAAGGCAATTTGTTTCGGTATCGCCCATAAAAACGATGATTGGAATATATGTGGCAGTATTGAAAACCAAATTGAAAGTCTGCCGAACGTTTTGGTCTTTAAAGTGACAAAAAAACTTACGTATGGTATAAAATAAGATTGTATTGGTGCTCGAATGAATAGAAGTCACGTTTTTACGGTCAGTTTTATTTGATTGGGCACACATCCAAGAATTGAATTGAAAATTAGCGAAGCTCCGTACATACGTCGTATTTTTTGAATATCTTCGTGCATTTAGACATTAGAAACTAAGTAATTGAATTTGCATTAACATAAAACTTTTTTCCATATATTTTTTTTAATTTTAACATATTTAAATTTCTCGACGCGCGTTTTTAATCATGTATTATCATCAGGAAGTTCAATCTAAGATTGAACACGCTTCGAGAAATTTGAGTAAAGTGATGTAGTATTTTGTGGTAAATATCTTTGAGTTCAGTGTATCACACAAAAGGTTTTAATTTAGGAATTGATTTAGTAGTGATGTTTAAGTTATATAATGATTTTTAACTGGCTTTTTTCCCCGATCAGTCCCAGTAATATCAACCATTATTCCTAAACTTACATTACATATAGATAAACATCTGCCCCATGAGCAGGGAACTCATGCCACCGTGCTATTATTAGAGTTCTTATCACCTTCTACCTCATAGATTTTCAACAAAAATATAAATCGTACTTAAAACAGAGTGATCAATAGAACTATTGAAATGATCTCCAGGTAAAAGATGGATAAACAAAAAATATGGGAAACCATTTCATTCTATTAACATGCTGTCAAGAAAAGAACACCACTCCATAAATAGTTTAGAGCTTCTATTAATAAATATGAATGCGTATAATATAATACCGGGTAGCCAATTACTAACTACTGATATAACTAGCCCGCCATCTATGTTAAATTTGTTTACGAAAGCTGTACTTTGGCCCTTTTGTAGAATTTGGGCATAGTGGTGGAAAACAGGGTTCCCATTTTAATCTAAGCTTTGTACTAGTTGGATTTGCTTTGCTTTTGCTTTTTGTTACATGTTGGATGTTTAGACCTGATCTTAGTGGTCATGGTCCGCCTTGCTTTGTAGCATCAACCACATACACATGTTTACTTATTATTTAAAGAAGACTCTGCTGACTGTTTTCGATGATTTGATGATGTTGATGAAAAATGGATTCAATAGTACTACCAGAGAAGATCCAACATTTCAAAAAGTTAATGCGAGTAGGTGAAAATGTGCCAGCGAAAAGACTCTATCTGCTAGATAAATCATGGCTACAATTTTCAGGGATTTTCATGGTATGGTGTGCATAAACCAGCTGACAAAAAGCAGCACCATCACTGAGAAGTATTAGGCTTCACTACTAATCTTATTGAAGGATGATATTCAGGCTAAAATGCCACATCTCTCCAAAAAAAGATACACCTTTGCGATGATAACGCACATACTCATATGTATTGAATTGTTTCTGCAAAATTTCATGGCCTAAGCTTCGAAGTGCTTCTACGTGTACGGTATTCACCGTATTTTACTCCCAGCGATTACTTCCTTTGCGAAACCTGAAGAAACGACTTGCGAAACGAAAATTCAGTTCAAATGATAAGGCCAAAGCTGAAATAACCGCCTATTTTGAAGAGTTTGACAAAATCACGTTATACTGAGGGTATTAAAATGTGGGAACGTTGTTGGTGTAAATATATAGAATTTCAAGGCGACTACGGTTTTTTTTTATTAATTCAAAAAACGTGTGTTTTGTTTGTGAGGTCCAGAACTTTTCAAATGACTCTTGCAGAGCATTATTATCGGCCCTTTTGCAGAAATATTGCCGAGTTTGCAAAAATTTGCAGAAATATATAAATATTATTATTAATATCGCCCACATATACAAAAACTGGTTGTGTTTGTTAAATATTGATTCTTATAGATTGATAGATGTTCTATTTTAATCACCATGTAATAAAAATTTACTCATGTAATAAAATGGAACTTCTATTGCCTTTGTATTTTAACTTTGACTTTAGTATCTGCTAGACATAGTTCTAACTCAACGATTTTCAAACTGGAAGACGCGGACTAGTAAAAAGGAGACGTGAGAAGTAACAAGTAACAAAAATGCAGTTTTAATAACATGACATATTTAAATATAAAAATATGAACTATAGAAATATGAAATATATAACATTAAATTTTATAACCTATGTTTTTAAGTTTTTATCGTAACCTATCTTCTTCGATATAAATATGAGATTTTTACTAAAATTTTTAGAAAACTCTGTGTTTTGAGTAAATTAAGGAAAGAATCCGAAATGCATTCACTGATTCAAAAAGGCAAAGTAAATATATATTTATAAAAAGTGAGCTCCGGAAATCAAATTCATAAAACAAATAATTTTAAATAGTTTAAGATGAAAGCAAATAAAATTCTATTTACTGAATACTTGGATGGTTTGTTAATGCACTTTTCACGAAGATATATCCATTGGTCCATGTACAAAATGATAAATTTTAATTGACAATTATTGAAAACGAAAAATTGATAGAATTATCAAGCGATACTTTATTGAAACAAAATTTTCACAAGCAATGAAACCCTTGTTTAACTTTGGTTGAATCGATTTGAAGAATATAAAAACCATGAGTAGCACTCTCCTCAATAACACCTAGATTTGATATTGTTGTAATAAAAAAGCACATTTATTGAATTAAAAATTATGCCGTATGTTATACACCCAACTTCCACAATCTCATGTGGAACACAGAACAATCTGCGTCTCCGCTCAAATAAACATTTTATTAGTTGTTTAGTTGTTAGTTACATTAGTTTTATTAGCAACTAACAAAATGTTTATTTGAGCGGAGACGCAGGTTGTTGTGTGTTCCAAATGAGATAGAAAAACAGTTGGGTGTAACGGCCAGCTACTGTTGTCTCATTGGACAAGAAAGTTTAATACTACATGTATGAGTCATTCAACGAAAGGTCGTTGAAAGTATGGGTTGCTGACTGTGGATAAGGTTTCCTTATTCTTGACGGGAGAGCATATGTCGGAACTATGATGCGTTCACCACACCAAGAGGCGAAACATATGCCCACCAATGGAAAGGACAAGATTCATTCGCGGTCAAGCAACTAATCAAATATCTATCTCTAGAATAAGTCTTTTCAGCCACAGAAGAGCCGCTAATCTTGGGCGCTATAATATATATAATATATATATATATATATATATATATATATATATATATATATATATATATATATATATATATATGGTCGTTAAATTTTTTTTTCCGACGCCTCAAAAGAACCTTCTTTTTGATGAACAAAATACAGGTGATTTTTTTTACAAAACTAACACGTGGCTTCAAGATCTAAGTTCATTTTACGATAAAATCGTAGTTTTTTATATGTATCTCTTAAAGTATACCGATTTGAGAAAAAGGTGTAGAAATAATGTTGTAGAAAATTAAATTATCTACAAAAAAGGTCCTTTCCATTTTCTTCATAAAATTCATATTTATGGAGATATTCTCAATAATAAATTCATTAACTTCATATTTTAAGCCCTACACACGTCATTTTTCCTGAAATAGAAAAAAAATTGTAACTGAAGTACAATTTACAATTATATATTTAATGGTATCTAGTTAATAACGACTAAGGCATAATTAATGTCATTAATTTCATATCCAAATTAAATAATACAAATTTATTTGTTATAAACAGATTTATTAAATGTTTATAACAAATAAATAATATAATTTTGATATACAATTAATAACATTAATTATGTCTATATATTCAGACCCATGATTAAATAAAAATCATTTATAAGGTTGTTCTAATATTAAAAATGAAAGTTATTACTGCTCAATGTAATGTACTATTATACTCTGAAATATTTTTCTAAACGATAATGTGTCTATATGATGATACTTCGAAGAATAGAAACAAATGCGTAATTAAACTCACAGATAGCTCGGATTTTATACTACAACACCACCCGTATTAAAGTTCTGTGACCCAACTCATCATCAGACGTCAATTTACGGTGTGCTCGACGTTTCTGTCACGTAATTATTCCGTATGTTCCGATTTATTTTGTACGATATACGTTCCGAGATATGCGAAGTCAGAATTTTATTGCGAAACGAATTGTCGGAACGTCTGGTTTATGAAGCAGTCTCACGCATATTCGATCATTAAAGGGAAAAATTTCCGCATGTTAAAAGAAATATTTCATTAGTCGAAATAATATATTTTGTTCATATACCGTATATTTCAGGACGAATGATATATAATTTAGTCCCAAAAATAACTGAGATGACTTAAAAAAACGAAAGTAGGTGAAAATGTCTTGACAAATATCACTTAATTTTTTCGAAATATCGTTCCTATATATATATATATATATATATATATATATATATATATATATATATATATATATATATATATATATATATATATATATATATATATATATATTACATCTAATATTTTCAGGGATGGTAAATAATGTTTCTAAATCATTCCGGGTGTCCATCCGTGACAAGAACGAGAGAATCAACGGATCGACACCCGGAATGATTTAGAAATATACATACATACAGTTATGCAGTTTTTTGGTTTCTTTTGACTGCATCCAATGAGACAACAGTAGTCGGGAGTTATACACCCCAACCGCTCGGTTTCACAATCTCATTTGGAAACCACAACAACATTGGGGGGCACATGTTTCGTTTGTTGGTGGTTAGACTCATCAAGGTAACGGCATATGCTCTCTCGTTAAGAATAGAGAGACCCTATCCACAATCAAACAAGCGATAATTTCGCCGACTTCTGGTCGGATGGCTTATACATGCAGTTTTTGATTTTTTTGGACTGCGTCCAATGAGACAACAGTAGTCGGGAGTTATACACCCCCAACCGCTGGGTTGGTATATATATATATATATATATATATATATATATATATATATATATATATATATATATATATATATGCGTGCTGCCTGTATACGCCATCCTACGGTAAGTCGGTGAAAAGTGTGGGTTGTTGACTGTGGGTCGGTTCTTCCTATTCTTGACGAGAGAGGACATGTCGGTGCCCTGAAGAGTCTGAACATCAAGAGACGAAACATGTGCCCTTCAATGGAAGGGATGGGTGGGTGAAACAATCAACAAAATGCTCATATATATATCTATATATATATATATATATATATATATATATATATATATATATATATATATATATATATATATATATATATCCTCCCAAGATTCGCGGGCATGTGATCTTCTGTGGCTGAAAAGACTTATTCTGGAGATAGCTCTACCACACTCTGAACATTCGAACTGACCAGGATGCGGAATCTATCTATTTCTAGGCATCGGTCTTATGAACTAGTTGTCTCAATTGGGGGTTCCATTGGAGACAGTCACCTCTCATTGATGATTAGCATACTATAAACGCCCTTTAATGTTTCATGAAGAACATTTTGGTTCAAGATGCTCAGTAACGAAATTTCTGACCGCCTTGCTTAGTTTCACCATATAATATACAGTTCTCTAGACGATGGTCGTCCAGCCTGACCAAATGCCCCATCCAGTGTAAGCTTCTTCTCCCCACGAGAAGCTCCGTCGACAAACCCCACTGAGAGCTTTCAAGTTGACTGAGAACTTTCTTATTTGATTTTTGATATTTTTTTCGTTTAGTAGAAACACAACAATGCTAATCAATGCAATGCTAATAAGATGCTAATCTGGCTAGCGAAATGACTCTTAATTAGTCTTTACTTAACACCAAAGTTTCAAATGTAAAATTATCAAAAAGAAATCAATATGTAATCGCGAGTTAAATAAAATATCTTTCTCCAAGCATGATATTATCATGCTTCGTTCCGCATAATGCAGTAATTAACAAAGAATTAATAGAAATTAACAATTTTTGAGTCAGGATGTTTGTATTGAAAATGCAAACCAAACACTTTTTTCGGCAATATTAATATGTGTTAATATTAATATGTGGATAAACAAATCTTGATTTAAATTAATATATCTGAACAAGCCTAAATACTTTTCGTTTTTAGAGCAAAACATCTAAAAGATATTTCATATTATGGCTATTTTCAAAACTAAGGAAATGTATTATGTATTACCAGTATGTGGCGAAGAGTTGGCTATGTTCCTGTATTTGTAGTTGTCGTGTAAACAGAGGACAATCGATGTTTATAACGTTTTCATAAGCGTGACCGAAATCCGGTCGTGTATTCAGCTCATGATTATTGCCGTTGATTTGTGAATGTGCCACAGTTGGAATACTAAAAATAACATCCTCTCGTATTTCTCGATGGAGAAAAAGTGCATCCGTTGCAGAACGCTGGCTGGTTGCTCCGGAAAACAAGAACAAAACGGTAAAATTTCTCAAGATCATAAAAGACGCAAAGCACATATCAGGCTATTGCCGGAAAAAAACCTAATATTGTAATTGTACAAATTTTAATTGCTATAATTATTATTTTCTGAATAAAACACAAAAATCTTGGTTTAATAAGCATATGGTGTTCAGCTCCTTTTTCCGAATTTTATTTTATGACTTCAACGGATTCATAACGTCTTTCAGGAAATGGTGAATTGAGTTTGGAAAAGAAAAAAGTCACACGGGACCATATCTTGCGAATACGAGTATTAGAATTGCATCCATTCTAAATATTGTCCATCCACAAAATTGGCATTTTAAATCGATTCTTCACCCTCAAATGCCTGAAAATGCCCAAATATTAGATCCTCAAGATAACTTTCTACCTTTCGAGTTTCGTCGATTCAGAATATATTCGAAATTAAATTCTTCTCGTCATATAGTTTTTTTAAACGCCATCATTCAGTCTCTAGACGAGGTATAATATACGAGACTACTGTAAATATCATCTGAAAAGTCAGTTGCAAAAGCGATGTCGTTCGAAAAGCAGTGAAAAAATGAATAATACTGTTTTGTACAGTAGTTGTAAGTGGTTCCAGCTATTACCAACTGGAAATGTATGTTAAATGATGCAGAAAAATCAGGAGAGCCAAAAAAAGTGGAGGATGAAAAATTGGAAGCACTGCTAGACGAAATTCCTTGTTGCTTGGATGGGAACTCGGAGTAACACCTTAAGCCATTTCGACACGTTTACATAAGCTAGGGAAAATTTATAAGGACTGTCTTTGGATCCCCTATGAACTCACCGTTGATAACATAGGCCAACAGTTGTTTTGGTGCCGGGGTATTTGAAACTGCTTTCATACGAATTTGATGCCCTGAATTCAATCAAATTGGCATCAATTTTTGCCTAAGGGCTCAAATTTTTAAGGTATAACATTTTAGTTAAATATAGGTTTACACTGTTTTAAGTTAAATCCATGGATCAAATAAAAAAAAATAAAAACGAAATTTTGATTAATTTTTTAATTATTATATTATACAAATATTATTATACAGGAAACTCAATGTCAAGCTGGTGCCTGGCGAAAGGCCAGGTTATACTAGAAGGTGATAATAGGCATGTTTTTGAAAATCTTGACATTCGACACCCTAGCCAATATCTTTAGGTATTGTGATTACACTTTTCCCAATTTTTCAGTGTTATTTTTTAAAACCTGATCCTAAATAGCCATGCTATTAATCGCAGTCACAAATTAAACAGTGAGCGTTGTTAATTTTATCATGGTATAAAAAAATAAGAAATAATATTTTTTGTGGAAAGAAAAGTGGCAATTGTTGTACCAGTTTGAAATCTTGACTAAGTGGACCATCTTTTGAAAAAAACTTCCCAGGGTAATGTAATACATTATTTTTTAAAAGATGAAGTGTAAAAATTAGCTGCCATAATTTTTTAAACCACGTCTCAATGAAACTTTTTTAACTAAATTAACAACGTTCATTGTTTGATTTGTGACTGCTATTAACAGCATGGTTATTTAGGACAACATTATTAAAACTAACACTAAAAATTGGGAAATCTGTGATCACAGTACCTAAAGATATAGCCTAGGGTGTCGAATTTCTACAATTTTCAAAAATATGCCTATTATCACTTAACACGGTGACATGGATTTGTTTTCTTATTTTTGGCAGAACTGGTATAACCTGGCCTTTTGCCTGGCACCAGCTTGCCGTTGAGTTTCGGGAGGGCCTGTATACATAGATAGAGGAAAAAATCATCGATGAGGAACAATACTCGTCCTCATAGAGCTCCAGTAGCTGGTCAACCGTTGGGATCGGCACTTCCTCTGAATGAGGGACCGGGCGTTTTGCAGAAATTAAATCGGAATAAGTTCGCTTGCTACTGTTGTTTTGATTGATTCTAGTAATATTTACTAAGCAGAAATAACAGTCATCGCAGTGGTTTTAGGGGTTCTTTCCATACCATCGGTACGCCGAATTTTAGACTATTTCTTTTCTCGGCAGTCCACTGTCGTAAATGTTCTGTACAAGTTTTATAGAGCAGATGCGGTGTCCAGGCTTTATCCTGATCACCAAGCGTAACACCAGAGTATCCAAGTTAAGCTACCTTTACAAAATTACTTACAGTTTTTTTGTTTTATTTTAACGTGTCCTCTCTACATATGTAGCAAAACACATCAGGATGATTTATACTCCTTTTTTTACTTGAACTCATTTTATTTCATTTCAAGAACACAAATACAACAATTTACAACACAGTGCGTTTTAGGTTAACTTTATAACAACTCTTTCCTATCCTGCACGGCGAGAACTCACAAACTAACTACTCTAGTTCAAGCGTTGAAGGTCACTTCAGTTACCCGAAAGGCAATGCTTATGTCATCTAATTGATTTTCCTGAAACTAACCATTGGCAGATTGACAATAAGGCAGATATACAGAAACCAAGCCTTGTACAAGAATTTTAGAACACCCATACTTGAATGTGTTGATTTGAAAAAAAAATTGATGGAAAAGTAGATGTATCTAAAAAAGTTAAAGAAAAGATAAAGAAAAAAAAAGATAGAGAAAAACTGATTTCATATTTAGATTAAACGCCCTAAATATAGCTAAAATCAGTTCAAAAATCCTAGACCACAAAAAAACAAAAAAGTTTTTGTTGTAGGCCTGTTTAATTAATATAATTACTATTTTCTGAATAAAACTCAAAATCTTGGTTTAATAAGCGTATGGCGTCCAGCCCCTTTTCCGAATTTTGTTTTATGACTTCAATGGATTCACAACGTCTTCTAAGAAATGGTGATTTGAGTTTGGAGAACAAAAAAAAATAATTCGTAGCTATATCTGGCGAATACGGGGATTGTTGGGTGGCATTCATTGAGTTTTTGTTAAAAATCTAGAGTACAAGAATAGCATCTATTCTAAAAATTGTTCACCTACAAATTGTACATTTTATAGCAAATATTCATTCTCAAATGCCCATATATTAGGTCCTCAACTTAACTCTCTAATTTAAATGTTTCCCGTGGTATAGTTTTTTTAGACCACCACCTTTCAGTCTCAGTCCGAGGTATAATATAGCAGACTACTGCAAATATAACCTGAAAAGTCAATTGTAGGTGGGATGTCGTTTAAAGTGCAATATTTAAAGCTTAGGATATGGTTTTTGCGACTTTGGACGATAACGCTGTTTCCTACAGTAGTGGTAAATAATCATCAAACGGAAATTTTATCTTGAATGGCGCAAAAGGTCCGGGACAGTCAGAAAAAAAAAGTGGAAGCTGAAAAATTCGAAGCACTGCTGGACGAAAATCCTTGCCGTATACTACCAGGGCTTGGATGGGAACTTGGAGTTACACTTCAAACCATTTCGATAGGTTTACACAAGCTTAGGAAAACTTAAAAGGACTGTCTTTGGATCCTCTATGAACTCACCGTTGATAACATAGGCCAACAGTTGTTTTGGTGCCGGGGTATTTGGAACTGATTTCCTACGAATTTCATGCCCTGAATTCAAATACGGCATCAATTTTTGCCTAAGGGCTCAAATTTTTAAGATATAGCATTTTAGTTAAATATAGATTACACTATTTAAAGTTAAATCTATAGATCAAATAAAAAAAAACTAAAAAGGAAATTTTTATAATTTTTTTTATTTTCACCGGTAAGCGGGTCAGGTTATACCAGTTCTGGCAAAAATAAGAAAAACAATCTATGTCACCGTGTTAAGTGATTTCATTTATTTCCCAATTTTCACATTTCCCAATTTTTCAGTGTTATATTTTATAACGTGACCCTAAATAATCATACTATTAATCGCAGTCACAAATCAAATAATGAAGGTTGTTAATTTAGTAAAAAAAGTTTCATTGAGTTGTGGTTTAAAAAATTATTTCAACTAACTTTGACACTTCATCTTAAAAAATGTATTACACTACCCTGGGCAAGCTATTTCAAAATATGGCCCATTTAGTCAAGATTTCAAAATGGTCCAACAATTGGCGCTTTTCTTTCTACAAAAAAATTGCTTATTTTTTTGCAATAGGACCACATTTCAAAAAACTCATACCATAATAAAAAATACTTTTGTTTGCTCAAAAACGGACTTCACCAGTGTAAGTGAGATGGACAGATGTGACAGAGTGAGATATATAGTGACGCTTTTCGACGACGAAGTAGAGAGAAACAGACTGACATACAACTTTAAGATGACCTATTTAGTGAATATTTCAAAAAGATACAATAATTGGCATTTTCCTTTCCACTTTTAATGACGCCAACTACTTGGATTTTCTCCAAAAAGTTTTTGACTTTGTTAGAAGACATACTTTGTTAGAATATGTACTACTCACTATCTACAGAGAAATGTGGTTTCTACAAAATGAATGGTCAGCGCATTATGCTCGTCTTGAACAGGATTATTTGAACAGAGAGATCTCGAAAGGTGGATTAAACCCCCTTGATTTTTACTTTTGACTTTGACTGGGGCTGTATAAAAGAAATAATGTATTTAAAACCAATCACATCACAGAATTGTTGAAACAGCAGAAGAAATAAATGTAAAAAGTTACACACGATTGATGAAAAGAGCTTTTCTGGACAATCCAGAGCAAGTATTCGTGCCAAAGGCAAACAATTTGAGCATTTGTTTTAGTTTTAAAGAAAAATATTGTGATAAATACAAGTATTACAATAATTCCTTTCATTTCATTTTGATTAAATTTTATCTTAATAAAATAATAGACTAATTATTAATTTTACTCACACACATTGCATTTTGGTTGAGTTTTTTTTTTGAAATAAGATTCTTTTACAAAAAAAAAGGGCAATAATATTTTTTATGCACACTGGTGAAATCCATTTTTGAGCACTTAAAAGTATTTTTTATCATGGTGTGAGTTTTTTGAATTTTTTAAAAATATAAGCAATAATATTTTTTGTGGAAAGAAAGAGTTTGGATAGAACGATCCAAGGGAGTAACACCGTTTTCACAAGCTAGAGAAAATTTAAAGGGAGAGTCGTTGGATCCCCAATGAACTCACCGCTAATAATAAGAAAAAACGTTTTGTTGTTGTGTCATTGTTCTCAAAATTCAAGAAAAATAAACTTCGTGCACAAGATTGTGAGATTATGAACGAATGAAGTTCGCAGTGAGGTAAACTGAGAATCATTGGGCGAAGCATTTGGCTAGGCCGGATCATCATTTAGAAAAGGGTATATTATATGGTGAACTGACCTCAGGTGAACGTAGACGAAAATGTCAGAAACGTCAAAAATGTTAAAAAGATGCTCTCTCCATCAAACATTAAAGAGCGTTAATGCTATAATTAACGCTGTGGTCACCTAATGATTAAGTCGACTCATGTCGGTTCATACTGTCACTCTGTAACGACTAGTTACCAATGACTGGAGGAATAGAACAAACTGCTTCCAACAGAACCAAATGGAAACAACTAATTCATCAGTATCAAGGCCGAAATCCAGAAACAAATACATCCCGCCTCCTGGCCAGTTCGAATATCCGAAGTGTGGTCGCGTCATTTCATCTAAAATAGATCTCTTTAGCCACAGATGAGCACACGCCTACTAATCTTGAATGTTGAAAGAATTTCTGTATTCCGAAGTTTATTGACTGGTTTTCATATTCAATAAACCCATATCTTGTTACCAGTTCGAGGCATTTCATGAATGTATGGCTCGTATTGGCTCATTCTAGCATCAATTATTCTATTGGGATCTTCGGTATGAAACACTACGCTCGAAGAGATTTACTTCTAAACACCATATTCAATATATTAAATCATCTCCTAATGATGTTAACATGATTAGCGAAACGTTTGTTGATAAATTTAGCTAAATGATTTGAGGTTTGGTGGGAAATTTCAAGCAGGTTTTTAACAACCTGTCGTGATGCTTTTTTGCGTCAACAGATACAGATACTAAATCAACAAAATAATCTTAAGCTTCAATGACGCTATTCCATAACCATTTTCTTTATTTTGTCGACGTTTTAGTTAATCGAAAACTTTGGAGATCAACCGGAACCAAAAAATTTTTCAACTACCTCTCGGCATTCTTTGTATCAGGTGTTTCGGTTAATAATTTCGATTTTTTTACGAAATGTTTGCGTTTGCAATGCAATCATTCATCAAGTCAAATTTTCATTTCTTCGTAAGAATGTAAGTGTTGTTCTGAAAGTCCGTGCTCTATCGATCGAAATAAGTAATAATACGAAGGGGCTAAGTCCGGTGAATACGGTGGGTGGAGTAGGTCGTCCCATTTAGCGTTTTTTACCCATTTTGCAACACGGTGCCGAGCAATGTCATGTTGAAAAATGACTTTATCGTGTCTTAGGGCGCAACAACACAGCTTCCTTACTATCCCACCAAATACCGCAAAGCCTTAATTCCATCTATATTGCGCACTGGTTATGATGTTGAAGGCTGGCCTGGGTCTACCAATGATTTTTTGTGCTTTGGGTTGTCAAAATAGATCCACTTTTCATCACCTATCACAAATCGATGGAAAAAATTTTTTCTTTTCTGTCTAGTAAACAAAATTTAACAAGTGAATTTTCGTCTTTTAATGTCTCTTTTCTTCTGTTCATACGGAACCCATTTTCCTTCCTTCTGGATCTTTCGCAAGGCATGTAGACGTTGGGAAATGGTGGGTTGGGTAACATTCAGTGCTTCTACCGATGTATGAGTTAAATCTTCATCCAATAATGCTTACAAATCTGCATCATCAAACTTTTTCAGCTGCGCTAGACGCTCCTTTTCTTCTATATCAAGATGTTTAAACCATCATTTATTTTTTGGGTTAAAGTATGTTCGTTTTCGTTCTTAAAGTTCGTTCGTTTTTTGCACAATGACAATTAATAATGAAATGGCTTTTGATGGCTTATGTTTACCCTCCAAAATGCCATAGATATCATTATTCAATACCAATAAATTTATTAGTAACGCTATATATTAACAAAATCGACATTATTAACCGAAATACCTAGAACCACTTGTATACTCATGCTTCTGATAAAGCTGATTTCTCATAAACCAATATTTTCAATAACTCAGCATAAAAAATCTTGCTGACAACATAAAATTTGAGGTGAATTTCTATATACGATATTTTAATCAATTTTAAAAATTTGTTGAGTAAATTTGAAGTTATTTAATCTCACCTCACGGTTTGTAAACAAACCGATTAATAGATGGGAAAAATTTAAAGTTTAATAATTAGAGAATTTGGTACTAATTTACAGCAATTTTTTTTACTTGGGAGCTTTTTAAATGATCGATTCCTGGTATTTATTCTGTAGAATGTAAATCGGTATAAACTGTACTTTCAAACTGTCAACATTCATTAGCAATATATTTTTTCATATTTTTCGTATTCGTATTCACATATAATTTACCCTTTGCCTTCCAGCCTTAATTATGCAACCATATATTACAATAAAATTCCATAATTGTAATAATGATAAATACGACGGTGCTGAACCAATTTTGCGAAAGGATTACATGGAGATAAATAAATGCGCGGCCCGTAAAGTCATTGAGAAGTTGATTTATTCGCCACGGTCTGCGTTAAAGTGCGAACACCCACCAATACAAATTATAGCGCAACCATGAATGGAAATGAAGATTTTAAACTTTTGTTGTATGAATGATATATGTCCGGTTTAATCTTTCTCCGAAGCCATTTGTTCAGTTCGGATTTTTACGATTTTTTTGTAACTTACAAAAAAAATCTTTTCATTTATTTTTACTTTGTTGGGGCTTTTTTAAATTTTGTCTTATAAAGTGATGAGTTCGAACAATATATTTATATATATATATATATATATATATATATATATATATATATATATATATATATATATATATATATATATATATACATATATATATATATATATATATATATATATATATATATATATATATATATATATATATATATATATATATATATAGGCTCTTGGCCGTAGTTGGATGGATGGAAAATGAAAGTAGGCAAACATCTAAAAAATCTTCCCGACGGGTAATACTAACGGACATAGTATTTATTCTACCACACTACAGTCATTTTGGTGCACAATGAAGTATCAAAGGATGTTGCAGCAAAAATAACGGCTGGAAACAAAAGTTTTTTCGCTCTACAGGACATCCTAAAATCTAAATAAATATCGAGGAATACAAAAATAATGATACATTCAACAAAAATTACACCAATAATAATATACGGGTTAGAAACCAGAACTCTAACAAAGAAAGACGAATTATTATTAAGTACCTGGGAAAAGAAAACACCGAGGAACATATATGGTTCCAACCAAACGGAAGGACGTTGAAGAATTAAAACGAATAAAGAACTAGCAAGAAACTATAATAGTTCAGATATAGTAAAGGAAATCAGGAGCCAGTTGGTGGGGTCCGATCGAGAGGATAAACAACGAAGGACCGGCCAAGATAATATTGGAAAAGAGCATAGAGAGAACTACACCGAATAGAAGACCAAGGAAAAGACGGGGGAAGGAGTGATGAAGGATCTACAAGAAATGTGAATAAAGGTATGGAAAGTAAGAGCGAAAGATAGAAAGGAGTTGGTAAGGATACGGGAAGAGGCAAGCATTCATAAAAAGAGTGGAATACCTGCATACCTCTAAAACTTGTTTAAAGAGGTTATAAAAACGGGATGGTCACCGCTCCATGGAAACCAACATAGAAAAGAAGATGTATATATATACACACATACAGGGTGTCTAATAACTTATCCACTATAGAGCAACTGATGATCAAAATAAGAGGATTTAGTCAATAAATGTGTTGGTAAATTTTAGTTATTAAAAAGATACAGAGTGTTGAAAGTGAAACTAAATTTTTGAAAATTTGAGATAATTTAAAAACGGTTGAAGTTTCCAAATCAAGGGTTTTCAAAGGGGTACAAATCCGAATTTGGTACTAGTTTGAGCCTAGTTCCTAGAGGGCGCTTGCACCTACTTTGTGAGGAATTAACTCGCTCATATTTTTGTATCCTATAAAGCTGGGAATATTTTGACTTCACAATAGAGAATAGTCTTCATTTCCAAGTTAAAAAGGTACACTGGATTTTGTCCGGCTGAGACGGCATTTTGTCCATGGCTGAGAAAGCTGCAATTCACAAAGTGTGCCTTGAATGTTGTATACAAATTATTATGTTTCGGTGACAACTGTCATTGTTTTATATCTCTCCTATTAAAAAACGTAAGTGAAAGTTTGTTGTATAATATATATAAATTTGTGCGTACTGTTTTACGGATGGAAACCATGTATTGGAAAAAAAAACTCATCCGAAGAGAAAAGTCCAGCAGATGCCCGAAACTCTACGGCCTACCAAAAATACATAAGGAAGGGACACATAAGGAAGGGAAAAATACATAGGACGATACCTCTACGACCTATCGTCAGCGCATTCAACTCCCCGCTCCATAACCTGGAAAAATATCTCGCCAATATCATGCAACCTGCTGTAGAAAGAGCCGATTCCTACGTCAAACACTCAGAAAAGTTCACGCATATCCTCAACAGTACATCGGTTGGCAAAGACGATATCATCGCGAGTTTTGACGTAAAATCGCTGTACCCCAGCGTCCCAATAGACGAGGCCTTAGAATTAATTACAGAGAACGAGAACTTTGAAGACCACGGTCTGGATCTCGAAAGACATTGTCTAAAGAACTCGTATTTCTTATTCGACCACAAATTCGACTGAAGGCACAGCAATGGGGTCATCTCTCTCTCCTGTTGTGGCAAACCTATTTATGGTCTATTTTGAAAAGCAGGCCATTGAAAAGGCTCGTCTCAAACCAAAGCTCTGGTTAAGATACGTCGATGACATATTTGTCATATGCTCTTTCGGAACAACCGAGCTTTACAACTTCCTAGAACATTTAAATTCCGAACACCCAAAAATACAGTTCACACTCGAAATTGAAGAACAAAACAAGCTACCGTTCCTGGACGTTCTATATAGAATACATACAGTTTCTATACAGAAAACCAACACACACACAAACAGATATCTCAACGCACAGTCACACTACCACCCCAGTCAAATCCAGGCAGTAGCAAACACGCTAATCTCAAGATCCATCCGCCTTACGGACAACGATGCACAGCAGGCAGAACTCAACAACATAACGAACACTCTAAAACAAAACGGCTACTTAAAAAAGACAATCAACCGTGCAATACAACAACACCAAACACAAAAAACGGCAGAACAGGCCATGCTCAGGCGGTAACAAAATCTACATCGGACAAACAAACCGAAAAATATCCGCGAGAATCGAAAAACACAAAACCACCATACGGAATAAGCAAACAATTTCGGTATTATTCCAACACCAACTAGAAACAGGCCACAAAATTAACTTTGATGATTGCAACGAGATAGCCAACATAAACCTTTTTCGGACACGTCTGATCAGGGAAGCTATAAAGATCGAAAAGCAAGGAAGTCTAAATGAATTAGTCTGGGTATTGCCTTCACAGAGTGCAGACGTATTCAGAAGAGAAATAAAGTGAGGTTATATCTCGAAAAGTGCGGTAAAGTTGCGCAATATTGCGCAATCGTTTGCGATTTTTGTGAGCATTTAGTGCGGTATTGTGTAACGAGAATTAAAAAGTGGCGATGGCGGACCCCAAGGGGTTCTCCATCACGAAGGATGCTTTTGACGCATTGCAGCGTTCAGTAGCAGTAAAAGACAAACGCATCGCGACGTTAGAAGAGCAAGCGCGATGCACAAAGAAGTGCAATGAAGATGTTTACAATGAATTGGATGATCTCAGAAACGAGAATTAAAGACAATTGGAGACTATTGAAGATCTCAAAAAACAAATTGAAAGTTTGAGAGGACAACTAGCCGAGGTCAAGAACAAGCCAGAAGTTTTTCTTAAAACTGACGGCAGTGGAAAAAAAGAAATTACTGTACTTATGGAAGACGATGAAGCTGACTGGACGTCAGCATCAGAGTCTGACTATGGTCGCAGACGAAAATTCACGAAGAAACCGACGAAGAGAGCTGCGAAGCCGGGGAAAGAGGACTTTCCTCCCATCAAGAAACCGGCTTCTGAAAGCCCTTCACACGGACCAATATTCAAGAAACCAACGTCTCCAAAGCAAAAGGAGACTGCCAAACGCCAGGAAGCTAGCGGAGCCGCAAAGAATGCGGCCCAGAAGAGCGACAAAATTCCACCGGTTGTCCTTAGAGACAAGGCGGATTATCTCCAAATTCTTCGACTATACAAGGAGAAGAACATCAAGCTTGGAACATCAACAATAAAACCCAATGGAGTTATGGTCAGACTACCAACTCCAGATGACTACAGAGCACTCACAAGCTTACTCGACGAACGACAATACAAGTATCGCTCGTTCTGCACTTCAGATGAACGCAATTTACGCGTTATCATCAGGGGTGTAGTGGAAACGATTCCGGCAGCTACTGCGAGGCAAGAACTGATCGACTTGGGTCATCATCCGATCCACGTCGAACGATGGAAGACCAGCAAAGGAACGCCGATGGCTTTGGTACAAGTAGTTATCCCTAGGGAGGAGACGGAAATTTTCGACTTGAAGACAAGAAGTAACAGTCCAAGGACAAAGATCAAATGGCCGAATTGTGCAGTGCTATAACTACTAACAGTTCGGTCATTCTGCAAAGAAATGCCACGCAGATCCAGCGTGTGTCAAGTGTGCCGAACGACATCCATCCAGGGAATGTAAGAAGGATAAGAACAGTCCAGCCACCTGCAGCAACTGTGGAGGCTCGCACAAAGGGAGCTTCCAGGGCTGTCCGGCGAGACCAACCAGCAACCAGGTAGCGAGAAGATCAGCTAACACAACCAAAAGGGCCTTTTCAGGTCCGCCAGTTAATAAAGTTATTCCCCCCCAACCTTCGTGTGGGGGTCCCAGCGGAACACGGTTCCAGCCAGCAGGGTGCCCGCTTCACAAGCTAACAATCCTTTCTCCGAGCTTGTGGGGCAACTAATAGGACAACTGGTTAGCCAATTTCAGGCCCATATGTCCACCGCCCTCCAAACGTTCCTTGGAGGGCCACAAAACTAATTCCGTGATCGTCCTCAACCTCAGGCGGCAGGCCCATGGGACCCGAATTTCTCGGGTTTTTCCAGCCTGCATAAGACCCTATCAGTGACCGCCATCAAGGTCCCTATGTCCCGTCTTCAGATGGCAGACTGACGGCGCCTGCTGGCCGTCAGCCCGGCATTTGGTCGCGGACTCAGTCATTTTCCGATGAAGACAAAAGCCTGAATTTCAAATTAACCTCCACGAAGTTCCCCTGGAGAAAACAATAATCTTAGGTCAAACTTACCCTTTTCAGTGGGTAAGTTTGATATCACAAGGGGTAGAAAGAACCCCAAAAAGGGAAAAAGTCAGTACCCGTATCGGGATAATTAATTCGAAAAAGGGTAAGGGCCTCATCGGCCAACCCGAAAACCAGGGTGAAAAAGCGGTAAGAGGCAGTCTAAACAAGAGGAACGACGCTCTACACTTGCCGCTAACATGGAGAAGCGTTCTTCAGACCCGCAGACCAGCAGACCCGGACAGCGCGACATTCAGAGCACGACTGGAAAAAGACGTCGCAAGTGCCATATATATATATATATATATATATATATATATATATATATATATATATATATATATATATATATATATATATATATATATATATATATATATATATATAATATAAATATAAATATATATATATATTAATATATATATATATATATATATATATATATATATATATATATATATATATATATATATATATATATATATATAATATAAATATAAATATATATATATATATATATATATATATATATATATATATATATATATATATATATATATATATATATATATATATGTAAATATATTATTAAGGAAAAAACTAGCGATCTCTTACATATTAACCTATAAATTTAGGGATATTGAAAATAACATATTTATGAATAGCTATGAATAAAATTTATTCATTACTATATTTTTCGTTAATATAATTATATTTTCCTTCTAGTTAATATAATATCTTTTCTCGCCGTTATCACGTTTCTTAATCAATTCGGTGGTTGAGCTGCAAAAAATAATGCGAGACTATTAGGAGTTGGGTTAAATCTCCGGCTTAGATGTACGTGCTTGGAATTCTTCCCGATTTTCCAGCAGATAAATCGATGGGTTTGCTTTAATTCGTAGACACAACGTAATAGATAATCCTACGAATCCAGTTTATGCGTTCAAATTAGTCGTTATGTATTATTTTTATTTGTACAACTCTCATTAGATGTTTTTTAACTTTAGTGTTATAAATAGTAAGTTCTAAAAAAGAATTGGAAATATTGTATAAAATGATTTAAAAAATAGTTCACATATTATTCAAAATTAAACGAAATTGAAAATTCTTCAAAAATGAAAAAAATAAATAAAAAAGTTGTCAAATATCTTAGCAAAAAAAAGGTTTATCGTCAGAAGAAATTTAAAGTGATATGGCCGAGACTGGTAAGTTCATTGAAGGCATTTACATCTCTTGTAATCCAGTGACTCTGAGGCCCAAGTGCAGCATCACTTGTTGCGGTTAGTACTTGGATGGGTGACCACCCGAGGAGAAAGCAGACTTACGCTCTGTATTTCAACAGGAAAGAGTGTAAAACCGACTAGGAATTTCGATATATTATTCGAAATATTATGTATAATATTTCGAATTAAATTAAAATTTTTATATAATATATAAATTCGATATATTAGGTATTCAATTAAAAACTGGATTTTTAATTCAGAACAGTCTTACGAACATTGATCAGATGCGAAACCAAAGAATATAAATGATCATATAATAATCTGCAATAAATGATCAAAGAATATGTATTAGGTTCTCACGTTAATTCTTAGCCTTTTTGACTAAATTTGATTTTTTGACTCCCTCACTTTCTACACCCTTCCAGTACCTCTCAGGTAACTTTCGGATCCCAAATCGAAAAAAAACTTGCTGATTTATCTTCCTCAAGAGATGTGATGTCAACCATATGATGTTACAGGAGTCGGAATAGATGAAAATACGAATTGACTTAATTCGCAGATTGTTTCCGTAGCCAGTTTTGTATGTGGTCGTGGGTTATCCTGAGGTGTCATATCCTGAAGACTCAGTATGTTTTTCTCCGGAACTAACACAAATCAGTTGCTGCTGATAATTGTCAGGAATGATCATTTGATCTGACAGCACTTCATAATGTTCCACTTCCAGCTGTGTGTTCACCAGATTAATCCACGATTTTTCATTTTCCATTACAGGTCAAATAATCCATTTTTCGTCACAGGTTACAATTGTATGCATGGAAGTTATTTTTCTTGAATCATGAGAGCAATGACACATCAGCATCAATCAATGTGCCTACTCTTATACTCAGCTGTGATTTCATAGGGGACCCAACGACTCTCCTTTTGAAGTTTTCCTAGCTTATCTATGCGTTTAAAAATAGCTTTCGCTGTTACTTCGATATTCTGTCTAAGCTCTAATAGGGTACGGCAAGGATTTTTTTCAGGAGTGCTTATAATTCTTCATTAACAAATTTTGTTCAGAGCTTCCTCAAAATTTGTTTTTCAGTTAAAAGGCGAAAAGAAGTGGCTCAAAAGCAGTGGCGGCTTGTGGGTTTTTAAAGTGGGAGGGCGTAGAAGAAAATAGTGCTGCTGAAGATTTTTTTTTGCTTTCCCATTCCTCCTTTTTACTTTTCGTGCTATTGAAACCTTATACAGGAGGTGAACCAGGAGAATGAGTTAAAGGAAAGAAACTGAACAGAAATAAAATATGGTGGTTTGCTCTGAAAAATTGTTTACTGTGATAAGTGCTGGAGGAGCGGCGCCCCAACGTCCTCCTTCACGAGCCGCCACTGCTCAAAAGTTGCTTTTCACGCACTATTATGCCTACAAGTTATTTTTTAGGCTATATTCACAATAGGCTTCGGTTTAAAGCTGAAAGATGGCGTTAATTATACGGCGGGGAAAAATTCTGCTTTGGGAAGTTCGGTGGCGAATGAAACGTTGCAGTCGAAAATTGTAGGGGTATAACTGTAGGGGTATAACATGAAACTCAATAATTCAAGGATTAAAGTAAATTATACAACAGAAATATACGGCATTTTATTTTGAAAAGTGGAATAATGTATGTTCCATGAATTGGATCTACAAAAACCTTTTGTTTGATGGATTTCTAGAATTTTTACAGCTAATTGAAATGAATAAAGCGAAATTGATAATTAATGCAAATTTGGAAGAAAAGTTTTATAATGGTGGATTGAAGGTAGGTCTATCACCATCATCCCAGAGTAAACGTGCAAAAATTGGAATGTTGGATAGAGGAATTATATTGAGAAATTATATAAGAGATTTATATTGAGACACATTAAAACCCAATAATATTTCAACCTTATATCGAATATTCATCAAGCATCGAAAGTGAGATACTTTGACTTCAAGAACATCAAACAAATAGTATCTATAAATCATTACAGAACACGCATACTTAGAGCAGCACTAGAAATAGAAAAGAACGGAAAACTAAATATACGAGATGATGGGCGGAACTGCACTCTGCGGGCGAAACTCTGCACACATAAAGCACCAAAATTGCACCATTCCGGGGGTGGAGGATCGAACCATCAGTTTGGAGCTGTCTACCAACAGAGCAAAAACTTGAAAATGCCAAATTTGAACTCACGATCTTATGGCACAGGTTATTACAGGTTGTATTAGAGTATAGTATGTTTTTTTTCTTCTTGATACTAATTTTGATTTATGCAGTTTCATCAGTGCAGCTCACATCGATTTCCTCTGTGTATTTTAATTTCAATTTCCCTTGCTTACTTCATTCTTTTTGTTAATGAGTAAGTTCTAGGTTTGGAAGTTTTTTTCTATTCTGGAACATATATTTTTCCATCTATATCAGCTGTAGAAGTAGTTCACAATTTCTTGAAAATTTTTTGTAATTTTTTTTATCTTTATTAAGATCGATATTTAATCTGCATATGCTAGATAATGAGGCTTGTGATTGAAAACAATTCCTTGCCACAGTTTTTCACAAAAGTTTCAGAGTTTTTGAATAATGTTATTAATAATATATTACCTTGTTTTGATCCACCGTTGAATTGCACTTGCATTTTTATTTTCATTTCTATTTTTCTACACATTCTAATTCATATTAGGATAAAAAATGTGCACCCTTTATTTTACTTAAGAATATATGAAGTAAAAACAAACTTTTTCAACGCGTTTCAAACGTTTTCTGGTTTTCCACAAACATTTTTCCAGCAATTAGACTCGACTCATTTTCGATAATTCAATTACATTTTCTTCCCTGTTAATTTCCCTTCTTGCCGTTACATCGGCTTCTTAATCAGCTACAAAAGGAAAAATCCTGATTCCAAACTATTCGGCTCTGTTAAACGTGTTCCGAATTTTCTCGATTTTCCGACAGATAAACCGATCGATTTACCTTAATTCGTAGACACGGCATAATGGATAATTCCGAGAATTCAATTTATTCCTTCAAATTGACCCTTATATTTCTTTTGGTTCAAGCGAGTTTCGTTTTGTTTTCCAGGCACAAGGCAAGAAAAAATATGCGGGATTATTGGCTCGTTTTCCTTCGTCGGTATTTATGGCGTCCAGGGAAATAAAGTTTGTTATGAGGATTTATGTTCGACAACATTGAGAGAAATAATCAATTGGCGTCGTGGATTATTGAGACGAAAACCGATAAAAGGTGTGTTCTCACATTTATTTGTTTATGTGCTGATTGATCTAGTCAATCAGAGAGCACGTATTATATACAACGCCCAATATTTTGAATTAAATTGTATCGGGTTGACCGGAAGGTTCATAGGGATTGTCCATTAGTTGCTCGTTTAACGCTCGTAAAGAATAATCTGTGTTGGATTAGTAATGTTTATTTACATATTATTAATTCCTAGGGCATTCAGAATGTTCACGTTCAGATTCGGCTTGATTTGCCGTCAGTGAAGTTGGTCCAAATTGAAAATGTCGGTTATTAACTTGCATTTACGTCACATTATGCTATTTTTATTAAAAAAAAAAAGAAAAACGCTGTTCAAACAAAAAATTAGTTTCGTGCCCTTATGGAAAAGGTTCTGTTGGGGAGACCACGGTACAAAAATGGTTTGATACTGAGATTTTGAACAGCATCGTCCTGGCTATCCTTCAAACACTGATGTCTTAATAACTATAACAATCAAATATATACTCACCACGATCCGTGAGATAGCAGATAGTAAATCGATCGTTTTTAACCATCTGCAAAAAAATGGGTACCTCTGTCGATACCATATGCGAATCACTCACGAACTTAACGAACAAAATCTGATGGACCTAATCTCTTGGTGCGATGTATTGCTAAAAAAAATGTTAACGCTCCATTTTTAAGCGAATGAGATGATTACTGATTAAAAGTGGATTATACACCACAACGCCAAATTTCCTTACACCATTACTCGCCCGTGTCTGAAAGACGCCAGTAAAATTGCCAGTAGAATCGCCAGTTGCATTATTGACTCTTTTATGAATGCTGCTATTGTTTAGATTGTTAATAACAAAAGTTCTAAATTTTTTTTTCGTAATTATAAAAAGTTAATACTATTATGTTGCTCTTCGTCAACTGTGAATTTAATGTTTTTATGTAAAGAATTCAGAACCTGTAAAACAAATTAGAATATCATCAACATATCTGTACCAGTAAAGTGATGATTTAAACAACTGATGTTGATTTATTTCTAAATTGTCCATAAAAAAATCCGCCAATTATCAAACCGTCATTAGAAACATAAAACATGAATGTGATAATTAATTTTATTCAATTCTTATTCTGCTAATCACTTATTGTTAGAAAAGCACTATCAGTGATAATTTTATAATGTTACATAATGAGGATAAATCCAAAAAATTAAATCTTTTAGAGAGCGTAGAAATTAATAATAGAAAAAATGTAGATATTTTGCTAAATGACCAGCTAGACTTGAATAGTTCACAGTCATTAAACTTATATTGCCCTCCTAGACGTTGACAAAAAATGGTTTTCCCCACTATCATGTTTTATGGTATTATTAAGTCGATGGACACTTTAGGTTGTAATTACTTTTCTCACGGTTAGTTTTGCATAGTTTGTATTTGAAAAAGGTACTGTGTGTCAAAACAATTGTTATACATACAATTTTAAATATAGTAGAAATTTTTAGATATTAATCTTTACTCATTTATTTTCAATTTTAATGACGAAAACGCCCGAGCCTTCTAGGTTCATCATGACCATCTAAACAAAATGAAGACTTCTCTAAATCAAATAGGGTAAATAAATAGCAGTTTCTTTCAATTCTCGTATAACATTATTCTACGCTAAACGTCTTGTGGTGCGCTGTAAGATTAACTTTCAAAAGAATTTCAATGATATTCATCTGGATAGATAGAATCTGGAAGATATGCGGTTGCAGCAAGACGGCTCCACATATACAGCCAACGCAACAATCCATTTATTGATTGACAGTTAGGTTAGAAAATTATTTTTCTAACCTAGAGTTATCGCACATACAGTCAAGCCCGCCGGAGACCGCATATCGCGACCCAGAGAGCTTAATCAGCATCTTGGTCTCTGAGATGCCCAAATGAAAGAGTGAGTGGGTTACTGTCTAATAGAGACAGAAAACAAAGAGTTCTGCATAACGAATGCACTGCTTTGAATGAGCTCTGAGGCGTCAGGACGTTAGACTACTGCGCATCTAAACTTTTGATGCTGAGATGTAAATATCAGCAGGTAAAAACCGGACTATTAAATTACAATTTGATCTTATCTACTACCGGAGTGTTTTGGAAATTTAGCTGGTCAGTCGTGGTTATTATAGACCATTTCTTAGGATATTTTTATTTCCAATATTTCTAGTAGGTCTAATTTTTATATATCTATAAAGTGATTGTTTTTAATACAATGTGTAGACATTCCAATGCATTTTATATTATTTAAGATATCTTTTTTATGCTCTTATATAATATCACTCGAAAATATTCTACAAAAAGTCGTTGATTAAGGTAATCAATTTATTGATAAACACGGAGAATTTCGGGTCAAGTACAAGTGATAGTGCAAGTGTATTTGTGTGTATAGTGTATTTATTGGCGCCTGTGTTTTTTTCGCCGAAACCACCGATGAGGCGCAAGTATCGAAACAACCGGAGTAGTCTTTCCGAGACAGCTCGTACAGACCGAAAACAGCAGCAGGTTGAAAAAAACAGATTTTTGAAGAGGCTGAAGGTTTATTATATGCACCTGGGATCATGGATTCATCGGTAAGTCACTAAAACAAATCGTTTTATCGCACTGAAACTTTAAATGCGATTATCTCGAATCTGTGTTTTCAAAAACTTCTCGCTCTGTAACTCAAAAAGATATTGATCAATTTGGTTGAAATTTTGGGAGGTTTTTCTCTATATCATTATCGGAAGGATGTATCTACAGTTTTAAAGATTTCGTGTAAATAAACTACTTTTTGGGAAAAAAATGTTTTAAAGCTTACTTAATTTTTAATTTAATATTTTTTATAGTTTTGTAGGTTTATCTTTCCCGGGCATATATCAGAAAGAGAAAGAAATGTTTTTTTGTGTTTCAAATTAATAGAAAAAGAGTGACTAGTGCAGCACTTTTGGACCTCCCGCCAGAGACGCCAGAAAAAATATATACTGAGCCGCTATTTTATAAAAAAAATAATAATATTAATTTTATACTCTTCAAAGATCAAATAAAATTATGTTAAACCTTTAAAATGATACAATTATTTTATCACCTTTAAAAGCACTTCTGAAAAATGACTCATTTTGAAGCGCCTAAAGGAATTTCCCCTCTTTATTCCATTGAATATTATTTTATACAATATAAATAGTTTCAAGGCATCTAATTTGGTAGTTATTAATTTGAATTTTAATTTCGGACGCACTAAAAAATCATCCTCTATATTGGTTGAATATTTGCTTGACAAAGTATATTTATTTTTTTCTTCTATAGATTATAAATGCAATGAAAATCTTTCGATTTACCCAATGTTTCATTCGACACTAATAAATCCATGCGACCTTATCTAAGTCTAGGCCAATACCGATACCTCAAATAATGGATAAATTGAACAAAAATCGGTCCAGCATATGCACCATAAATCTACAACGGAACTGTAGCGATGCAGCTTAAAATATACAATTTATTTAATGTAATTGGCACCCCGGGCCATCAATTCGTTCCCTGAGCAGTATAAATTCGTGATGCCACGAGATTATTATCTTTCGGTTAAATATGGTCCAATGGGGAAAAAATCGAGAAACTTCTGTGTACTGCAAATGTTTTTCATCCAGAGTATTGCACTGAAAAATACACTTGGAAAAACGTCAAAAGGTAAATATACTAGCACAAACAAAACATCGAATAGAGTACAAAATAAAAATCATGGACCAATGACCAATTTTTGAAGTGAAAACTTCTTTAGCAGCGTTGAGCGATTTTCGGCAGGGGCAAAACTTATTGGTTCGCGTCACCGACATGCTAGTGTTTTAAATGTGTTATTCATTTATGTGTGTTTCAAATTAAATTGTGTTTTAGATAATCATTATTTTAATTATTTAATTGTAGAATCACTGTGCAGAACAAGAGTGAGTACTTAATATGCTAATATTTTTATGTAGGAAAATGAATAACAAAAACAAAGCATTTATTTTCGAATATTTCCAATATTGGTATCAATATTTGCGCTGAAAAATTTGATATTATTTATTTTTCTAATATTTAATCTCTGCAATACATCGTGCAATGAATATTTCATAGTGGCTTAGGAATTATCTTACTAGCGTGGTAAAACAGATTTCTAGTTGTTCGATAGTATTTTTGTCGCGGATTTTAAAATTAAAAATTCTATAAAATTTTATAATAAATTTAATTTCTCAAAATTATTGTTTATTGGTTACGTGTTATTTTTTGTAAAATGATTATAAAGTAATATCATTCAATTTCACCATTAGAACTTTACAAAAAAGTCTTGTAATATAATTAGTTTTTCTAAATGTCCATTTTAAATATTTGTTTAGATCCTCGATCCTACGTGAAAAAAAATATACATTTAAAGAACAATTAATTTAAAAATTCAAAAAAAAACACAGTTATTCCAAAGTTTCAAGTTTTTACTTCTGTCGGCAGTTCCCTACCTTTGCCTACCTTTTTTTTTATTGGAACCTTCGGTGTGAAATACTAAAGTCGAAGAGGTTTTCCACTAAAAAATGCAGATAGTTCGAGACATCAAAAAGAAGTCGAGGATAAAGAATTGGAAGCATTACTTGAAGAAAAGTCTTGACGTGAATTTCTAGAGTTCGGAGAGGAACACGGACTAACACGGCTATTCATTTTTAAAGGTTTACACAAGCTGGGGAAAATCGAAAGGAAAGTCATTGGCTCTCCTATGAACTAACAGCTGAGAATAAGTGTAAACATTTCGGTGTTGTTGTATCATTACTCTCCAGATTAAATGAAAACTATTTCCCGCATAAGTTTGCGATCTGTGACGATAATCCAAAGAGGCGAAAATCCTAATCAGCCGTCATGCGTTACCACAAAATAAAATATTCCCCCTAAAATGGTATTGCTGTGATCGGGTGGGTGTGCATTGTAAGATGCTTCAATTTAGTCATACGATCGCTGTTGACCTTTATCAGTAGCAACTGATTTGTGTTTGTGATGCTTGGAAGAAAAAAGGTCTTATAAAGGTAAAGAGAGAAGGAAATTTGCTTAGGACTGTGAAACTAGAAAAACCTCTGTAAATGAACACCGAGTTGAACAGGAAGATTTATCACATCCGGCGATTTGTACAGACTTGGCGCCTTCAAATTTTCATCTCTTCCAAGTCCTGCAACATCACCTGGTTGATAGTCGTTTCACATCTCTTGAGGAAGTTGAAAAAAGGCTCGATGACTCTGTCTCTCTACCGCATTGTATATTAAAAGTTTTTTATTTAAAATTACTTGTTAAACTGGTACTATTATAGAGGATTACTATATAGAGGATTACTATTTATGTACCCGGAATTGGTAATATTGACATTGTTAACTGTATACGTACTCAGAACGTTTTTCCATACGAACGCTATTTGCATTGTTTAGTTACTTGAAAATTTTATCTCAGTCAAAAAATGGAATTAACTTGTGAGAATTTTTGTGCGATGATTTGCTACGATTTTCGTCGTGGATTATCTCAACAACAATGCATCGATCAACTCACTTTGACTTTTAGTGATGAACTACCTTCTAAAACTACCATATATCAGTCGTCGTTTGCTCACGGTGGAATTTAAAGAAGGTCGTCCAAAATCATTGTTGTACCAGAAACTTCGATACTGTGCGCGGACTGATAAAACAAACATCGTCATGTGACATACCGGAGATTGAGGTATCCTTGGGCATTGGTATGACAAGCATACAAAAGTTTTTACATGAACATTTAGCCGTAAAAAAGATTTGTGCGCATTGGATTCCGCATAATTTGACAATCGCTAAAAAAAGGCTCGTGTCGATTGGTGCAAAGAAATGCTAAAAAAATACAATCGTGATGATACAAAGCCATGTATAATATCTATACAGGTGACGAACCTTGGATATATGCCTGTGAGTTCAAGAATAAACAGCAGTCGACTGTATGGTCCTTCAAAATGAGCCAAGCAAATGAAGCAAATGGTCGCCTATTTTTAGAGATACATGGGCATGTGGCGACAGTGCCACTAAATAATCGTAGAATGGTCAATTATGAATGATGAATGGTACACAACTCTTGATGGGTAATTCGCCATACTGACCTGATTTGGCACTCACTGATTTTTTTTTGTTTTCGTCCATGAAGAATAAACTACGTGGTCGACGATTTTCGATGCCAGAGGAAACGGTTGATAGGTTCAAAGAACTTGTTTTGGGGATACCTCAATCAGAATATGAAAAAGTGCTATAATTGGTTCAAACGTATGCAAAAGTCTATCGATCATCGCGGAGGATATTTTGAAAAACAAAAAAACCATTTTCAATGATAAATATTCGTTTTTATTTATTATTCCTAATGTATAAATAGCAACGCTCATATAAGAAATTTTACAATTTCGAAGGAAGGATCGCTTCACAGACGCGCGTGACATCCTTTAAAACAAACTCATGTTGTTAGCTAATTATTTTGCTAATATGACCAATTTATATATCATCCCACCAATCACAATTAACGTCTCTAAAATAGAATTGCATTTTTTTATTTACTTCAATCAACTTTTTTTTACATTCCTATAACGAGCTTTCTCTTTTATTGGTCACTTGAGAATAGATAACATCAAGAATAACAATTAGATTACGATTCGAGTTCCAGACGGATAATAATAGTATTCTCGCTACGGCGTCTAGCTATAATTCCGAGAAATATACAGAGTGTTCAGAAAAAATACACTTATCTTTTATAACATGCGTGTAGGTTTATGCGTATTTCATAAAAATGATCCTATTTTTAAAATATATTGTTATTAAGTTTGTTAACTGGACAACAAAAAAATGTAAATGCAACTTTAGCAAAAATATATTTTAATGGTTTAGTGCAGAGGATTCCAACTTTTGCTAGATCACCGTCCCTTTTACAAGTAAAAATAATTCCAACCACTCTCTTCCAAAATAATTAATTATACTAAATATAAATATATTGCTGCACATTATCTATACTTATCATATTTGTCTATGACAAAGTATAAATTAATTAAAAATACCATCAAATGTAGTATAGAATTATTTATTAAAATAAACACTAAATCAATAACAAATAAAAAAAAATATTGATATGGTTGAGGGTGGTGGAGTTTTAACAATTTGTTAATATCGGGTTCCAAATTCGTTAAAATCACATTCAATAATGTGCAGTCTGTTCCTTTTCTTAGACAGTTTATTAGCTACTGCACCGAATCCACATTCAGCCAAATACCATGAGGAAATGTAATTAAAAATTTCTGTCCTATTGCCCACAATCCAGGGAAGAGAGCTGATATTGATTTTTAAAGCCAGAAATCTTGGTATCAATTTCTGAATTTTACTTTTAGTGCTTAGTTAATTGTGAGTAATACGAGTTTCCCTTTTCAATTTGATAGTTTTGCTATATCTGCATTTACGATTACGATATTCATGTTTAAAATATCCTGGAATCGCTCCGTAAAACCAGCATGAAGAATATCCAAGTGTTGACATTAAATAAATAAATCTTGATGTTTTGCAGAAACTGCTGATAACGAGGGAAAGTAGCTGAGTTCACCTCTACCTAGATTTCGTTTTAACAGAAGAAGTTTTCGCACAAAAACAGCTATGACGTTTTTAATTTAAATTAAATTCAACTCATCACCTCTCAATTGTAAATTGACTCAAATAAAGTTAATCAAATTAATTAAATATTTTAAACAGTTCTATCAAATGAGCGATGCCATTTTTGGATAGAATTAGATTTTCAAGGAGTTTTTCATCTTTATTTTCAAGGAAGTCCAGTACTGAATCAAATAGATTGAAAAAACGAATCAGACATATGCCTTTTGAGAGTCAACGAACTTCTGTGTGCAGCACCAAATGATTGTAATCTTCATCATTTTCACTACAAAATTGGCCAAATGATCTGTCTTTCAATGAATTGCTTCTAACCTTATTGACTACCTTAATAACGTAATAGAATCACGTATGCAGACGTTCATTCAGATTTTTTGCAACTTAATGCTGGCGATAAATAACACGATGTATAGCGAGTACATTTGGTACTGCTGGTTTCAAATGCGCTATGAAACTCTTATAACGTCCCGTCATTGAGCACCAACAGTAGAAGCTGACAAACTATTACGAATAGGAATTTCTTTCTCTCGAAAAAACTTGTTCGTGGTATTAAATATCGATTCTCCCTTTGCATCGGTTCTCAAATTCTTAGCAAATAATAACTCTTGATATTTTTTTTCTTTTTTTGTGAATTGAACGTTTTGACAAGAGTAGTGCTTCGTTATTTGATAGAATTGATTCATCTAATTAAATGGAAATGTTGCAAGTCTTTGCACTGAATTATTACACAGAGGAATTTTCCTGATGATATCTGACGGTGTCTTATCATGAAGAACAGTTATTGTTATCTCCTTGACTGCCGACGATTTTAATTCATCGCCAATTGTGTGTGGCTTTCCCATTTTTGTGATTAACAATTAAATATTATATCAAGCATGTAGTCTACCATCTCATTTAGAAGACGAGGCAAAAAGGTTCGATATAGTTGACTGTTTTAAATATTTCTTTTCCCCTCATTAAAAAATAGAATAAATCTTTTACTTTTTTATCATGCAATGCATTTTATTCAAATGCTCTTGTAATCTAGAAGGCCTCATGGCTTCATTTGAAGAAACTTTATTAAAGTCGGAAAACTATTTTGTAGTAACAAAAAACGACCAGAAAACAGGAACTAAGGCAAAAATAAACGAAAACGAAAAATAAACGAAAACGCAAGATTTCAGAACGCAACTGCGCTCTGCAACAGAAGAGAGCGTTAGGAAAAAGCACCACCGTAGAATGAAGCAGGAGTTATGCAAGAAGCAGGAGTTATGCCAAACTTTTATGCAAGAGGAAAAAACGAAAAACGTTAATGAAGGAAATACACCGTCCTAAAGAAAGCCGGACATGTTTGCATTATTTGAAAGAAGAATACTTTTTTTTGTTGTTTGTTTGTTGGTCGTATGCAGAAAATCTAGAATCATCATTAGAGCAAATACAGTTTAATTATAGCTTGGCAACATTCTAATAGACGAGTCGGTGTGTTTCTATGTGTGGCGGTTAATAATTTTTAGTGGTCATTTTGTTGCTACGATAGTACCTTTCAAAACGTCATTGATGTTTAAATGATTTCGAGTTAGCATTATATTTTTTTTTGTGTCGTAAATATGTCGAGGTTTGAGCCAAGTAAAGAGCATTTGCGGCACGTACTGCTTTTCCTGTTCAATCAAAGAAAAATGTGTGAAACTCGTCGAATAGTTGGAGACTTATGACGACAATGTTTCAACGCAAGACGCTGTGGGCGTTGTTTTAGATGATCCAAAAGCAGTGATTTCGACTTGAAAGGCAAAGAACGCTCACGTCAACCGAAAAAAATTGAAGATACCGAATTGCAAGTACTGTTGGAAGAAGACGATGTGCAAACTTAATAACAAATGGCAGAGAGATTAAATGTTGGTCCACGAGCCATTTGTGATCATGCCATGGGAAAGATCCAGAGGGCAGGAAAATGACCATCCTTCTCCGAAATTAAACGTGTTCTTTTTTAAGAAAAAATTATGAATTATTACCCGAACAGCTGGTAACTTAATACTTTTATTTCTATATTGTTGATTTGCATTATGTTGTATTGATACTATACTAAAACCTTAACAAACCATAAATATAATATTTATTAAAAAACATATATATATATATATATATATATATATATATATATATATATATATATATATATATATATATATATATATACCTATATATATATATATAGTCCAATATTTCAAGATATTTCGTTGCCTTTCGGTAAAGGCGCCAGAGTCGGAGTGGTTTTAGTTCTGAATAATTTTGGAAAAAATAATATATTATTATATTATTATTATTATGTATGACTAAAACATTGTTTATTGATTTGTGTATTTTGAATTTATTAGTACAATAAAAATATATAAATAAATAAATAAAATGTATCTATTAGTACAATAAAGATTATAATTTAAATTTAATTATACATTTAATTCGGTTTCGGTAATGATGTCTTTGTCGCTTTCGTTAACACATTTGCTTTTCCCAGAATTACTCCGAACATTTTTGGTTTTAATTGACTTCGTCACAATATCTTTAACTGCAGACTACGGTGTTTCTACATTCGGTAATGAAGACGCTTCTGCCGCAGAGATTAAGCCCCCTATTCAAGAAAAATACACATTTTTAACAATTTGCTTAGTATCGAACGATAAATGTTATCTTTTAAAATTACCACTACCGGAGGCACAATGATCCTTATCTTGCCAAGAACGCCACATTTTTAGCACATTTGGAGTAATAAAAATACGATCGAAATTATAGAACTCCACTGTTTAAGAAAAGAATGCGAACTCAATTAAAATATTTCGAACCTACTAAAACAGATATAAAATTAATTTGATCTTTTTACCTGATATTTTATTAGGCCCGGCTCTGTTTACGTTTTGCAATTTTGCCGGGTTTCGTTACGACAGGGGTTGTTAACAGTTTATTGCAGACATTCGGTCAACAATATATCTTAAACCGCATTATACAATTTTTTTTATACAACGATGATTACTTTCCTAAGTAAAATCGCGTCAGAAGCTTTTTCTTTGTTTTATTTCTAATTCACAAAACTATATGCATTTCTTTAGTTCCCTAATTTGCACAATGATTAAAACTAAGACAAATCGCAGAAAAGAAGACAAAAGTAATACTGTATGTGCCACACTGTTTAGAATTCTGTCGCCGCATCCCGACAGCTACTTATAGAACGGAACCATTCTGAAAAGCGAAGTGTGTCAGACTGGGTTGCTGTGTAAACGATCTGCCCTCTGGAAGGCGTCGATTTGACGGACAGGCCGTGAAAGAGCACGCAGATCGCGGATTAGTTCAGTTGCCCAGGTGTTAACTCGAACAGGAACCCGACCAAGAAGATGTTTATATTAATTAGCTTGCGTTGGTTGTTGATATTTGTCGACCTCTTGTCTGCTGTATATTTTCCGGTTAATATTTTTCTTTTCTCGTACAGGATGTAGTTGCTTTGTTAATTCACGAACATCCTCAAATTCATGTATCTAAAAAAGTTGAAGTTGAAATTTGTTGACACTAGTAATACCAAATAATTCTTCCGAATGATTTGCTACTTCAAAATGTCAGATGTAGAGTCCCAACTTTATAAATTTTAATTTCAATTACCTGATAACTGCTACTTTAGAAATTTCATCAGAAAAATAGTTAGATTGTAATCTTTTGTAGGGCATCAAGGTAATTTTTTATAGTTATCTAATTGTCATGTGGTTTAGTTATTTAAATCAATTAAAGAATATGATTTTAGAAACTTATTGCTATCATCAAAAGGACATGATACAAATAATTTTTATAAGTAGCAGAAAAGTAAACTAGAAGATGGAAGCAGCTCATGGTATTATCCTAGAAAATGCATATGTCTCGAGTTCTATGATTATTCTATTAGAACAACACTGTTGATAATTGCGTATATTACATACATACAGATATACATGACATATAAACATATTTTATATATAATATATATATATATATATATATATATATATATATATATATATATATATATATATATATATATATATATATATATATATATATATATATATATATATATATATATATATATATATATATATATATATATATATATATATATATATATATATATATATATTACATATATATTACATATATATATATATATATATATATATATATATATATATATATATATATACAAATATATATATATATATATATATATATATATATATATATATATATATATATATATATATATATCTTCTTTAGACTGCGTCCAACGAGACAACAGTAGTCAGGAGTTATACACCCCCGCCCGTTGGGTTCCACAATCTCATGTGGAACCCAACCTGCGTCTCAGCCATAATGAGCAATGGTTAGTTGCTTGATCGAGAGGAAGCCCCACCCATCCCTTATATGTATATATATATATATATATATATATATATATATATATATATATATATATATATATATATATATATATACATTACATTATATATATATTGCATTGCATATATATATATATATATATATATATATATATATATATATATATATATATATATATATATATACATACCCCACCTTACATTGGAGGGCACATGTTACGTCTGTTGGTGCTTAGACTCATCAGGGTACCGACATATGCTCTCTCGCCAAGAATATAGAGTACCTCCTCCCTCCACCCCCAAATTATTTTCACGGAAACAATGTTACAATATATACACATAATATTAAAGATAAAAACTGAAATCTGACTGAAAATGAAATGAAGACAATATTTTTCGAAATTTTAAATGAAGACAGCGAGGAAAATGAGGAAATAATGGTGGAATTGGGGGAGGAAATTAAATAGGGATTAAACCAGTGGCGGCTTGAGAGGGAGGGCGTTGGGGCGCCGCCTTTCCAGCATTTATCACAGTAAACATTTTTTCAGAGCAAAACACCATATTTTATTTCCGTTCAATTTCTTTCCTTTAACTCATTTTAAGATATTATTAAAAATTAAAATCTCCAAATGAAGAAGAACGCCTGTCTACCCCTCACACCAAATAATGCGGATAAAAATTCCATCCCCTCGCCACAATTTTTACATCGTCGCTCGGACGTTTACTTACAGCGTCCGTACGCTAAGTCCATTTTTCTGGACCTTGGCGTTACATGTTTTGTTGGTTGCCAGAATTCGGGCGTTTAACTGCTGTCTAAAACATGCGATTTGAACGTAGATTCCCTGCAACCGAGAGAAAAATAATCAATTTTTAATTGCAAACATGAAGGTGTCTGATTTAGAACAGTTAATAATGACTAATTTAAGTTTTTTATCGAATTTTTTCGAATTTTCCCTATTGATTTGCAGTTACAATAAACTGTTTGAATGGTTTACTATTCGGTAAACGATAAGTAACTACTTATTCATTCCTTTATTTGCACAACAAGCAACAACCCATCCTCCAATGTAAGTAATGTAAGTAAGCACCTCCTGTATAGGGTTTCAATAGCACGAAAAGTAAAAAGGAAGAAGGGGAAAGCAAAAAAAATCTTCAGCAGCACAATTTTCTTCTACGCCCTCCCACTTTAAAAACCTACGAGCCGCCATTGGTTTAAACTTAAATTAGTAAATATGTCAGCAGTCAGAGAAAGAAGAACTTCAAATTGTTAGCTGGTGTGGAAAAGATGGAGAAAACATGGAGAAAATGTACAATCTTTCGAATTCTGAAAAATGGAGAGAAAATTGAGTTAATATATTTACGATAGTGTTCTTTGTTGACTTCCAAAGAGTTAATCGTTCTATGAAATTGAACAAACTGATCAAGATCTGATCAATTGTTTTGGAAGTGTTTGAGGTCCCATCAAAGTTAATATCTCTGTCTATGGCACTGAGAAGAACAACAAGTAATGTAAGGTAAAAGGAAAATCTACCCAATACTTTATTAATAGTTGTAACATGAAATAATAATTAGAACTATCAATTTAAATCGTGGAGACATACAGCCAAAAATCAACAGATAGGGCCATACGTGTATGGCATAGTCATTATAACGAGAAACAAAATAATTAGAAGAGATGATATTCAGACTTATAGAAGAAGCCAATAAAATGGAATTACAATGGATATATTTAGAAAATAGACAAAAATACAAGATTTAAATTTAACTGCAGTAATAAACAGTAGCAAACTTATCTTTTATGAATCGTTATAAACATTGTATTGCAGATTGTGTAGTACAGATAATTTTACGAAATATTTTTTTATCTTAATATCCAGTTCATGTTAAATAATATATAATGATATATAATAATATAATATATAATTTAATAATAAATATAATAAAATTTATAATAATAAATAATATATAATATAAATATATATAATAATAATATATAATAATGCGTCTCACGAAAAACAGGACTTTTTAAAAATAGCTATTTCTAGTGGCACCATCTTTTGACATCTTTAGCGTTGAAAAGGTGCATCTCTCATTGACGTTCAGACAAAATTTCATGTCATTCGGATCATTAGAAGTTATCACGTTTAAAGTGTCAGTGTGTTTATATCATCCGTCGAAAAATGAACAATGAACAAAGAACGAATATTAAGTTTTGTTTCAAACTTGGTAAAAGATTCATTGAAACGTTTCAATTAATAAAACAAGTATATGGTGAGGATTGTTTATCCTGTAGTTTATACGATTCAAAGAAGGTCGTAGGGACATCAAAGACGACGAACTTTCTGTTCTGAAAAATTATGTGATTACTGAAAGTATCTTTATTGCGATACATGGAAATGGAATTAGAAATGTCCAAAGATTCAATTCGTCGCATTTTAATCTAATATTTGGGACTTGGGGCGAAAGGTTTGTGCACGCTTTATTTCAAACAAGTTGACTGACAACCAAAAATTGCTCCGAATCCAACATTGCAAGGACTTGATTAAAGAGTCGAAAAAGAACTTATTGACACATATTTTCATAACTACGATGAAGTTGGAGTGGATGATTAAATTGCAATTAAAATTATTGACATTCTTTAGAAAATAATGTTATAAAGATGATTTAAAACATTTTCTAACTGAAATAAATGCATTTTTTAGAGAAAGAAACAACGAAACTTACTTTTTGCTTCTAATAAAAATTTCGTTTTAAAACCCATAACTTTCAATGCGTCATAACTGTTATACTCGATGATAAAGGTTTTAAAAAAATAATAGCGAGAATACCGCAGTAAAAGGCCGTAAATATTGCCGCTTTGGTCCAATCAGATTAGTTGATAAATCGGGAGTACGGAGCTTCGGATGGGGTCAAGACCCCATTTATGTTCGCTTTCTGGAAATAAACGGACCCTCGAAGAAGACATATATGGTGGATGGCGACTAGCATTCCCGTTGCCCGTGGCTAATATAAATTCATATTTTCATGGATGGGTTGGCCAGTTTTATATCTCTTAAAGTCGTGACTGTTTATAAATCGCCGAACCTAAACCCTTATTTGCTGGCCGGGGCCCAGGAGCTACATTATTTTCGGATTGTTTCTTCAATTGGACGTCTAGCGGCCGTAGGCATTTATCTAAATATGGTAACGGAGAAACGAGAAAGACGAATTCAATTTATCATTTTATATTTTTGCCTTTTATAACGACACCATGTTTTCTCATTACAATACAATCTGATCCTGATATACAGGGTCGCTATTATGTATGGAGACGATCAAACATTTCGAGAACGCTTTGAGATTTCTTAATGAAATTTTGTACACAAACATCAGGAAAGGTTTTTCACTTTTTGGGTATATTTTCATTATTTTTTTTATGTCGCATGTTTGAAATCCAAGGCTAACTTGATTTTTTTTAAATGACAACAATACTTGAGTTTGGCTTTGTTGGAAAAATAATTTTTCTCTGAATTCAACGAGGTAAATATTGCACTGTTCTTTTTTCAAAACAGATTTAAAAAAGGGCTAAATGGCGTTTGGTCTCTTTTGTCAATATTAGATAAAAAAAACAATATCAAAATTATATTTTTTTATTAATGAACTATTTACAAAAGGTGTTCAAAGTGTCCGTCATAACCCCACAAAAAAAAAAATCCGTGGTGCTAACTCTGATGATCTTGCCGGACATTTAATAGCTCCTCGTCGACCGATCCTTTCGTTTGGGAAAGTAGTGTTAAGAAAATTTCTAACGTTAATGTCATACTGTGCTGGTATACCATCTTGCTGTAACCATATTTCCTGGTTTTGATTAATTAAATCTGGAAACAGACGCAAAAGTTGAGAGACGATATCTTCTTCCAATAGATCTAAATACTTATCTGATGTCAGGTTGCCATCAATGAAAAAAGTGATATGCCATCAATGAAAAGAGTGGTATTTTTGCCACTAAATTTCGTCCAAACATTTAACTTTTGAATATACTGTGTATGCATTGAATATAATGTCCATTCAGTGCGGATTAGTATCAGCCCAGTATCTACAGTTGTGTCTGTTAACATGACTATTTAAACATAATGTTGCTTCATCTATGAAAAATATTTGAAACAAAATTTGGATTTGGATTTATTTTTTCCATTATAACTCTGTGATCAAAATAATTTTCACTTAATTCTTGTAGTAATTGTATTTTGGAAGAATAAACATCTTTTTTTTATTATTTTTTTAACTAAGCGTCTTCATATGATTTAAAGCTAATTGTTACGCGGAAACCTTACCACTATATCAATTAAAACATTCAGCGAATTATTGTCATTAGTTTTTTTGTCTTTGTCTAATTTTGGACGACTTTTAATAGGGCATGTATTGTTGAGTTTTTCGTCGTTTTTGAAACTCTTGACTTAGAGACGTTTTTATTCGGATGTCTTTCATTAAATACTCGATAAACTTCAGCATAAGTCCGTTTTTTGTCACCGTATCAACAATTGTTAGTATTTTAATTATTTCTCTTTTAGTTAAATACTTATTGATTCCACATAAAAATCGAAAGAAATTTGAAATTTTCAAATTGACGTTAACCACCAAATATAATCAAATATTTCATCTGTTATCCATAGTTTCAGCCTACTAAATGAAAAATATATTTACCTTAAAACAGAACGAAACGCCTTTCAGCAATTTTTTTAAATCTATTTTGAACAAAAAAACCATATAATATTTATATGGTTCAATCCAGGAAAATTCCTTCCAAAGAAGGTAAATTCAAGTAATGTTATCATTAAAAAAAAATCAAGTTACTCTTGGATTTCAAATATGCGACAAGAAAAAAAAAATTAAAATATACCCAAAAAGTAGCAAATATTTCCTGATGTTTGTGTACAAAATTTCATTAAGAAATCTCAAATTGTTCTCAATATATTTGATCTTTTCCAAACATAATAGCGTCCCTGTACCCTGTACGAAGGAACAAAATAAAGTGCAAAGCCCAGTATATGTCAACCAATGAACAAAACATTATGAATATTAAGGATCTTGAACTGAGTAATCGCCTATTAAGCATAAGAGACGTGGTAGATATTACTGGAATAACATTTGGGTTAATACAATCAATTTTGAAGATCAATTTGAGTTTGTTTCGTACGTCTTGTTTAGAAAACTGTTGTAGCTTTTGAAGAGATACATTCTTTAGATGAAGACATTATGAAATGAATCACTTTTAGTGAGATTTGTGTCTATACGCAGAAACAACTTATCAAGCGAATATCGTGCAGAGGATCAACCAAAAACAAAATTAGCACGTCAAAAATTAATCTTGATTACTGTGGTATTGTCCACAAAGAGTTCCATCCAACTGATCAAGCCGTTAATAAAGAATAGTATTGCAACTTTCTGCATCATTTGCATTCGAAAAGTCCATTCGAAAAGAAACGGCCAGATTTGTGGCAAGACAACTGATGGTTTTTGCATCATGATTTATTTATTTAGCTTATGTCTTTACACATGATAATACAATACGAGTCACAAGTAGTATTCACAAATATTTACAGTATAGTTTAATGCAAACAGATAAGCACAGTTCAATATAAACAAACAGGTAATAAGTGTAACTAAATATCTTTTTATGTCTCTGCGCAATTGGCATTATAGTTATCAAGATGACTCAGCCATTCGAGAACCCTGCCAGACCTGTTAAGGAAGTCGTTGATAGTGCCAGACCAAGCCTTATTGCTGTATTCAAAGGCAGTGTGGTTGATCCACCATCTGCTGCTCCGCTCTACAATCGTATCCAGGTGACTCTTTATATCCTCACTGGCGCAGTCAAGCAGCGCATCTGCGCATCTATATCCTCATACGTAGGTCAAACCCATTGGGTGGCTTATCAGGATCGAAAAGGGGTGACCAATCTGCTGGGACTCTAATCCTTTCTCTATTACTCATTGCCATCGAAGCTGATATGGACAACTTATTCAGCTGTCACGACCGGTGGTTTTCTGGATCTTAAACGCCGAAATGGGGTGGAATTGATTCATTAATTCTGAAAAAAATCTCTGAATTCTATGATTAGCTGCTCCTGATGGCGGATCTGAGGTTACCGAATATAGCTGAGCACGAAAAGCTAATACAGATGGGTGGCTCTAATTGCTCCAGATACAACACGTACTGTCTGATTAAATACCGTGTCCACTTGCTTAGCATGCGCGCTTCTTTACATCATAATAATACATCAGCGCACACCATAATTATTACTCGCCAATTTTTTATTTAATTAAGCAAATAGTGTTCCACAAGTATCATAATCATCATATATGCTATCGTATGACTTTTTCCTGTTCTCCATATTGAAGAAACCACTTTGTTGACTCCGTTTCAAATCTATGGACGCCATTCAAGAGAGTTTACTGGACGCTTTAAAGGGAATACCAGATGTGAAGTATAAAAGCTATTTCGATGACCCGAAAACTGCTGAAATAAATATACTACAACGAGATGAGAGGGGATTATTTTGAACGAGACAATATAAATTTGAATGAAAAAATAAATAATTTGTATTTTAGTTAAAAGGTCATCTTACTTTTTCATCGTAGATGTAAAATCTGAATTAAATAATAATTGATTGATAAATAACCATTGAAAAGAACCTCAAAGTTTCAAAAAAATGCCATCATGTTGCCTGCATTCTACACAGCCTTAATTTAATCCTCTAATCCACGCGACTACTAATTTATTTGAACTTTTTATATTTTTTATGTTGAATTATTTATAGGTGTTTTCATTTGTAACCAAAAATATTACTAAAACTTTCCCTAGATCTTTCATCGAGATTTATTTACCAGTTATAATGTGGTGTAATAAAACAACGTGGAAGATTTTTATTAGTTTCTATGCTTCTTCAGCAACATATAATATTTGAAAAGCACCTCTAAAAGACATTTTATTATTTAAAAGAAATAACTTTCGTTGTTTGCATTTTATCAACAATATTTTCCATATAAAATTTACGAGAAGCGCCTCTTTTCTTCTTTTTTTTTCTATGGCATCTGCTCCGATTTTTTCATTGTTTTTTTACTTTACTTATTCGTAGGAACCGTGAATATCCCAATGGCAATTTGTTCGGGATTATAAGGGATATGTTCTAAGGTTACAAAATAATAAGAAAAAATATACAATAAAAACAATTTAATGAGACATTTTTTAACAATATTAATAAGTATTATCTATTTTAGGCCATGGTTTAAAGAATTTAGTTTTTTTTTGTTTTGACGTTTAAGAAGGTCTTTCAATTTGGATTGATATTCGGCTGTGGCATTAACAATTTGCCTTTTAAAAACAAGACTTCTTTCCATAGACGGATCAATTTTTATGAAGAAATCACAAAAATGCTCGCTGAGGCTGCTATTCAATGGAATGGGGATTAAGCATTTCCCTCAAGCCGGTTTCAGTCAAATCTTCATCTTATGATTCATCTTTTATCATTCATCTTACCATCACGTCCTATGCCATTCGCAACTTGAGCAATGTTTTCAATTAATGTTTGAATTTGCACGGATTCTTCATCATTGGCCGACCAATTTTCCAGCATGATTTCAATGTGTATGACTTCAGCTCTTGTAATGATTATTTTATGTTAACAATACACTTTGCTATTAAACTTGAAGAGATTTACAACTAAACACCAAAACGTTTTTTTAACTGCTCGACGCACGTTTCGCTAACCATGTTAGCATCATCAGGACACTTTGCTATGTCTCAAATATTTTCCAGCATTGCATAACATTCATATCAGTATCACATTTCATGGTGTCCAATATGATTTTAATGGTTTGTCTAATGTAATAGAACTTAAAGGCCTGGTCAAGGATTATTTCTTGATCCATAGGTTGGAGTAAGGCCGTCGTGTTAGGAGGCAAAAATAACACCTTTATATTTGGCTGCATAGCTTCAAGCTCACAAGGGAGATTTGGAGCATTGTTCAAAACTAGAACTGCCTTGAAATCTAAATTATTTTTTCTTTAAATAATTTTAAATTTCAGGAACAAAACAATTCCGGAACCTGTCACAGAAAATGACACTTGCAACCCATACTTTCTTGTTTGAACGTCAAAACACTAGGTTGTCCTTGTTTTGATTTTTCAAATCATGAAAATTTACCGATCTGTAAAGCATAAGTGACTTAATTAAACAATTTGCTGATACATTTAAATAGATCAGCAGTATAGCTCTATTTTTTGCAGCCTTAAAACGAGAGGCGAACTTTTCACTTTTAGACATAAAAGTGTTAAAGTTTGACATTCTTTTCCAAAATAGGGCAGTTTCGTCCGCATTAAACACTTGCTCAGGTTTGTATCCACCGGCTTTTAACTTTGAAAATTCTTCTGGATATGTTGCTGCTGCTGAAATGTCAGCAGATGCAGCTTCTCTAATAATTTTGGTGTTATGCAGTGATTGTCGCACCTTGAACTTATTGAACCATCCTTCCGTTGCTTGAAATCCTCCTTCATCGTCAGGTCCTTTAAAGAGTGCGTAAATAGGCTTTGCTTTTTTACGAATTATAGCGCCACTTAGAGGCACTCTCTTCTGGCTACAGCCTTCAATCGATAATGTTAATTCAGTTTCCGTTTTTTTGATTGCTACGTCATGAACAATTTTTGCTGATAGTAAGGTTGAAGCTGTAGAATTTCTTATTTTATCTTTTGATTTCTTGATGTAAATGACTCACCAAGGCGTAAACCCCGTAAACCAAGGCGTTAAGTAGCAAAACGACTTTTTTCTGTATAGAAACTAATTTTTCCCATAGGCTTTTACTCGATATTATAAATCGCGAACAAAGCGGAAGAGACATGTGCTATTCACTCGAAATTATTGTGACAAATGACAAGTTGAAGCAATAAAATAAAAGATTCGGCACCGATCGTGCGAAGCTGGCTTTTATCAAAACCCATAGCATCACGCGTTACCCGTGGCGTTTATGGCGGCGGCAACTTAGTTACCCAAAAATTTTCCGCCAAGCGGCAATAAGATTTGTGTATATATAAATAACTAAAGATTAATATCTAAAACTTCCACTATATTTAAAATTGTATGTATAGTTTCGACACATGGAGCCTTTTTCAAATAGATTTAATTATTCTTTGGTATATTAATCTTTGCTTATTTATTTAAAATTAATTTTCATGAAGTATCGGCTGCCTGAGTTAAATTTACTTTGCTACTTGTTTGTTTTGAAAGGTAACTTGTAAATAAATACATATTATTCTAAATATACAATATCTATCATTAGCTTTGGATCAGAGAATGAAGACATTTTCAGCCTCGAGTGCATAAAGTGGTTACAATTTTTTAACCTGGGAATACTGAAAACGCGAATAACGGAACCGGGAATAAAGGGCTTTGACTGTAATATAGGACTGGTCAAATGTTATGTTTATGTTTTATTGTTTATTATGTTATGTATATTTTTGTTATTAGTACCAAACTGTGTATATAATTTAAAGAAAAATTGTTATTTAGAAAAACTGAAAAAAAACACCTAACATATGTCGCAGTTTAATAATTAGAAATTTCGTGTTAATCATTACCAACTTGTCTTGTTGGTTGTCCACATTTCGTGGGTTTCGTGGTCGTGTCGGATTCGCGATTAAATGAACCGTCACAACAAATTCTCAAATTTGTGTTGATGTCAATTTGCTTGTTGGCCAGCTTTAACTAATCACTGAATGAACAGCGACTTTTATTATGTCTCAATTCGTAATGTAACAAATATTCAACATATCCTATTGAAAGGCATTGCCCATTTCAAGAATACTACATAGTGAGGCAATAATACTCAACACTGTTACTTGAATGTAATAATTAAAACGTGTAATAATTAAAATAATTGAATAAAAATCTTAGAAACAGTTGAAATTTTGCCCAGACGACTCCGAAAATGATGTTACTCCGAAAAAGGACAACATAACTTCCTACTAACAATACAAGAACACCGTCTGCCAAGGAACATGTAATGCGTCGAGCATCACTGCAGTCATAGCTTACCGGTCATCGTTTTAACACCTACCCAGGACAAGCTTATCTGTGTAAACCATCTTTACACCTCGATGTCTATCTGAAGACCCCCGGGCGACTAATAAACTTATGGGGAAGGCCTCACGAAAAAAATGCCGTTTATGTCACGTATTTTAAGTTCCTTAATTAATTGTTGCTGAGACAAATAAGTGTTCTGTTGCCGGTTGACTTAATGATGATATATTTTGAAAAGTTCACTTTAATTTATATTTTGATTACACTGAATTGCTTTTTAAGAAAAGTCTGTATAATCGTAAGAAATTAGCTATTAAATAGTCATTCATTACGTTAAAAAGACAACTGAGGCATATAAACCTTAACGAAGTTTTGGAAGTAGTTGCTTTACCATACATATTCTACTAGAGGGTAACAAATGTACAAATTAACATTTTTTCGTTTGTTTATAAGGGATTATACTTCTCTCTTCAGAGGTGTAATCAAAATCAAACTTCAACTTTTTGCTCCAACAAATAAACATTCCTTCTTCAGTATTAACCCTCTAAAAGTTTGGTGGGTTTCTGTGACGTAGATAGTAACGTGGGGTTGAATCCGACCCCGCCCCCAAAAAACCCTTTTTTAAGAGTTAAAGAGGAAAAGGGCATTGCTTAAAATTTTAATTAATAAGTTAGTTTATTTGTTTTTAAAGTGGCATGCATGGCATGCATGGATCATATTAAGAAAATTAAAAATTGCAGTATCTCTCAATATATTTTCTAAATACACATTATCCATGTACTATACATATTATCCTTGAACTATAACGTTTGTACTTCTAATGATTGCACTTATATCAGAGAAATCACATTTTTTAGGAACTACAGATTCTTACAGATTTATGACTATACAAAGTTAAAAATCTTTAGGAAAATACAAAATTATCGAACAACATTCTTGCAATATGTTACTTTTCATTATACAAAATAATTTTTTAGTGACTATTGAGTATTTTTTATATATAAAGACTAGTCATAATAATCACATTTCGGCTTTATCATTGGAATTACGATTAGGACATAAAGAATTTTATGATTTCCGCAAAGGCAACGGTCGCATTTCACACAAAACTCGCTTCCCTTTCTGTCCTGTGATCTATATCAAAAGTCACATCTTCTTTTATTAGGGGCTTCCACTAGTATATCAACTTCTTGCAATTCTTTGCCCAAAAGCGTGCATATTGACATACGAAGTTATTTTGGAAGACGATGGTTTTACATTCGTTTCTCCATTTGTGGTTTCGTCCATGCAAAGGTAAGCTTTTTTAGAAACGAGGATCTCGCATTATTAGAGAAGCTATCCAGTTTTGAGTTCCATTTATAAATAACAAAAACTATCCTATATTTAGGATGCCATAAAAATATCTCCTCGGCCATTTTTGACATTTTCTCTTTGTCATATTATGATGGCAAACCATATCCAGAACGCCAATCCCTCCTTTGGTTAAATTATAAAAATCGATGATCTCCGGTTTATTGGAGTTTTCATTTATAGATCCGCTGAAATGCATTTACGATAGTAGCAAAACTTTTTGATTTTTCTTCGGAGTGAATTAAACCAATGTTTTTTTTCAAGGAGAGCTTCGGTCAATTCATAAGATGAGAACCAGTTGTCTGCAGTAATGTTTCTACTGGTTCCCATTATAGATTCAGTGAACTGTAAGACATACTGGGCTGGCTATAATAAATAGATAAATATCCCTTCCCCTTTTTTTTCTTTACCAATATATGGTATGCCTTTTATAAAATAAAAATTCTGGCGTCACAAATACTACTTTCAACCCGTATTTAACAGGTTTCAACGGAATATAGGTTTTAAATGGACAGCGACCCCGAAAATTGAGGAAAGTTTCATCTACTGTAACATATTCCGAAGGGTTATAGTTTTTTAAGCAATTGTCTCCAAAAATATCTAACACTTGGGACTTCCGGACCTCTCTTGTTCTTTTGTCATCCATAGAATTTCAAGTTTTCGAGAAGAAAAGCAAATCTTTTCCTCGACATAGTTCAACGAAATACAGGAGGCCCGTATGTTGCAGAGAACATATTCTCAAGGCTTAGCGTTAAGTCTTTTAGTACAGCATTCATGTATAAGACTCCATTCAGAGTTTTGATTTCAATTGCATCTGTTGTTGATAAAAACTACTGGACAGTTTGGTATTGAAGTCTGGAAAATAGCAATATATTACAATATAATATAAAACTCATATAAAATCACTGTAAAAGGACCGAGGTGGCAGAAGTACTAATTTAGAAACCTCAGCCCTAATTCTTATTTCACTCGTAGTACACATATACTAAGACTAAGCTATATTACATATAATAATCTTATAGGCAATAAATGAAAATTTAAAAATATATTATTGTTCATATACAATCAAATAGAAATAAAAAAAAACAAAAAAAAATTAGTCATTGAAAAGAAAAGATGTATTAAGGCAATAGAGGCACAGACAAAATAATTAATCACTAAGGAAGACATATTGCCTCCAATTGCTTTAAATCGGACAGGTTTAAAACATTTATTCTCTTGAGGATTACACATTATATACATTGTACACATTATATCTACTATATTAAAACGACTTTGTAAATTGCGCAGAGTAAAACATAGGTGGCTATAATCGACCCCTGAATCTAGTATTCAAACTGTGCACATCCGATCGAAATATAATCTTATTATAGAGATATGGAGGACTTTTGTACCATAATATGGAATGAAATAAACGGCCCTCGCGGAGTAGCCTTTTAAATAATATAGATAAACACTTCAATGACACCAGCTTATGGGATACTTACAGGTATATTTTGAAGTATTCCATATGAATACCTCAAACAAGATTTCTGCAAGAGCTCAATCATCTTAGCATCAACTGTGGTTTTTGACCCTTAAAACACATCACAGTAATTCATATGGTGTCCAATGTTAATTTTATCAAATGCTTTGGAGTAATCTAATAGCACTAGTACAGATGTTCTACCGATATCATTATTTCTTACTATATTCTTAATTAGGTCCAGCAAAGCAGTAGTACAATTATATCCTTTACGGAAACCAGACAAAAGCTTTGATAGTGTTGGCAAAATCCATATTGGCCTAATGTCATTAAAATATGTTATATCTTTTTTTTTGGAAATGCTGTTATTTTAGATATTTTCCATATATCCGGAAAATCTTTTCAAGTTTAATATTTCACACCGAAGGTTCCAATAGAAAAAGTGATGTAACTGAATAAATCAAACATGTTTTTGAACAACTGACAAAATTCAAATTAAATTTAGTATAAAATATTTTATTTTAGGTAGTTTAATCCTTACTGGTATACAAAAAGAGCTAAATTCCATTTATAGGGTTCTTTCCCTTCATTTTCGACGGTATAAGACGGGCGGCTTCACGTTGGTCATATATTCATTGAAGCTGCCCAAAAACTGGCACAACCGACAAAATCATCACAAAAATCCACATTAAATTATGCCAGAAATCTATATTAAATGATTACCGAGTGAATATATACAGGCTTGCTGACATTGTAAACATCTAGATAGACCGTGTCCACTACATTTTGCACAATGTTTCGAATAATGATTTCCCAAGACTAATTTAAACTCGTATCTGCTGAGATTTTTCTATGTTTTATATCAGTAGATGAAAAAGAGATTTACCGACAAAGCAGCAGTCTAAACAGTGGGTGAAAGTAGGATATAAGTGCGCTAAAGCAGCGAAAAGGCAAGATATTCACCCTTCAATACAGGACCGATTGAAATGTGTCTTGAACTGTTACTGCAAAACTCCCTGATCTACGCTTCCAAGTTCTTTCACATGCGTCGTATTCTCTGGATTTGATATTCAGCAATTATATCCTCTTCCCAAACCTTAAGAAATGGTTTGTTGGACGAAGTTTGACTTCAAATATTGTGATCAAAGCTGTGAAAACCGCTTGTATTGGATAAATCATATGAAAATACTTAAAAAATTTAACCTCGTTGGTTTAAATGTAAAAATGAAAGAATCTCAAAAATCTTATGTCTTCTTTCTCTGACCGAGAAGAACTTTTCGAACTACTCTCGTAGTACACCTACATTTGACGAAGGACTAGAACTTCTAGCTTATAAAAATGAAATTACGAAATCTTTAAAGTCACACTGTGTCACAAAGTCACAAGTTTTTTTCACGTTTTTCTAGACTATGCATTATTCAAACTGATTTGTTTAAAAATGCTCACATGTAAATGTAAATAAATATGATAATTTATACATGTTTTGAACTTTTGTTAATGTAAAAGCCGTAAATGTTTTTTAAAAATTTTATCAAATTATAAAAGGTTAAACGTAAACTTTTTTTCATTCTCCATTTCTCCCTTACAAATTTTATCATATTAAATATGGTACTTTAACTGCCTGAGGCGATTTATGCCATTAGAGTGTCCTGAATTTTATAAATCGGTATAAAAGCATAAAATGGATGCAAGTTTAAATTATACGTAACATTTAAAAATGTTTATTTTAATTAATTTCTTATTATAATTTTATTATTGTTTATTTCAAGAAAATCTGAATCTATTGTTATTGCAAACGTTTTTGAAATAGCAGATAATCATTAACAAGAAGCACAATATATTCTATAACCAATGGCGGCTCATTAGGGAGGGCGTTAGGGCGCCGTCCCTCCGGCATTTATCACAGTAAACAATTTTTCAGAGCAAAACACCTTATTTTATTTCCGTTCAGTTTCCTTTAACTAATTTTAAGATGTTATTAAAAATTAAAATCTCCAAATGTAGAAGACCGTCTATCGACCGAACATACCAAATAATGCGGATAAAAATTCCATCCTTTCGCCACAATTTTTACATCATTGGTCGGACGTTTACTTCTAGCGATCATACGCCACGTCCATTTATCTTGTCGTTGGCGCTACATGTTTTTTTGGTTGTCAGAATTCGAGAGTTTAACTATTTTCTAAAACATACGATTTGGACGTAGATTACCTGCGACCGAGGGTATCGGTAATTAGTGTTAAACGCTGATTTGACGGGCATGGAGCGTTTGATATGTCTCGCGTCGCGTATTTCGTTCGCCTCGTGAATACTTGTTTTGATTTGGGATTTGCAACGTGTGTACACACTAAGTAGTACTTTTCAAATAAAAATATTCATTATGAAGGTATCTGATTTAAAACAGTTAATAATGATTAATTTAGGTTTTTTTCCGATTTTTTTCGAATTTTCTCTATTGATTTGCAGTTACAATAAACTGTTTGAATGGTTTACTCTTTGGGAAACGGTAAGTACCTACTTATTCATTGTTTTATCTGCGCAACAAGCAACAACCCATCCTCCAATGTCCTTGTAAGTAGTAACAATACACAATTTGAATGTTTTCCTGGTTCATCTTCTGGATAGGGTTTCAGTAGCACGATAAGTAAAAAGGAGGAAGGGGAAAGTAAAAAAAAATCTTCAGCAGCATTATTTTGTTCTACACCCTCCCACTTTAAAAACCCACGAGCCACCACTGTCTATAACGAAAATAAACCACTCTCTAAAAAATCATAATTTAATGACTTGATCAGATCGCAAAATAAAAGATCGCTTAAATAAAAAAAAATATCCAGTTTAAAGAGATAGTTCTACATTGTCTCCTTCAAAGTAATTGCTTTGAGAACCACACAAAGCTGAAGACGGTTTGTCGACTCTTCGTAACAGTGCTGGAACTCAGAAACTGGAAATGCGTTCAGCTGGTTGATTACGACGTTTTCACTGTTGCCCAATATTCCAAAATTGTGTGCTTTAAGGTGAATTTTCAATCTTGGGAAAAGGAAGAAGTGTGGTGATTAAAGGGGTTGCGAACCCATAAGGATATATTTACTTACCAAAAACTCGTTAATTGAAATCGCTGTGTGGTAAGGGGCATTGTCGTGATACAGCACCCAGATATTTATGATGTTCAATTTCACATGACCCTTTTTCAAAGTATTTCAAGAACCCCTCGGTAAAATACTGGGTAACCGTTTGATATTGAGGCTCAAATTCATTATGGGCGATCCCCTTGCTATCAAAAAAGCTAATCAGCATACTTGTGATTTTTGATTTGTTCGTTCTGGCTTTTTTTGGCTTTGATGAGGTTGGAGTGTGCCATTCCTTGCCCTGACACTTTGTTTTCGGGTCGTATTGAAAAATCCAAGAATCATTGGAGAATCAATTTAGGAGGGTTTTCAAACCCTTCTAAAAAGTCAAGGCATGTTTCCCTCCTGTTGCATAGTTGTTAAGTTCTTCCGGTTGAAGGCCTTCCTCTACGAGCTTCATATTTAATTTGAGTTTTGACCTTTTAAGATCGCCTTAAACCACCAGAAAACCTGGACTCTTAACAATATTCTGTTTCCAATGACCTACTGAAGTTTTGCAAAGGTTTCTGTCAAGTCTGAAATAAAACTTGGTAGAGCACCATTACTCCTCATTTTCAGAATGCACTAGAAAAAAATCAGATTTACAAAAAGAATTGATTCGGACCGCCAAAATAACTCTAAGAAGTTCAAACTCGTATTAGAGATGCATGAAATATTTGCTTGTCCCCCCCGCTAATAGGAAGTTGCTAGATTGAACGCTACACCACTAGTGTTAGTGCTTTGTTTAGATGCCTATTACACAGCCTTAGATTACACATTGCCTCTTACACATCCTTAGCCTTAGAAGCCAAGGCTCACTAACGGGTTACAGCACCACAGGAAAAAGAAGAAAAATTTAAATAATGTTGTGTTTTCTTTGTCAAACCAACAACTTTTCGAACGACTCCTGCATTAGCAATCTAGGTTATTGGCAATCAACTACACAGCTGTTCTGAAACTAGATTTTCGAAAAATTGATGATTTAAATTGTGAAAATCCTTTTAAATTAAATGATAATTTATCGTAAATTTTCAAGATTAGGCTTAAAATTTACTATGATGGACTAAGTAATCGTTTTGAAATAAGGGCTATATAACAGGTCCTTCAAATGTATCGATTTTTTTTAATTCTTGAATAAAACCAGATGGCGTTGTGAATTTGCCTAGGTCTAGTCTCATTTCAGAAGTGTAATGTATGACATTTATAAAAATGAAGTCTAGTCTCATTTCAGAAGTGTAATTACAGTAATGTAATTATAAAAGTGGAGTCGTACAGAGCACAACGCGCTAAAATTGTTAAATAATTTTACGAGAATGGGCGTTCAGTGAAAAATATTTCACTAAACTGTGGTCTTGTGTGGTCAAACTTGTGGTCATTCACAAGAGCATATTGATTTAGTACGTGAAAGTGTTCCTGAAGACGCAGAAATTTTCATTAGTCGACGTTCACAATAATTTGGATTCAGTGAATCCACAACATGGCGTATTTTACGAAAGGATTTAGCTCTGAAGGCATATATGGTTCAAATAACACAGGAACTAAAGCCACTGGACCATTTAAAATGCCGTGCATTTATCAATTGGATCAAAGAATAAACAGATGATTTTTTATTTCATTTTGCACTGATTTCTGGGAAAAAATCTTTTCAGATGAAGCACATTTTGAAACTAGTGGCTATGTTAATAAACAAAATAGCTACATTTGGGATGAGGAAATTCAATGATTGATTCATGAGAAACCTTTACTTAGTTATCTATCACTTTTATTTTTAAACAAAATTTGTGTGGCTATGGTTTCGTAAAACGACTTTACATTCTCAAACACTACTTTAAAACTGTGTTGTGATAACATTGTTTGATATATTTTTGTGATAGATAACAAAGTCAAAAATTGTTTTATTCCATTTTAAAAAATGAACTATCACAAAGTAACGGACAAATCAATCAATAATTAGAAATCTTTACATCTTAAATGAATCACAAACAGTCAATTATGGTCAGGAGGTGAAATTGGACCGTATTTTTTTCATAATGCTACTGGTGAAGCTGTAATTGTGAATGGTGTTCGATATCGTGAAATGATAACTATATTTTTGTGAGCTTAATTGAATAATATTGATCTGGAGGATATATATGGTCCAACAGGATGGCACTACACCTCACCCTGCTAATGAAACAATTTATTTATTTGAGAGAAAATATCCTGGTTGAGTGATTGCAAGATATGATGATGTTAACTGGCAACCAAGATTATGTGATTTGACACCTTTGGACAATTTTTTTGGGGTTACGTAAAAACCATATCTATAAGAACAATCCACACTCGATCCTTAAACTTAAGCATTAAATTATTCGAGTCATTGGTGAGATATTGGTGAGATGCTAAAATGTCACCCAAATTTTGACAAAAGAGTGGATGTCTGTGGAGCTGCATGAGGTGGTTATTTGGCAGATATTGTCGTTCGTGTTTAAATGTCATTGAAATCAAGTCGAATTCTGTGTTTTATTCAAGAATTTAAAAAACCGCTCAATTTGAAAAACCCTTTACCAATACAACTGATAAAAAAATTACTATTTGTGTTTTATTGGATTAATCCCAATACTTTATTATTTGAGTTTTATGAATTTTTCAAAAATCTGACAATATTGTAATAGAACTTTCCGGTATTTGTATCCTTGTGCTATTTTCTACATCCACTAGTGCATTTTATGGCTGCTATACCATCTATACTGCAGCGGCATTATTAAAATTTTTGAAATAACTTAGGCCATCATGCGACGTTTACCATCGTCTATACTGTATCGCACAAATAAGTAAATACCGGACATATCACCGTATTCATCAACGAAGGAATGCTATAAAGAAACTCTCGACATTTATTTCAACTTTGCTTATTTTATCTTTTAATAGTCGAACTTAGTTCGAGTTTTTTAGTATCTAAATTTTAATTTTATAATATTTTTATTGAACAAGAAAACATATATGGATTTGGTTTCTTCTTCTCAACGAGTGATTTAAACCTTTATATGTAGAGGATAGCAAGGACGCTTATAAAGGCCAGTACAACTGAGCTTTTGGAAAGTTTTACAACCAAAACTCACAGAATAACTGACTGCGGATGACATTGTAATAACAGCAAGCGTGAATATGAGATTATAGAGTACCATGTAGTAATAGGTAGACAAAGAAAAATCTGACAAGAAGAAGATTCTCTAGATTAGAACTAGATTGCTTATCTAGTTCAGAGTAGAAATCCAGAAAAGACAATTCTCAATATCAATATTCTTTCTTCACCTGCACCATCACCTTGTTTATCACCCAAAGAACAGAGATCCTGAGGAAAGTCTTGAGAAATTACTGGTTGATAAGAATCGCAATAATCAGCTAAAAATATCTGATATTTAAATATACGGTTTACCATGCGGTATGAACTTTCGGTTCTTTATTATGAAATAATCCTTTTTTTTACAGTAAAATAACTTTATTTGGTGATTTACGACGGTTATTGCAAACATCTCTAAGAACATGTTCGGAAAGGCTTCCGCGGTCGTTATTATTAGAATTATTAGATTTTCGGGTAGAACCGCCTTTTAGATTTGTAAAATCTCGACGTTTCGGCTTCCACTTTGAAGCCATTTTCAAGAGAATCTAGTTGATTTACTCCGAGGCCTTAATCTGCCTACTCTCCAGAGTTCACAACTAGAAAAAAGAACCTTTTCAGTTCTACTTGAGGACGTAGTAATTCTAATATATATATATATATATATATATATATATATATATATATATATATATATATATATATATATATATATATCTATATATATATATATATATATATATATATATATATATATATATATATATATATATATATATATATACCGTGTGTCCCAGCCAAATGGAATAAATTCGTTAATAAATAATTGGGGGTTCGGAAAAACGCTCGAACACGTCGATTGGTATTTTTAGATGCATTTTTATCAAGAATTTTTTTTTATACAGGGTGTGTCATGTAACAGTGGCCAATACCAACTATGGCCAATTGATAACAGTGGCCAATACCAACTTCCTTATTTAAAATACAACACCCTATATATTATTTAATTTTTGGATTCTCTAGGAAATTCTAGACATATTTCATGTAAAAAATATCCTAGACTTATCTTCAAATGGAAATTTGATTTCGGAAATATTAAATAATTCTTCGAACATTATCAGCAAATAGGCAAAGATAAAAAATCAGGTTTTCAAAAATACAAATTTGTTGTATGAAACCTGAAAAAAATCAACGTGCCTTTTAAATTAGTTTTCTTTGACGTGTGTGATTCATTTGATTTAAACATGGTGTATTTATCAGAGAGTCATAAAAAGACTATCTTAATGATGATAGGTTATGGAAATAGGACACGAACTCAAGCCGAAGTTATTCGTCTCTTTAGGGAAAAATAGCCTGACTTACCACCCATATCCCAAGGTACAGTATGTAAAGTTGAAAAACAATTTAGAGAACTGGGACACGTGAGACAAATTAAGAAGGAAGCAGCTCGGCAAGTTATCTTGGAAAACAATGTTGGTCGCTCTTCGGTTGCCAGAATATTGAAAAAGAATAAAATGCATCCGTATAAGCTACAGCCTACTCAAGAGCTTAGTGAAGACGACTTCGACAGGAAAATGGATTTTTGCGAACAAATGATGCACAGAATATACAACAACCTTCTGAGAGTGGAAAACGTTTTATTTTCTGAAGAATCTACTTTTACTCTTCATGGGCATGTCAATCGCCAGAACTGTCGTTATTTGTCGAGAGAAAATCCTCACTGGATGCGGGAAATTCACACACAAAGATTTGAAAAGATTAATGTCTGGGCAGGTATTATAGGAGATCAAATAATTGGTCTAATATTTTTCGATCAAAATTTAAATAGGGTAAATTACTTAGACTTTCTCCAAAACCAGCTCATTCCAAATCTTATAAATTTGTACCCTAACAGAAGAAATCCTCAATTGCTAGCCGACACAATTTGGTTCCAACAAGATGGAGCACCCCCCATTATCAAGTTAATGTGCGGCAGTACCTCGATAATGTGTTTCCAAATCGATGGATTGGGAGTAGAGGGCCACTAGAATGGCCACCAAGGTTCCCGGACCTCACTCCGTTGGATTTTTTTTATGGGGATATCTCAAAAGCGTCGTATACAAAACCAAGCCACAAGATCTGAATGATTTAAGAGGACGCATTACCGACAGCATTAGGTCAATTACGCCACAAACATTAAATAATATCAGGAATCGGTTTTACTTGAGGTTGGGGTTTGCCAGGACGTCCAGGGTTCACAATTCGAGCATTTGTTAGATTAAATGTTTTAAATAAAAAATTTATACAAAAACTAAATAGTCTTGAAATTTCCACAATTTTGTTTACAGTGTTAAAAAAAGTATAGTTGCGCATTTTTCCAACGAAAACCTTTTATACAGGGTATGTCATGTAACAGAGGCCAATACCATCTTTCTATTGTGTGTTGTAGCGAATTTCTGTAATCAAATAATTTTCAAAAAAAAAATCAAAAAAATCAGTTAATTTTTGCAAGAAATCTGAAAACACTTAATATTTCCGAAACAGTTGAAGATAATTCTAGGATATTTTACATGAAAGATGTCTAAAATTTCCTGAATAATCCAAAAATTAAATTATATACAGGGTGTTGTATTTAAAATAAGAAAGTTGGTATTGGTCACTGTTACATGACACACCCTGTATAAAAAAAAAATTGTTGATAAAAATGAGCATCTAAAAATACCAATCGACGTATTCGAGTGTTTTTTCGAACACGCCCCCATTTATTTATTAACGAATTTATTCCATTTGGCTGGGACACACGGTATATATATATATATATATATATATATATATATATATATATATATATATATATATATATATATATATATATATGTATATATATATATATATATATATATACACAGTTGGGAACTGTGTTATTAACACAGTGTTAATAACACGGGTGGTTCTTCAAACCTAACCAAGTGAATAGCTTTAGCTCTGACGTTGGAAAAGTTCCGATGCCATGGGACTGACAGTACCACCAAGTCACATCGGCTCATCACGGCTCGTCTAACCTGAGAATAAGCCGTTTAACACCTCCAGAAACAACCAAGCATAAGAACAGAGAAGAACAGCATCTCATTCACCACCTAATTCGACAGCGATGACTTATAACCACCACGACAGATTCAACATCCTAATCAAGAATAAACTTCCACCGGATCTGGTGCTCGCAGGTCAGGTTCGGAGCAGTAACCCCTTTTTCTAACATGATCGATTAACCTCGATATAACACCATGAAGGCATGGTCAACCTCGCCAAAAAGACGGCGACTAAAAATCCGTCAAATCACCGTCGCGTCCGGCGTGAAATAGACGTGTTCGGCAATCATGCCGAAGTAAGGGCCCTAGGGTTAACTTGACGACCAGGACAAGTAGTAGTTGTAGTATATATATGTATATATATATATATATATATATATATATATATATATATATATATATATATATATATATATATATATATATACAAACTACAAATTTCGTATCTACGCCGCTTGGCTTGCAAGTCAAAGCAAGACTGTGTCACTATTATGAAAACAATGAACTAGTAGATATAATAGCTTTGTTCAAGCAACGATTTGAAACCGTTTGAAATCGTGGCTAGAACAAAGCTATAATTAATTTATGGGGAGTGCCAACCAATGGTGGCTCGTGAGGGAGGGCGTTGGGGCACCGCCCCTCCAGCATTTATCACAGTAAACAATTTTTCAGAACAAAACACCATATTTTATTTCCGTTCAGTTTCTATCATTTAACTTATTTTCCTCATTCACTTCCTGTATAGGGTTTCAATAGCACGAAAAGTAAAAAGGAGGAAGAGGAAAGCAAAAATAAATCTTCGGCAGCACTATTTTTTTCTACGACCTCCCACTTTAAAAACCCACGAGCCGCCACTGGTGCCAACAAAATGCAGCATATTGTTTTGTACGTGGAACGGTTTCCTCTAAGAAATCATCCGACTTGGCGAATGTTTGTAAATTTATTTACAAGACTTCGCGACACAGGCTATTTAAAGGCACAACGAGGAGGTCACGCTAGAAGACGTTCTCCATGCGAAATAGTACAGATTGAGGAAGAAATTTTAGAAATTGTCGAAAACGAGCCAAAAATGAGCAGTAGGTCTATAACAGGTCAAGTTGAAGTTAATCATAATAAAGTGTGGAAGACTATAGTGGATAAGAACACTTTTATTTCTATCATTATCAACGGGTACAAGCGTTATAATCTGAATATTATCTTAGAAGAATTACATTTTGTCAATAACTTTTACATCAATACAACAGTAATGAAAATGATACCAAATTTATTTGGCTGACATTTACAAATATGGAATATATGATTTTTGCTAAATTGACTTTTCTTTGCGAGTTCTACAACGCAGTGATCGAGACTATCAAAAAGTTAGGTCTGTTTTCAAATTTTATAACTGCTTATTACTTCATTATTTTGCAACATTTATATAAATGACTCAAATTTGAAAACACCCTATATATATCCACCCCATATATATATATATATATATATATATATATATATATATATATATATATATATATATATATATATATATATAGGGTGTATATATTATTTTCTTTTTTCTTTATCTGCATCTTGTCCTCTTACAATTTTTTATTTCCCGTCTCGTGTTCTTTGACATTTATATTATGGGGCTGGGTATGTTGATCTTCTCTGTCGTTCCATTTCTATATTTTTCCATCTCTATATTTTTTTTCCATTTCCATATTTTGCCAATTTTTGGTAACGTATTTTTATTCTAGCACTCGCATTTCTCTCTTGTCTCACTGTATCTCTTATAAAATTTTAAATTGTCTATTCCCTGTAGGTCAACTATGAATGAATAAAAATATATGTTATTTTATAATATAATATAATAATAATATTATTATATAAATATATATGTTATTATATATATATATATATATATATATATATATATATATATATATATATATATATATATATATATATAAGAAAAAGAAACACTCTCACTTAAACTAAGATTTGTAGCAATTCTGTTTCGACAGATTCCTCGTCTGACAACTATTTGTCACGTGTCACTTATAAGGATAAGCGGTTTCCAAAGCCGTACCTTTTTAACTGTTCGCTTGCAATTATTTTATATCTCAGTCACGTATTACGCCTCATTCTTAAATGCATTATTGATGTGAGATATAAACAAACGAAAAGAGAGGTATTCGATGAAAAATAAATGATGTATATCTATATGGAACCAGTTTTCTCGCCAATCATTCCATAACAAATTTTTACGAAGAAATTTCATATTCTTTTTGTCGGTTCAATTTTTTTCTTCTTCTGAAACTGGAATTTTAGTTATTAGCATTTTTGGAATATGTTGAAAAAATACTCAAAACAAGATACAAAATATGTATAAAATGTTAAGAAAATTTAATCAATCTTAATATCTATAATATATATCATCTTATCTATATCAATCTTAATATCTATATATATATATATATATATATATATATATATATATATATATATATATATATATATATATCTATATATATATATATATATATATATATATATATATATATATATATATATATATATATATATATATATATATATATATATATATATATATATATATATATATATATATATATATATATATATATATAACTTTAATTTTAACGATATAAAAATGACATAATACCATTAATTTCAGAAATGATACAGATAATTTAAGTTGTATATATAATAACGTTATTAAATAATAAATTTTCATAATTTTTTATTTTTGCATCTAATATTACACATAACAAATTCAAAACAATTTGGTTATAATAAAAAACAAAAATTTAAGTCAAACATGTCATTTAATTTTTTTTTTTTAAATTATCACATTCTTTAAAAAAATTTAAAAATTAATTGTTTAATTTCATATTGGTATATTTTTAAATGTAAGTTTGTGTTTTTTATAAAAGTTTTATGTATTGTAGAATTATTCTGAGGATGGTTCTTTGTTTGAACCGAAACGTTAATAAAAAAATTAAAAATTAAACATTAATTACTGACCAAAAATCCCAATAAATAAAAATAATAATAATAATAATAATTTCGTTTGTTTATTAAGCTTTTTTGATAAAGAAAAATACTGTTGAAGCAAAACAATGGCTTGAAAAACATTACCAGGACCCTGCCCCAAGAAAATCAACCATTTTTGATTGGTATGTTGAATTGCTCTGATGCCCTTGATGTTGAACGCGTTGAACCTCCAAATGGGGTGGTTACACAGACAACATCAGAAAAATACACAACATTATTTCGCAAAACATTAAAGTAAAGCTGCAGGAGATAGGTGATATTATTAAGATATTGAAAGGAAGTGTTTACACCATTTTGCATAAACTTTTGGGAATGCGTAAAATGCTATCGAAAAGGAAATCGCGTTTGCTCACGGACAAAAATAACAACGTGTTGATGATTCTGAACAATGTTTGAACAATGAAACATGGATCCATCACTACACACTAGAGTAAAATCGTCAGTCAGCTGAGTAGACAGCAGCCGGTGAAAGTCGTTCAAAGCTACCAAAAAACACAACCATCGGCAGGCAAGGATATGGCCTTTGTATTTTGGAACGCGCATGGGATATTTTTCATCGATTATCTCGAGAAAGGTAAAACCATCACTAGCGAATATTACTGAGCGTTATTGGTTAGTTTGAGGGAGGTTGAAGGATATAGGTTTTCTTTTCTGAATTTACAGTGACAATGTAAATTGTTTTAGACACTGATATTCGGAATTATTGCAACTAATAGTACAACGATCAAAAAGATCGCAAAAAAGGTTCCAAATGAACAAAAAAAGTACAGTTTCACCAAGACAATGCACCGTGTCACAAATCGTTTACAACAATGGCAAAATTGCATAAATTGCACTTCGAATTGATTCCTCAACCACTGTATTCTCTATATCTGGCCCTCAGCGACTATTTCTTGCTCTCAGACTTCAAAAAAATGCTCACTGAAAAGAAATTTCGCACCAATGAAGAGGTAATTGCCGAATTTCAAGGATATTAGGAAGATTTATATATATATATATATATATATATATATATATATATATATATATATATATATATATATATATACATATATATGTATATATATATATATATATATATATATATATATATATATATATATATTCATATATATATATATATATATGTATATATATATATATATATATATATATATATATATATATATATATTCATATATATATATATATATATATATATATATATATATATATATATATATATATATATATATATATATATATATATATATATATATATATATCGTCTGTAAATTTGTGGATTTCAAAAAAGCATATGATTCTATTGACTGCGAATCTTTATTCCGAATCTTGAAAGAACAAGGACTAGATCTGGAAAAGCTGGCAATTATTAAAGCAACATTAACTAACACAAGGTCAAAAGTTAAATTCATGGGTGACATCTCAGAGCCCTTCGAAATTAAAACTGGACTGGACTGGGGGATGGGGGATTATGGATTTAATTGTGTTCTAGAAAAAGTAATACAGGAGTGGCGTGAGAAAAAGTCGACCCTGAATATTGACCAGCACATAAAACGGAGGAGAACCAACATCAAAATTGATTGTCTGGTGTTTGCTGATGATCTGGCAATTTTGGCTCAAGATGTATTAACGGCACAGAAACAGATTGAAATCCTAAAAGAAAAAACAGAAAAGGTAGAACTACAAATTTCCTTTGAAAAGACACGATACATGACCTGCAAAAAACTAAGAACACCATTTCTAAAAACAAAATATGGTAACATCAAACGAGTTTCTCAATTCAAATATCTGGGTAATCATGGAAAGTGGGTTGGAAAAAGCGGCCAATAAGCGTAGATGTCAAAAAATGGAAACGGCATTGAGACTTACACAAAATATTTACAACAAAAAATGCATATCTAATACAAAACTGAGACATTAGAACACAGTTATTAAGCCACAATGTCTATATACAGACAGAAACGCTCATTTTGAATAGAAAGAGAGACATCGAGGACATTGAAAAGAAGGAAAGAATTCGAATTTTATGAAAATAGCAGCAAAGATAAAGTAGAAATAATTAAATGGATTGCTGCAATTAAAGAGGACCTAAGATCAGCAAATATTACACAAAGTGAAATTCAGGATAGAGGCTGTTTCAGACACAAGGTTAACGTTTGGAAGGTTGGCCAGAGAGAAAAATGTAGGAAGACTGGAACAAAAAAGCTCATAGCGAAAGAATGATATTAGTATGGGCGCAAAGGAAGGCTACCAACAACAAACGCCTCTAATTGTACTTCGCGTGGTCCACCAGGGCCCATACGTGAATAATATATATGTATATATATATATATATATATATATATATATATATATATATATATATATATATATATATATATATATATATATATTAAGTTATACAAAGATAGTTGAAATTTGCATCAAACTTATAATTACATTTTTCCATCCGGCACAGTCAAACCTCTGGAATTCCAAATTGAAACCGAGATCCTCTCATGCCAATATAGGTTTTCTTTTCTGAATTTGCAGTGACAATATAAATTAATTTAGATACTGAAATCCGCAATTTTTTCAACTAATACTACAAACAATCAAAATATAAGGAGATTTATATAAATAAAACACAAGTATTTATTTATTCAACCGAATTTATCGTGTCTCCTTTAAAGTAATCACCCCGTACTTCAATGCAGTTATTCCAACGTTTTTTCCACTCTTCGAAACATTTTTTTATTCTCAACTTCTGGTGTTTCCTTTAAAGTGACCAGCGAACTCTTTTAAACGGCTTCCATGGACTCAAATCGGAGACCACGAAGTAATTTCTTCCATCGAAAAACAGAAAAAATCACAGGATACCATATCCGGTGAATTTAGTGTTTGTCGAATGATATTTTTCTAATTTTTAGCGAGAAATTGACTTGCGATGTGCGATGGTGCACGCATTTTTTGGGCTAGAAATATGGGCGGTTTTTTCGAATGAACTCTTTGTAAACAATATCACGGTAGTCGAAGAAAACAATTAACATGACCTTGAATTTTGACCACCTTTAACGTGTTTTTTCGGCATTAGTTCATTTTTAACACTATATTTACTTATATCGTTTCTGGATCGTATACATAGATCAAGGTCTCCTTATCAGTAATTATGCATTTCGGAATGTCATAATCCAAAAAAAAACATCTCTTAGGCGACTTCAATAATGCGATGTTTTTCGAAAAAAAAATCATTGTCTTCGCAACAATATGAGAAGAGACACGAGAGATTTACTGATATATAAAGCGCACGAACTTCTGAAACAAGAGTCACCTTGACGATCCGGAAGAAAAGTCGGCGCTTTGATCTATCTCAATTGGTAAGAGTATAATATCTAGTAAGAGTGATACTCACCCCTCAATCATATCGGTAACCATGCTGGAGAAGTCCAGACACCCGATTTTAATGGATATAGATTTTACATTAACTGAAGTTAAAGCACCCTTAATAAAGTCTGAAGTTTACGATGCGATTCATTGAAAAGAATATCGTGAAAATGGTTTGAATAATTCAGTGATGATTCAAAAAACCGAATAAATTTGAAAAAGCAGAATTACAAAAATTATTGAAAGAAAGTTCAAGATGGTTATAAATATGAAATGTGTGATCACTTTCCAATGGCATCTTATCTTTATAGAAGAATGCACCCACCTATGTCCTATTGTCTTGCACCGATGACGTCAACTTTGAAATTTTCATCCATCTCCCATATTTACCTGATTTAACCCCACTTGTTAATTATCTATTATTGTGAAAAACTATATTTGTTATTCTAAAATTAATAAAATACTATTAGTTCGAAAACGTGTCGTTATTTTAATTATCTCAATCTGAATATACTCACATAAAGTGACAATGATATGTCCAATTTGTAATTATTTTTAGGTTTGCAAGATTATCAGAAAAGCCAGAATGGAGATTTTATAATTCTGGCACATCTCGTTAATCTAAAGTCACACATAATTTTAACCGAAAACAAAGCTGTATAAAGCCCTTTGTTTCCCAATGTCGTTTCATTGTAACAATCTCTGGAATAATTTTGCCATTTTCTGTATTAGGGAGCACAAGCAACCACTTTGGAAGTTAAACTTTTATCGTTTAGATAGAAATAAATATATAAATATAAAATATATAAATTTAAGTGCAAATTTGAAAATTTTCTAAAACTTAAGAGTTACAGAAATTCTGAAATTTTATTTATAATACTAAAACAAACTATAAAGTATTATTTATGTATAAATAGTAATGAATTGACTTCGTTGTTGTTAATCCACGTGGTTTGACAAAAAGATGTGTCAACAGCGCAATTGTGTTTACATTAAATATATATATATATATATATATATATATATATATATATATATATATATATATATATATATATATATATATATATATATGGTTTTTTGAGATTTTCCGTCAATTATATTAATAAAATTATTATTTTTTTACTATTTTATTAACATTTCGGTTTATTTTATAAAACCATCCTCAAAACAATTACAATTCAGCTATATCTTATGGAATAATGATTTTTTTAAATTTTTTATATGAAATATGACATTTTTTGTTTAATTAAACTCAAACTTAAACAAAAAATTTAGATATAAAAAATAGCTTCTACTAATTAAAATGTCGAATAAAAAATATCTAGAGATAGGTCCTGGTACATAATGGAGGGTTTACTGCAAGAAAAGTCTCCTGCTTACAAAAAAACGAACGATTCATTAATATACAGGGGAACAAATTAGTGCAACATTCAGTGTAGATATCTCTGATATGTCTGATAGAACATATACGGATAGCATTGATCGAACTCTTGAATAACTGCATCGACCATCAGCAACTTTAAGTTAGTTTGAAGCAGGTGAAACGGGCCTCGGATACCTTGCCACAAGAAGGCATAGATCATCTAATCCGGTCTATAAGTCGCTAAATTACAGTATTATACGAGGGTAGTCTGAATAGTTTGCAGACTGATGACTGTTAAACAATAACTGAGCATCTAATATTCTGAAGTTATCTTTCAACGCATGCGCAATTATATTACCAGAATATTTTTGACGAGTAACGCCATCTTCATATTGAGACTGGAAACTTTTCACACTACCCTCGTAATAAGTGTAGTAATTTTTATCATTACATAACACCGTTATGGTATACACAAAGACTACAAAATTAGTCCAACAAAATATATTTTTCATAGTGTTGCACTTTATTTATTCTTCAGTATACAACAGTCATCGCAAATAACGTAACACAAAACAGCTAAATCTCTCTATTTGCATGGTAGAATCTTTAGGCGTTTGTAGACTTTTATCAATTCGACATCTCGAATACACCCCGTTTGTGGTATGTTTCAAGTTTAAATGAGTCTTTTCAAATAAAATAATCTTGATGACATTGTGGCAAAACATATTTCCAAACAAATTGGTATTTTAAGGCCTATATAAATGTTTCATACACCAGTGGACTACATAATGATACTTCAAATATTACACAGTTCATTTTGAAATTTTAATCTAATTTATTTATTATTATTGAATATTTTTTATAAAGTGCTATGTAGATATATTCACTGGATCACTGAAATTTTAAAAATAGTCGTTTTATGTATATATGTCGTGTATATCCACAAAAATCTTCAAGTATAAGAAACTGCGCGATATTAGAAGAGACACAAATTAATGAATATAAGTAGCTTTATCGTCTTTAAAAAATATTCTCATTTTGCGTGAATAGGCGGGTTGTTTTCGATTTTATACAGATATAGCGCGAGTATGTCCAAATGATATACGAGGTATGTAAATAAAGCAAGTAGACTGGTGGTATAGCGTTCGATCTGGTAATACTATTGTCTTCCCCTTGTGGGAGGGGGCGATATACCAACATCTGATACATCTTAAGTGAAGTTTAAACTCCCTAGAGTGACTTATGTTCTGAAAATCAGTCAAAAGAATTTCGAGCATCGGTGACATCGTAGTCATTTCGATAGACCATCGTTTCTCAACCTGGGGGTCGCGTTATGGAATATGAGGGATCGCAATGCGTTCAAAAAATAAGACCCTTATACGAAACATATTTTTATTAAAGTATTTTTAATTTATAAACAGATGTTAGAACATTAAATATTACCAGGTAATAACATAGTAAAATAAACCTAAATAAAGTAATAGCCAAAGTTATTCGAAATAATAATTAAATGCGACGGATGATTTTGTTTTTCACTTAAAAGTTTTTCTATACGTGGATCGTTATTACAAGCACACATAAGCAAATTATTTCCGAGTGCTAATAGATGATTTTTATATTCAGTTTTTAAGTCACCATAGATGGGAAGCTTTTTTCGCATCGTCGTGCAAGCCAAAACTTATCTAAATCTTAAATTAAAAATTCTAGTTCTAAAGTTTTGTCAAGTGATATTTCAATAAGTTGGTTTTGAATTTCAATAGGAAATTCAGCGGAGGCAACAACATTTTCATCAAACGGATTAAGAACCCATCTTTTTGACAAATCATCGTTGCTATCTGAAAAATATTCCAATAACTAAATTTTACACGATCAATAACCGAATTTTCTAAATCCATATTTTTGGTAACATAATCCGAAGTTAAAGTGAATGCATCAAAATTGTCGTTTTCAAGGCGTATAATCCAATATCAAGCTTCTTAAAGAAGCTTCAAGCATCAGCGTCAGCTTCTTAATGTCTTTTTTTGTTACGTTTTTTTGTTACGTTTACTTTGTTTGTTTGTTTTTACAATACTTTGTCTGTCATTAGTAAAATGTTTTTGTTACGGTCTTGTAAACTCGTATTCAAGTCATTCAAAGGTGAAAATATACCACTCAAGTAAGCCAACGGTAATAAAGTTGTAAAAACTTGTAAAAAAAAACTCTCTTGTAAAAACTCTGAAAATGAGCATTTTTTATCTGTAAGATTTTCAATTCATCTCGCAATTTGAAAAGCCTCGTTAGAACTTTTTCTCACGACAACCACCTGACTGCAGTATGAAAAACCAATGAGTCGTATTTTCGGCTTATGGCAGAACATTTTGTAAATTATCTGGGATCTTTTTTGTACCAAGCACATTTCTATGTGTATATGTATTTAAATTTTACTATCGCACCGCTGTTCTTCCGCCTTATCGCTTTCGAGTCATCAGTACATACCCCAATGCATTTATTAAAGTCTAAGTTTTCATTTTGAGTATTAATAAAAACGTTAAAGAGTCCTTTGCCAGTTGCATGACAAGAGATTGATTTGCAAAATAGCATATTTTCTATAATGGACCCCTCGCATTCGTATCGGACAAAAAATTGCGCCAAGTTCGATGCATACGTGTCGCTTCATGCTTTCCGTGGACAGAACTTGATAACAAACAACACATTGCGACTTGTCTTCTAAGGCAATGAATCCATATTTTAAATATGCTTCATTGTACAATCTGGTCTCTTTCTTTACTGTTTTACCAGATATAGACGGTGTATTTCGCTTTGTCACAAATCCATTTTTTGTCTATTTTATTTAATATTATTAATTTATTTTATTACCACACTGTTATTAATTTATTTACCACTGATTGAGATAATAAATCGACCCCCGCGAGCGAGTCATTTTACAAAGTCATACAAGTGCAGACACAAGTTCGAATTGGTAAAAGTAATATAAGAATAAGGGGTTACACAGGTCTAGTAGTTCGATATTTGTAGCTGTGAGCGGTATTTCGGTATAAATCTAACTGCCCATTCACACATACATCCATCATTAACGGTTCGTTTTTAATACAAAGACATATAGATGATTCGGGTTTTTCACGATTCGTAAGCGTGTGAATACACTCGTAGGCGTTTATAAGCCATTCAAAAATAGAAACTATTCTTTATAAGTCACGATACTGAATAAAGGACGAATCGTCGCTGTGTTATCCGACCGATGTAAAAGTTTGATTAACGTCAAATTAACATTTAGTAGTGATAGGGTCGCTACGTTTTTTACTTACCTTTTTGGCTATTTTGAGGGTTGCGACACTAAAAAGGTTGAGAAGGGATGCGATAGACAATGCCCACTATATTTTATATGATACTTTGGATATAAAAAAGTTTTCCGCTCGATGGATGCTGCATTTGTTTACAGTCATCTTTTTAATACCATTATTATAATAATATTTGTCCAAACCATACAAAATGTGCTGTTGTCTCAGCTTTGATCTCATTATTTGAAATTAATTTTCGTCCAGGGACCCATTCCTTCGGGTTTAGGAATAGGAAATAATCGCTGGGAGCCAAATTCAGCGAATAGGGCACTTTGGAACGTAGATCACGGAGATTTGCAATAACAATCCCAAAACGTGTGTGGAGGTAGATTATTACAATGAAATAGCATTTTCATTTTGGTCAGATGTGGACATTCAATTTAAATAACACCCATTAGTTAGTATTAATCTTCTCTCATCAACTGTAATGCATTTTACTTGACACATATTTGGTCATAATTGTACCATGTATGGGTCAGCCCCTAACTCTTCGAAAGACTCTTGTAATCCAGGCTAATGGAAATCTTCCAATAATCATGTTCTATGCCAAATGTCCGTAGGAACGGAAGAAAAATCATTGAGCATAATGCACCATTAGAAAGCATAAAAACTAAGAAGTTTTTTCTGAAGTTTGACGTTGAATCAGTCTATTTTGAATATAATTGAAAGTATATGTAATGTGTAAACCAAACCAAACCTCAAAATTTAAAATATATCTAAAACCGATAAGAATTGGACCAAGGTAAACAGGAACTTCTTTCTTTGAAATTGAAATTATATAAAATATATACATTCTGTATTCTGTCTGAAATACAAACATGTCCACTTCAATCGAATTTCAACAAAAACCACTGTGATTTTTTCAAAACTGAACATAGATTCTTCCAAGGTCCACAGATATTAATAAAGCGCGATTTGAAAAATTGTTTTACCGTAAATTACATGACAAAGCAGTTGTAAATCATGTCATGTTATCAATTAGTTCTCATATAGATAACCATAAGTATGGTTTAATGTAGTTAAATTGATTAACAAGCCTCTTGATTAGATTTAATAGATTGAGAGTAACGTATTATCTAAATTGGTGTAGTATAAAATTTACATTACATAAACTACAAATTATATGCAAATTATGTTGTATACAAATTGCTAGTAGCATTATAGCATTATATGAGGATCGTTTAAAAAGTTCTCGTCCTGACTCAGAGATGGCGCAAGTATGATTATGATATTTATTAATATCATTATGATTCGTTAAAACCAGTGCTGCAAAGTTTTAATCACGAGCGTTTAGTTGCTTGTTTTTTAACAACGCAAACAAGTTTCGAAATTTTCTGTAAAATTGGTATTTTAACGAATTTAACTCCGATTGAAGATGACGAGCGCACAAGATGATCAAAACCGTCTCCGATCAACAACATCATCACAAGAATACACAATGTCTTATTAAATGATCGCCAACTGAAACGAGTTGGATGACATTGTAATGGTTTGTCCACACTTGTTCAACTTTTCTATTCAACATGCGTTTTAATGTGCCTTTTAACTTGCCACTCTGCTTGCATTAGCGTATTCTAACGCAGGGTAAGAGGTATGCCTCCTTCCTATCCACATGTTTGTGTCAGTTTCATTCGACACTTCTGGCGAGTTCAGTAAAGACGGTTTTTTAAAAACGTCAAAAACATTTTATTTTGTAAGTACCAGTGTAATTTTAGTTTCATAAATACATCTGACATTGTCATGTTAGTCGGTATGAGTGCTGCTGTGCTGGTGTTGATAAGAGCACGAAAAATAAGTGAAAAATACAGAAAATCTGTCACAGACATAGGAATATTTAGAATAATAAGCACTTCTCTACAGTTTACTATAAGAAAATAAATACTAAAACATATTTCTTACCCGCTCAATTTACAATTTTGTTGCTTTCAAAATGGTATATTTTTTGTTTTTAAATGTATAATTTAATATATTTATTCAATTTAATAAAATTAAACTACTGTACTTTGAATTAAATTTTTAAACTATTGTAAAAACTTAGATTATATCAAGAAGTTCAAAGCGAAGGCGCAAGATACCCAACATGAGTGGGAGTCGGTGCGCTAGCTCGTCATCTTTTCACGTGCGTCCTTGAATGCCTTTTATTCAACAACGCATGCGTCTAACCTTTCAACAGGTGCATGCGTCTTGACGACCAAAAGTTGAACAAGTGTTGACATATCTTAAGAATATTGATAGCCTATGATAGGCACAATATTTTAGTACGAAGAAGTTATACATTCGATGATTTGTACCGCAATTTTTAACAATCGCACAAAAACGCATTCAAATAAGCACTTCTCAAGAGTGTTTAGGCTTATCTAAACGCAGTTTTGTTGAGTTTTATAACAACAGATAATTTATTACAACAGATAAAACGTAAATTCACCATTATATGAAGCAACAATCTAAACAATAGATGGAAACAGATGAAAATGTGACAAACAAAGCGAACAACATTTGCAGGGATTTTTGTGGTGTGGTACTCTTAAACTACCTAGCAAAAGAAATTATCATCACCAGGGTGTGTTACGCTTTACTATTGGATGAATTTAAGGTTAAACGTACACAACTGGCCAAAAAAAATTGACTCGAGTTCTTTCCAAACCTATGTAATTCAAAATAATTGTGAAAATGTGTGAAATAATGCGTTATATGTGAATCAGCATTATCTGTGAATTTTTCTCAATAAAATATATAACTAGAGCTGTAGAATTTGATTTGCGGCGTAAGTCTCAGTAACTTTGCAGCTGACACCAATTTTTATTGAAAAATATGTGTAGTGATGGTACATATTTTCATCTAGATCAGGGGTCGCCAAACCGTCGATCGCGAGCCACCGGTAACTCGCATGGACAATTTCGGTAGCTCACGGCTACAAGCAATCCTCAGACGTCGAATTCATAATCTTTATAAACGAAAATATCGAAATTATAATACTGTTATGGATTACGGTCTGATAAAGTTTAGATAGCTCTACCTATTTGAATATTATTAAAGTAGCTCAACACATTGAAAAGGTTGGCGACCCCTGATCTAGATGGAAATATCAACATGAAAAAGTACATTATTTAGGGCTCAGAAAATCCACGGCAGATCCAAGAGCTGTTAATGCATCCTAAAAGAGCCACTGTTTATTTCGCATTTTGGACAATAATCATCGTTGGTATGTACTTAAAAAAACGCTTGAATACAAATGAAGTGCACTATAGAGATATAACAGGTTTTTCTTAATCGGATATGAAAATTTTTGACCCTCCTGAACTCTGTTCTCGACAAATACTACGTGCCATACAAGTGGTGAAACAGGTGGAAATGAAGACACAATTTAGATACCAAGATGTTACGATTTAACCCCATTAGACTTTTTATTCCATACAAAACTTCCATGTGTTAAGTTATAAATGAATACAGATTCCGGTTTTTTCAAAATTGAATTGCCTAAATATAAAAAAACAAGCCCTGAATCTCAATTATTTATTTATCAATTTCAAAGAGGTAAGAAGCCCCCATAAATGTATCGAAAAAATTTCCTTACATTTGTTTTGTCGCCTCATCATAATAGCTAAAAATATTCAAAAACAAGGCAACAATTACAGATGCAAAGTTAAACGAAGGTATTTTTATATGGCCTCAAGAACGAGAGTTGATTAAGGACGATACTTTTAAGACTAAATTAAATAAAATATATAATAAGGCTTGGAAATCCATAATGCAAGTTTTTAATTTTCTAGGAAATGTGAGAGCTGAAAACTATAAAACACTAGTAAAAGCTATGATTCAAGCCTTGCCCTTATTGGCTGTAAAATGTCCCTAAATACACATTTTGGACTCTCATTTAGATTTTTTACCTCAAAATAAGACGTTAGCGATAAGCACGGGCTTCTAGCCAGAATATATTGGGTATGGAAGGATGTTATCAAGGAAAGTGGAGTCCTACTATGCTAGCAAAATATTGTTCGATACTAAGAAGAGAAACTGTAGATATTAATTATAAAAGAAGAATCACTTCAACTGTACATTTATAAAATTGTTAAAATTTATTAATCTAAATAAAGCCTTAGCTGGGTTATAAATGTTGGGTATAAACAAAAAATCTGAGCTAATTAGAGCATGAAATTAGTACCACTTTTTTTATGCTTTCGATTGGATTGGTTTTTTATGCTTTCGATTGGGCTTTCATGAACTTCATGAAATCATTTCATGAAATCAATGAATCTGTTTTTGAAAATATGCATTTTTTGTACCATCCGTTAGTTTAACTAAAATATTCGTATTTTATCACACAGTGTATTTTAGAATGTCTCAAAAAATATTTTTAAAATACTCAAGAATAACTCTGGTATGTCTTACAATTAAATAGTTAACTAAAGTATCAGCATATATAAATTGACCCTCGTATCAATTAAACCAACAACTTAAATTTTGCACGTTAAAGTTTGACTGAATCAACTGCCATAATCCGTAGGAGTAAATCTTAATACGCGAATTATTAACTCATACTACCACGCTCATCCCGTTGCAGCAGCCAGGCTATTATTAATTTTGCACCCATATGATTTCTTAATTAAAAGCCAACTTTCATTAACATCTGACCATAAATTTGGGCGAGCCCACCCCATGACCATACTGAAGTAGTAACGTTTAATTATCTATAATTATACGCGCATTGTGTATTTTTCAGCGATTATGTTTATTTAGGGTGGTATATTAGATTAACGTGATAATTGTAAAAGTTTCATTAAGAGGGTAGACCGAAAAATAGTTTAGCATAACGCATTTTAAATTTTACTTCTTGATATTATGTTGATAAGGACGATATAAAGGGTCTACCATTAGGAATGATGGAACTTTGACAGCTCATGGCGGCCATATTTGTTTACTGATTTTTAGCATGTCTTGTCATTTATTTCCGAAAGATTAAAGGCAATTAAAGCATAGTTTGATTCACGTTAGAAGAACATTTGGAAATTGTTCAGTTTTATTGCGCAAATTCGCGGTTCCTTCGAGCTACTCAACGAGCAATTCAGACCTACCGTGGTATTCGTCCAGGTGGTCTTTCTGAACAGGCTATTGAATATGTTATTAGAATATTTGAAAGTAAATTTACTCTCTATGATAGTGTATACGATAAAAAAACCAGAAGTGTTTAGAATATTGCTGCCGTTCAAGCCGAAAATGACGTCTCGGTTGCTCGCCGCTCGCAATAGTTGGGCCTTTCGCCAATCATAACCTGGCGAATTTTGGGGTTGAACTTAGGCTTGCATCCCTACAAGATGGTACCGGTACAGGAATTAAAGCCAACCGACCATCGTATTTGTCGTGAATTTGCCGATTGGGCCCTCGAAATGATGGAAACCGATAATGAATTTCATTGCAAAATGGAATCTTCTTCGATCAGGTTCATTTCTGGCTCAATGGCTTCGTCAGTAAACAAAATTGTATTTGTGATACATGAGAGTCCTTTGCATCCGCAAAAAAATCACAGTTTGATGTGGGTTTTGGCATGGAGGAGTCATCGGTCCTTATTTCTTCAAAAATGAGGAAGGAGCCACCGTTACTATCAATACCGAGCACTACAAGGCAATGCTGGAAGACAATGCTGGAAGATTTTTTTCCCCGGAATTTGATGGAATCGATGCGGACGCCCTTTATTTTGAACAGGATGGCGCACCACCGCATATTTTCTGAGTAAACATGAGCTTATTGCGAGCCAAGTTAGGTAACTCGTTAATTCACAAAACGGCTCCAATGCTTGGTCGGCGAGATCATGCAATTTAACTCCTTTAAATTATTTTTCCTGGGGACATGTGAAAACACAGGTTTATAGGAATAAACCCGAGACTATTGGCGACTTCTAAACTAGCATTCGTCAAGTTATAGTCGCCATACAGTCCCGAAAGATGCGCCAGTGTCATCAAAAATTGGCGCGAGCGGATCTGTGGCTGCAAATAGAGCCTTGTTCAAATTATAAATTGCATGTCTGAATCTCTTAAATAAAGCAATCGGGACCGATTTTGGGCAAAAAATGTGTGTTTTATTTTGATATTAAAGTTCCATAATTCTTATTGGTAGATCCTTTAGATCTCAGCACATGTGGAATGAATGGACAGGATGGATAGATGGATTGAACTGATATAGCAGTTAGTATAGAGCAGTTATTGTACAGCCGTTGTATAGCAGCTATTATACACCAGTGTTCGCTTCCTGTAAACGTCTTACTAGGGTGTAACAAAAGAATTTGCGTTTTGCCTCTCAATTCTTCGATTGGAATCTTCTTTTGAAACACTAAACTCGAAGAGATTTACCACTAAACACCAAATCACTTTTTCAAACTTCTCGACGCACGTTTCGCTAAGCATGTTAGCGTTCTCACATTTAATGTGAGAATTAAATACAGATTAAATCACAATTCAATAATCAGATTAAATAATCTCCTGATGATGGTAACATAGTCTGCCAAACGTGCGTCAAGAAGTTTAAAAAAGTTATTCGGGGTTTAGTGGTAAATCTTTTCGAGTTTTTTTGCCTTTATTTATAAAGGATTATACTTCACTCCTCAGAGGTTTAATTCTATTTCAACTTTTTGCTCCGACAAATAAATATTCCTAGTGATTCCACTGAGAAATGTTCAGTCGACGGATTTTAACAAAACAGTTTATATTAGTGAAATAAGTTTTAAAACTGAGAATGGTTGCGGCATTTTCTTGATGGAAATTCATACAAAACTGTATAAATAAAACAATGTTGTCTAATTTTCACTTATATTTCTCTCTAAAACATAAGGCGTTTCGTTACATTGTAGCTTTTTCGTATGGTTGACAAAGAATGAAATTGTATTGTGACAAATAGTAGGTACTAAGTAAATAAGTAATTTTACATGTTTTTTCTGGAAATTCCCAGAATCCTTACTCAGACTATTTTTTTTGACATATTTAATAGCGGAGAATGGTTGAAGTCTATTTGGTCGTTAAGAAGGGCATTTGTGTATTTGTGACGGTTTATTTCCAGGCATTCTAATAAATTCAGTGTGGTACCTTTTTTTCTATGTGTAAGACTTTAAAATCATTATTAAAATATATGTTTTTTTTTAATAAGATGTTTCGCGTATGCTGAGTCCACTTTATTATTTAAATAGCTGCTTCTGCTAGCGTGTGTTGTGTTATGGGATTCTGAGTTTAAATGATCTACCGGTTTGTCCCATATAAAATTTATTGCACGAGCCACAATTCATTTGGTAGATGCCTGATTTATTGCCTTTCCCTTTTTTTTGTTTATAGCTTTCTTAAATTTTTTACAAAGAATTGTTGGTCTTAAAGGCTACATTTATATTAATGCTGTTTATCAACTATAGAAACTGGATAGCCATTATTAACCGCAATTTGCTTAATTCAATATACTTCAATATTTATTTGTCTGAACTTTTAGCAGCAGTTTTAAAACAATATTTTATAAAACATTTCAACGTAAATAATGCTACTTCAAACTGGCTACTATGAAGGAGGAAGATGCCGTATCAATCCGCACCGCTCAACCCTGGTTCAAAAACTTCCCGGAAGGAGACATGGGTGTTGAAGATAGTCCACGGTCGCTCGATCCAGACGTTCTAAGACCAGCTGGATGAGGTGAGGTCGTATACTTTACTATCTCATTTCATCACCATCATCAGGTCTTCCTCTCATTCTTCTATCTGGAGATCTCCAAGGTAAATTTTCTCAGGCCTTCGATTATCAGGCGTTCAAAAATTGTCCAAACCATTTCAAACTGTTTGCCTCAATCCAATCTGTCCGATATCTTACTATTTGTTTCTTATCAAATAGTCAATTTTAAGTGCAGTAATCCTTCTCATGTAAAGTCAGCATTTGTTGATCCATAATAAAGCTCGGCCTCCACCATATTTATTTCCTATTCTTCCCATATTAATTAATAAAATGTATCAGTTCTATAAAAGTGAATTTAGATATCTTATAATTTCCCTTCTGCTATATATGCTATGTCTAATTTCTCTTTCGCCGAGACTCTCTTTGTCTATGTAAGCTACTAAGTATTTTAAACTTTTTATCTCCTTTATTTCAACTCGGCCACTAAACTTACCAGATATTCTGTAGTTTTTAGGCTAACTTGGCTTGCAAAACCACTAGATGATATTATTAATCGAAAATATCCTTAGCAACAACAATTTGGTGCTCCGCATTAACTAAAATGTTGCCATTGGCTATAATCATTTTTTAGAGGTACATCGTTGTTTATTTGGTAGAAATATAGATCGATCATGTACTGTCTACATCATCGAGAAATTAACTAGAGAACATTTAATGAAGGGTACAAGCTTTAAATATGGTTATAAAAGGTGGTTTATTTTTCTCAGTCACTAAATATGGAACTCAACATTTGTTTTTTGAAATCAAATGCTTGTTTACCAGTGAACATCAGTTCCCGATAACGGAACTTAAGCGACGTCGGTGGAGGTCTTGATCTGGTTGGGTGATCAGATCTAACGAAGCCATGGGCCAACTCGGCCTGTAAAGCTAGAAATGTTTATTCTTTTAGATTTTTTGCTGCAAAAAATCCACAATATTGCTTTTTATTGACATATCCATCCAAATGAACATATGCCTTAATACTCATCATAAAAATTACACCATTAAAATAACAATTTCAAACCTTATTTCATACAGTATTCTGCGTTGGGCGAAATTACTTTGAATTATCTTTAAAACAATCCTGAGCTTGTATGACATGTTTTAAAACCCATCGTGTAGGATGCGCTATAGAGAATGAGAAAACAAAGTTGGATCATGAACCGTAGTGGAACGCCGAAGACTTTGAATAAGCGACCTTCTTACTCTCTCAACATTTTTTGAAGTCATAGTACATAACTGTACATAGAAAGTCAGTTCACATAATCACCTGTTAATGCATTGACGAAAAACTAATTCTGATTCTTTAGACTAACATTTCGCTATTTTAGAAACCCATATTCCTCAATATCAATATATTTTTTTAATTTTGGTAGAAATAATAACACTGACCAACAATGTAAATGTTGTGGGCTCAAAAATAACTGATTGTAGTGTGTTTATGTCTAGTGAATCCCAAAATCCTAGTATCTACAATCTCAGTATCTACAAAATCTACATTTTCAGTTTGGGGAAAATTTTGTTTTCGGGAGTTGTCACACCCGTCAACTGACAAAACACAACGTTTTCCAGATGTTTGTAGGTTATAAACATAATTGCTGTTACCGAGACTGCGAGTTTTATATTGCTTCTATTGTGATTAGTGCAGACTGTCTGGTTTTAAAGTACTTTTGAAGTGTAAAATTTGTTAAATCAAAATGTTTCGAAAATGTATAAAATTAGAAAATAATTTTTGATAGATTTGTGGTGAAATAACATTTTCGTCACATAAATGCTTTTGCTGTGCCTAAGCTTTAGCGGGAATCTACAAACCATACAGATGGCTGCTATTTCTGCTTGATTCCACCTATAAAGGCAAGATTGTCAATGAAGAAAAGAGAAACAGTTCAATACCCGAATCTTCCATCGGCTATTGGACCTATTCCTCATTCAGATAGTTTACCAGTTTCTAGTTCACCCCAAAATTTCGAGCTTGAAGTAGAAAATGAAGACAGTGTGGAAGAAATTAACAAGCCTTACACATGTCCTGACCTTGATTTTCCCCTCCTAATTGTGGAGCTGTCAGTGATGAATACAGAGAAAGATTCTATCACGATATTTCTGCGATGGAACAAAGATATTAGAGCTATTGAAATGAAGCAATGCTTGCGGATTACTGCTGGTCTGTGTGTAAGGATGCTTTGGATCTCACTTACAAGAGGCAATCCAAAAGAAAACGATCTCATGAAGCCACCACAACACCACCACACCTGCCAGGTATTCTCCCATCAATGTTGAACTCTTAGAATGCAACTTTATCATAATTATCATATTCATACGAAAAAAAAAGTTTAATCAGATGGTACAATCTCAAAAGAAATTGATATATTGCCGACAATATCAAAGCTATTTTAACTGATACTTTCCAAGGCAATATAAAACTTGCAAAGGCAATATAAAACTTGTTAGTGGATTTATTAACCTACGAAAACAAGATGCGTTCCCACAAAATCTTACTTATCATGTCTTTTCTTAACTTTTAACATCAGTAGGTCAGTTTTTAATAGCTGAATAGGGAGGACAACGATTTGCTGGTGTTGACAAGTAATGATAATTTTCGTTACCATCTTTTAGAATTTAAGACGCGCACTTCTTAACGCAAATTCTTTTATATATAAAGATCTGCCTACTTATCATTACCACCTCGTATACCAGTAACAGATCAGCAATACAAAACAACAAAAAAGTTCGACACAATTTAGGTGGGCTATTAAGCAACAACTTTCCCATATTCTTCATTAATTTTGAATCGCCTCATTAAGCGCATTATAAAATTGAAGTTGTTCTTAATGATAATATCCTCTTAAATGAAATCTCGATACTGTATGAATATCCGGAACACGTGGGTGGTTCGTTAAATGCTGTTAAAACTTTAAAAGTCTTATAACCGTCCTAAACAGGCAGTCGAAAACTTAGTAGGTGTATTATCAAGAAAATATCTCACTAATTTCATTGTTTCAGAGCATATGTTATGATAACTTTTAAAAACTTGTTAAAAATAATTCCTATAATTATAATTAGAAGAGACGACAATAAAATTTTATGACCATCCGTTTGTTTTGAGTTATGTATACTTACTATGCTACTATATACTGTTACTACTATTACTGTTACTACTATTACTGTTACTACTATTACTGTTACTACTATTACTGTTACTACTATTACTGTTACTACTATTACTGTTACTACTATTACTATATACTGTATACAGTTGTGTATACTTAAGGCTTGTACATATAATTTTTTAAGCAGAATTGGTCCTGCTGAACCTTTGATTGCAAGAAATTTCAGCTTTCAAAAGGCATCTCGAACTAATCGTTGAAAAGAACTGTAAATAAAGTAATAATAAAACGCAATTATAGACCATCTATAACAAATGGTTCAGAAATATCTATCACATGTGGTGGAAAACATTTACATTTGCTAAGATATTTTTCTTACTATTCTTAGGTTCCACAAGATTTGGAAAAATATGATTAATTTTTTAAAAATTTTATCTCCTTTGAATTTACAATCTGCCCTAAAGCAATAAGCAAATATTTTGGTTTAAGTAAAACATTTCAGATAAAATAGAGTGCTCAAATCATAGCGGACTCACACTACTTAATGTAGCCTATAAGGTCATTGCAAGAGCTATAAAAAGCAGAGTAGAAATATATTTAAATGGACCATCTGCGCCCTAAAAATGATCCAAAATAGTACGTATGAACAGAAACTTAACTTGAAGGTATTGTTCATCGACTATTGAATCGACTTATTGTTCATGCCTATGACTACAACGCGCTCCAAGTCCCGAAGAAGATCATTCAACTGACAAAGATGATATTAAGGAAAACAGTAAACGGAGTGGGGGTGGAGGGGTGCCTATCCTCAGAAAAATTCGAAGTGAGAAAGGGATTGGTGAAAGGGGATCCCCTGTTTACAGTACCTTTTAATGCTGTGCTACAGGTAATTCTCCGAAAAAGCGGAATACAAGCAGGAGCATCAATAACTTCATTTGTATTTTATTAGGCCTTTATCATGAATGAAATCAAGGAGCCCTAGATGAACCTCCTAGAATAAATAGTCAAATATTAGCATATGCAACGTGGTATTCATATCAAGAACAACATCCTAGTAAGTTAGTAAGAATTTTTAGTCTGAAAAAAAAACGGCCTGATTCGATCTCCTGCAGCCCCTTGCCAATTTTTGATGTGCTGTAATTATTTAGCATCTCTTTTTGCATTGTCCTGCCACCGTAACTTTGGCTTGTCTCTTTTTTTGTTACCCCTATTTGTCCCTCCATGATCTTCCTTGGTATTCGATTTTCTGGCAATCTCACCACGTGTCCCGTCCATCTCCGAGTCCACACCACGAGTCACCGAAGCCTCACATACTCTACAATATCAGATCTTCCAAATTCTAATCTTCCAAATTCTAATCTTCCAAATTTCATTGTCATTCACAGTACCCAACATTCTCCTGAATACTCTTCTTTCAAATACTGCTTTCATCTCTTCTATTTTTTTTTGTGAGGGCTCACGTTTCGCAGCCAAAAGTGACTACTTTATAGATGTTTTATAGATTCTAATTTTTGTGTTCCTTTGAATTACTTTAGATGTTGACATAATACACACATACTCATATGCAATATACATAAAGCACAATATATGGCACTTTATTATTCTTCATAACACGATTTCTGATACCTTCTGCAATGTTGTTTTCATCACACTTGCTTCCTAGAAATCTACATTCCTTCAAAATTTCAATATTGTCATCGCCGATTATCCAATTCGGTTTTCTTCTTGGGTTGGTTCTTTTTTCCATGGATTTTGTTCTATCTCTATTTGTTTCTAGTCTGTTAATAATTATTTCCATCATATTAATACGTTTAGGTCATCTAGATATCCTATGATGTATCTTCGTTATTTGTTATTGTTCCATTTACGTCTAGCATATTTATGTTTCGTTGATGACATTGGTCAGTACTATAGTAAACAAAACTAGTACTAATGCATCCCTCTGTCGCAAACCTTCTTCGATTTCAAATTTTATCGTGTTGTGTTATTAAATTTTACTACTGGCTTGGAATTAAGCACGTCATCCTGGTTAATCCATTCTGGTAAAGTGTTGTAGTTAGTTGAAAAGTTTGAGAGCGACACCTATACAGCAGAAAAAGAAGAATATAACCTACTACATTTTGAAGTTCCATCCTTCATATGAAAATATGTGAAGTTTCAAGTCGATCTGTCAAGTCATTCATAGAAAAACGGCAGCTTAAAGCAAACGTATCAGTTTTATTTTTTAAAATGGAAAATATTGAAAATCGTGCAGTGATTTAATTATTTATAAAAAAAAGGTTAATGGCAATGGAAATTCATAGAGAAATGGTAAATGTATTAGGGGAGTCTGCTCCTTCAAGGATAATGGTTTGTAAGTAGGCAGGCAAGTATCAACGTGGTCGTACAAGCCTAGATAATGATCCTCGTTTTGGACGTCCAATAAGTGCAACTACTGAACAAATAATTAATTCTATTCATGATATGGTTATGGACATATCAACTGAATGGATGTTTCATATTTTGAAAAGGTAATTGTGCTTGAGAAAGCTATATGCAAGATGGATGCTGCATTTGTTAAATTCTGATTAAAAACGACTTCGAGTAAAACTCTCTAACCAACATTTGGATCTTTTTCGAAATAATAAAATAGATGTTAAGTATCGTTTTGTAGCTTTGGATGAGACTTGGGTTTACCACTATGATACTGAACTGCGACAACAAACGGCAGAGTGGATTGTGCCTAGTTGTTCAGCTCCGAACCAGCCAAAGTAGTCAAAATCGACCAAAAAGGTTATGGCATCAATTTTTTGGGATGTAAAAGGCATTTTGTTAATTGATTACCTTCAAACCGGTAAAACAATAACAGGACAGTGTTACTTAAACCTTTTGGATCAATTGGATGCAAAAATTCGTGAGAAAAGACCTGGTTTATTCAAATACAAAGGAGTGTACTAATTGTAAATTTGCAAATGATCTCCTGAAGATACCACATATTAAATATGATCACACAGTGTTTGATAAAAATTGCGAATGTTATAAACGAGCTGTTGAAAGAATGAAGAACAGAAGTAAGTATGCATAGCAACCACTTGATTGCTTCAGTGCGTCCACTAGCAATATAGATATATTGCATATTAATATACAGGGAATGACGACCCACATGTTGCAGCTGAGGCAGTTTGTAGAAGATAGAAACCCATGGATCTTGTGTGTTACTGAAACTCATGTAACACGAGATGTAGAAGAGAACGAAATTAACATAACTGGATATAAAGCTGTTGTCTGATATTCAGATAGTCGTCATACGGGGGGTGCTATTATTTATATCAAATCTGGCTTGAAATATTGGGTGGTTTCTGTCGAGACAGTTCTAACCAGTTACTGGGTCGTAACAGTTAAGATACAGATAAATAAGCTGTTTTTCTTGGTAGCGGCCTGCTATAGATCGCCTAGTGCCTCTGTAGGTGACTTTTTAAACTATTTGGAAGACAATCTAAGTGACAATGAATTTCAAAGAAGTAAAACCTTTCTTCGGGGTGATATAAATATCTATTTATTGAAGAACAGCAGTGAGTCTAGAAGGTTGAAAGACATTATCAGTGGAGCAGGTTTCACACAGATTGTTACTAGGAAAACCCACAATAGTGGTATCTCACAAACACTGATTGATCACATAATTACCAATGATTTTGGAACTGTGGAGCTTGTTAGAGATTTTCCGATGAAAAGCGATCATGAGATTATTGGTACCGAGTTTAAACTTCAGGGTATTGTATGTGAAACATCTCAACATACGTATGCTCGGAATCTGAATGAGCAAGCAGTCTCGAGGCTGATTACTGAGTTGATGGGGAATGATTGGGACTACAATTGCATTGACGTTAGTAAATTATATGTTGATTTTATGCAAACTCTACATGATGCTATTGATATGGCTGCTCCCTTAAAATTAGTACAACCTAGAAAGTTCCCTTGGATGAGCAAAGAGCTAAGAAATGCTCAAGTTGAGAGGGACAGAGCGTATAGAAAGTTTTCTTTCACAAAGAATGAACATGATTGGAGAATTTATAAGCAGAAAAGAAATATTGCACTGTCCATGATGCGACTTGAGAGGAAAAAGTACCTTAATAATAATATCGATGGTTGTAGGGGGGACGGGATGAAGATGTGGAGAAAAATAAAGGATTTGCTGGGCAATGGTAAGGGGCGTGCCGATTTTTCGCGAATCGACTTTGATGCTCACTACGGACCTACGGAGGAGAACTTCAATAACTTTTACTTCGATAGTTTGAATGAAGTAGAACAAAGTATCCAAGAGCAGGACTCTAGCAGTGATGTCAAAGTATGCAAGACTCACGATTTTTCTGAGTTTAAACATGTTACTCTAAACAAATTAAGAAAAGTTGTGTTTAGTTTAAAAAGCCGAAGTACGAGTGACAATGAAATTACGATAAGGTTAATGAAAAAAAAAATTGTGTCATCGGTTATCCTTTATTGTACTTAATTAATACAAGTTTTGAAACGAATACATTTCCTGAGGACTTAAAAACTAGCATTATTGTACCAATTCCAAAAATACCAAAGCCTAGTATACCAAGTGACTTTAGACCAATTAATTTATTACCTGTTGTTGATAAAATCATTGAGACTATAGTATGTATGCAGAGTTGAAAACTTATTTTGAAACCAATAAATTGTTATTTTCTGCTCAATCAGGGTTTAGGACAAAACATTCTTATGAGACGGCTATTCAGTATGTCTGCGCAACATGGAGGAGCGATATAAAGGTCGGAAAAACTGTGCTTAGTGTATTTATAGATTTAAAGCGAGCATTCGAAACTATTGACCGGGATATACTGTGTAAAAAATTATTAAGTTATGGTGTAAGATCGAAAGCCTTAAAATGGATCAAGAGTTACTTAACAGACAGACATCATAGGACGAGGGTTGAGGGAAAAGTGTCGGCAAAGAGGGAAAGTGCGTGGGGAGTTCCTCAGAGTAGTGTTTTGCGCCCGTTGCTGTTTTTGATATATATCAACGATATTTCTACAATATTGGATAAATGTTTTATTAGTCTTTTTGCAGATGATACTCTCATATCTGTGTCTGGGTATAATTTGCCTGAGATGGTTGAAACACTGAATAGTGAACTGGCAATACTATTTAGATGGCTATGCAAAAATAAACTTAAGCTAAACGAACTGAAAACAAGGTGCATGGTGATAGGGTCTAAAGCAAACTGCAAAATTAAATCTTTTGCATGGGTTAAAAATAAATATAAATAATTGTGATATTGAAATTGTAAATGAAATTAAATACTTAGGAGTACTGTTGGATCCTCAGCTAACCTTTTGTAATCATGTCAGTTATCTATGTAGAATGATTGGGAAAAAATAGGGTTCTTTAGTCGTATATCGTCACATTTATCACCATGGTCCAAGAGGCTTGTATATAATACTATAGTTTTACCCCATTTTACCTATTGTATGTCTGTGCTGGTATCATGTAATAAGGAGAGTATTGGTAGACTTCAAATACAGCAGAACAAGGCTATGCGTGTACTATTGAACTGTAATAGGTATACACCGATAGAAGTAATGTTGCGGTCATTGGATTGGTTTTCAGTTGCGCGGGCCATTGAAGGGGCCAACATTCGATTGATATATAAAATAAAACATAATTTGTTGTTCCATTATTTGAATAATTTTTTGGTACAAAGAGTAAATATGCATTCTTACGATGTCCGTTCTAAGAACAATTATGATGTACCAATTGTGAGAACTACTGCTCTCCAGAAGACATTGTTTTGGGAAGGTGTTTGTCTCTTCAATGCTTTGCCCGCCCACATAGGGAGCGCTCCTAATGTACATGTATTTAATAGACTGTTAAATTATTATTTGAAGCAATAGAGTGTTTTATCATTTGAACAATGTTGGTTATTGCCTTTTGATTGTATTTTCTTTTGTTAAGATTTTTTAGAATTTTTCTTACTTTTATTTTTTTTTGTATATTGATTTTGTTTTGTTACTATTAGCTGCATATGCTAAATAAAGTGTGTATTTATTTATTTATTTATTTATTTAGCGAAGACAAAAATCAGTTTTCATTAAGACAATGCACCGGTTCAGAGAGGTGTTCTTGCCCTGCCAAATTGAAGGAGTTACACTATGAATTGTTGGAGCATTCGCCATGTTTACCAGATCTGGCCTCCTCTGATTTTCATCTGTTTCCAAACCTCAAAAAATTCCTATGTGGGCAGCGTTTTTCATCTAATGAAGAAGTTATAGTAGCCGTAGATGAGTATTTTGTAGGACTTCTAGAAAATCATTTCATAGTGAGCTGAAAACAATGTATTGGGCTTAAGAGAATATGCGGAAGAATAAAGTTATTTTTTCAACTATAAACTTGTTTTATCACTTCGACTCCGCGAATTTTTCAATTAGCTTAGTAAACTGTATATCTCTGTATAAAGCTCCGGAGATTTATTTTAATATCAAACAAAAAGTGGCACTAATGCGCTTTATTTTCTTCACAGCTACAAAAACAAAATATTGGTAGCCAAACTCAAAAATATTTTGTGTATTGTCTAATCCTTGTCTCACAGATTATCTTGTATCAGTGTAAAATTATAGCGTTACAAATCGTAAAATGTGTGACTTTCCCACAAAACTAAACAAAAAATAAATAAAAAAAACGACGTAATAATAATGCTTTCATAGACATTATTTCCCTCAAAAAAATCTATTCGGCACAGAATGGGAGTTTATGCTTTAATCTTCTATAAATAAGGATTTATTGTAATCGTCTCATCTCTGTAAGCTCGTACATAATATTACAGATAAACTTTGTCTTATCTGTCGTTCCTTTGTCTCACGCTAACACGCAGTAGAAAGTGAAAACGACACCCTTGAGGAAAGATAACGGTTATTTTATGTTTTTGATATTCGAAGAAGTTACCCTATAAGCCTGTAATACCACGATCCTTTGTCAAGTATATGGAGACGATTAAATTAGAGCCTTCAAAACATAAGCCTTTGTCTCTTTTTGTTACAGCTTGCGATTGTCATCCTATTGGTGCATCTGGAAAAACGTGTAATCAAGCCACTGGTCAATGTCCTTGTAAAGACGGTGTTGTTGGTTTGACTTGCAATCGCTGCGCTAAAGGATACCAGCAAAGTCGTTCCCATATTGCCCCATGCATTAGTAAGTATTATGGTTAAAAATAATTTATTGCTTAATTTTTAATCAATTCGGATAAATTCATGGTGATTTTTTTACAGAAATACCGATAGTACAGATGATGGCAACTGAAGAAGATGACGATGGTTATAATGAAGAAGATCCAGATTCACCAGCAACGGGAGGTAAGTAAGTGACATTAACCATATTATAATTTTTATATTAACTGGTTTGGCCTTGAAGGTTTGATTAACATTATATCATCAAAAAATATATGATTTATGGTTCTGCGTCAAGGAAACTTTTCTTACAATAAATCAATTGTCTGGCAAGATGTGAAAGAAAACATTATTTATATCCACATTTATCAGTTCAGGTCAAACATATTCTTTTGACAAATTCCTATAGTGTTCACCATTAACAGTAACAGGATTTCCATCATCGTCTTCAAAAAAATAAAGTCCTATTATCAAAACCGCACCAAAGCACCAAAGAATGACTATCTTAGGATAAAGAACAGATAACTCCTAAATTAATTGCGGATTTTCATCGGCCCAAATCATGCAGTTATGTTTGTTCACAAACTCATCAAGCCAAAAGTGCGCTTCGTATGAAAAGATTATTTTTCCCCAAAGTAAGGGTTGCCAACAGTTTATATTTCGACATGAGATTTACATTTCAAACAGTCTTACGGCTATCACGTTTCAAAGATCCGACACTCTTATTGGAAAGTTCTTTATTAGTTGCCAACATTATTATTGCATAAGTTAAAGTTTTAACAACTATACTGCAGATCCAGTAAATGTGTATCGTTCTATTAATATAGCTCATAAGTATAAAGATTCTTAACCAATCGGCGTCCTCAGACCGAGATACTCTAAATATTATCCTTCAATATTATCCTGTTTATTGTATCATAAATCTCACATGTTTTCAAAACTTCAATATCAACATACAATATATGTGGATCATTATCTTGATCCACGTCTTTGTTGGCCAAGTTTTATATGCTTGTGGCAAACTTTTAACGAAGTGCAGCCTGGCGTTAGCTTGCTAAAAGATGAGATTTAATAATTTTGAAGATTCAACTTAAGAACGGACTTTTATTTTTATATGAATTGCATCATTTTATATAATGCTGCTTTTCTACCCCAGATCTCAGTGAACACTGAGTGACCACGCCCACTCTTCACCCTACCACTTTCCCCTTCTCTAATAAAATATGATGTGTACAGTCTTGCACCATCTCTTGTCAAGATAAATTATTAATCATGATAAATTATCATCATCAATGCTGTTATAGTGAAAAAACGTGATCTCATCTACTCCCATTTTTACGTGATATCATCCACCCGCATATCCACTGACATTTATTCTATTTAGTAATATTAATCACAATGACTACCACAATTTCCGCTGATTTCTTCTGGGACGAAGAATCCTGTAAAACACACAACTCTCAAATTTATGACTTAGGCAATATTGTGCTTCGAAATCTGCCAACATCCAAATCAACACCAGATAAGAAAAGGTTTAGGGAAACTGAATGGACGAGATTCTTCGAACTTAGAGCTAATGAAGAAAGAAAAGAAGATTTGTAAAACATTAATAATGAAAAACAGTTAAAAAATCATCTACCGAATAATTGAAGATGTTACGTTTACATTATTTAATAAAAAGCAGTGGCGAAGAAAATAGTGCTGCTGAAGATTTTTTGTTATACTTTTCCCCTTCTTCCTTTTTACTTTTCGTGCTATTGAAACCCTATACAGGAGGTGAACCAGGAAAATGAGTTAAAGAAACCGAAAGTTAATAAAATATGATGTTAAAAAATTGTTTACTTGAAAAATACGGGGGGGGGGGGGGGTGTCCAACACCCTCCCTTAAGGCCCGCCACTGAAAAAAAGTGTCATCCTATTTGAGTTCTTAAATGCATGGAATAAATTCAACGAATATAAGAATTGTTTCCATAATTTCTATTCTATAATTTCTGAGGTGATGGATATATGTGGTTCTAATGCGAATCTTAACTTTCACCTTCCGCTCACAAAACGTCTGATTCTGAAAATGTCTGTCTCACCATAACATTTTCATGCCAGTTGCGTTCAGTAAGATGTCTAAGATGACGTTTGACGCAGTCTTGTATACTTCAAACGACCAGAACTTCGTTTGCTTGCATAATTCTGATCGTCGAACGATCTTATATATGTCCTCATAACAGTGAAACAGCAATGTTCAATTGTCTCGACATTTCTTTACTTTTCTACACTTTCTATTCTACAGTACATTTTAATGTACTTCATCTTTTGAAGCTGTAAGTGATGTGCTATTCGGAGCTGTTGTGTTATCCAGACAGCTGTTCAAAGATGCAAGTGTGACGCCTTTGGCACAGATGATTCAATCTATTTGAATTGGTTATTAATATTGTTATGCTATTGATAGAAATGAAGAGCATTTCAGTATTTAGCTATTCTGATTGATGTGTCGTATTTTTGTTTAAATTTGTAATGATATTTATGCAAAATCAAAATTTTTATCGAAAATATTGGAAGTTATCAAATAAGAGCTATATATTTTAAAATAGCTATAAAAATAAAACGGTATAAGACATCAACGTGATTTTTTCTTTATCTTAAATATTGGTTCATGGCATTTTTATTTAAAAATAATTTCATGTAAATGACTATTCTAGAATACCAGATTTTGATCATTCATTCATTTCACCAATGACATAAATCAGGTTAGTTTTAATGCCGTTGAGTATTTATGGTTTATTGGTTAATCAATGATTTCACATAACCCCAGAGGAAAAGTCCAATGCAGTGATGTCGCATGATCTTGGTGGCCAGGTAACATCGGCATTTCTTGAGATTATACGGTTATTGAACTTCTCTCAACAAATTGATTCTTCCACGAGATGTATGGCATGTTACACAATCTTGTTGAAACCACATATCGTTCAGATCAAAATCATCCAATTCATGTTAAACAAAACCAGTAATCATGTTTCTGTATCGTTCTCCATTGATAGTAACTGCATTTCCATTTTTGTCTTCAAATAAGTACAGTCTTATTACACCTCCAGGTAATAAATCACACCAAATTGTTAATTTTTGTGAATGTAAAGGTTTTTGTGAATGTAATGGGTTTTTCGTTCCTCCAAATGCGACAATTTTGCTTGTTTACGAAGCCATGTAACCGAAAGTGAGCTTCATAGCTGAAGATAATTTTTCATGAATTAATCGATGTGTCTTGGTTGATTTGGTTTGAGTTCTTCGATTAGATGAATTTTTTACGCCTTGAAATGCAAATCTTTATAAAGAATATTAGATATAGTGGCTTAAGAAAGCCCAACTTCTTGACAGCGACGTCTAATTAATTGTTGTGAATTTTCATTCACACTTTGGTTCAAAGCATCCATGTTTTCAGCAATAGGTTTAAGTTTTTGACGGGTTGGATACTTAGCATCACAAACAATATCATTTGATTCCAATGTTTTAATTAAATTAGGAATAGTAAGCTCTGTAGGTCGATTATGATGACCATAAATTTCACATAAGGCACCAAACGTAGCCCGAATATATTCATTATTTTTGTAATAAATTTGAACAATTTGTATACGCTGTGCAACTGCATATCTTTTCATGATGATTTGCCTAACAATACTAAACATAAATGTCAATTTTGGTAGAAATAAGAAAAATAACTGCTATGACGTTTTACAAAAATATATAGTACTAGTTTGATATTATTTTCTACTTTCATTGCACTTTTCTGCTTCCACTGCACAATTTTCTCTATAATCCAATATTTTAAACGCATACCGTTCGTCAGAACAATTAAATTAACAACGGCCTGTAAATACAGCTAACTTCACTAATGTTACCAGAACAGTTCATTAATCCGAATTTGGCCCTAACCATTACCATTCTCCTTAATAAGCAGTAATCCCCCAACTAAGATCTAATAAGATAACTGAACAAATCTAGCTATTTAATTAACCGATTAAGCGTCAGGCTTAACACGTCTGTAGAATTGTTAAATCTTTTAGGACAGCTGGCTCCGATGGGAAACTCGAACTATGCGCCCCATACCCTCTGTAAGTTTACATAATTGTTTTATTTGAACAAGACATCCGAAAACCGTTTAGAACATAACACATCCGCAACTCATAATCAAATAGTTTATGTAAATTTTTCACAAACCAGAAGCTAACGATTGATGAAATATAACAGCTTTGAGTTGCATGCAATGGCATCCATCTCGGATTTAAGTTGCATGGGCTTATTACCTTTCAAATGCAAGTGTTTAATGACGGCTCGATATTAGATTTTTTCCATCTTTACAGAAACACTAACTTCAACTGACATAAATGACTGTTAAACAACAGCTGAGTATCTAATATGGCTGAAATTTTCAAGATCTTTCAACGCATGCATACTTTTATTACCACAATATTTTTGACGAGTAACGCCATCTTCATGTTGAGGCTTTAAACTTTTCAGACTAGCCTCGTATTCTATTGGTGATAAAGCTGGGGACCTTGCTGGCTAGCAGATCGTCGCTATCGTAGACTTAAAAAAAGGGGAATTGTTTGATGAGTTGCATATGGTTTGACGTTCTAAGATATTGGTTGAGTTTATAGATACATTACTCAATTTGCAAATCGAGCTTCATTTAAACCTTCTCTGCTGATTACTCTGATAGTGATCTGCTTCCTTCATAACTTAATTGCTGCTACAGTACAGTGCTAGACTTATTAGTAGAGTAAATAGCAAAGCTTAAGCGACACTTCTTGTAACGCGATATTCTCAATATATCAAGATATTTCAATTGTCCTCATCAAGGCAATTATTACAAAAGTTTGTAAAAAATACCATGACATAATATAAGTGCACCCAAATAAATTGGTCAGTTAAGTGTTTACTCAATGTGATGAAATAAGAAGATTTAAAACATGCCTACTAAATAAATTTACGTATAAGTACGTTCCAATTACACCTTCAGGCGATAAACCACACCAAATTGTTAATTTTTGATGAAATAATGGATCTGTTTTGGTTCATTTGGTTTGAGTTCTTGGGTTAACTGAATATTTTACGCCAGGAAATATTCCAAATAGTGCCTTAAGAATGCCCAACTTCTTTGGTTCAATGCGCACTTTGGTTCAAAGCATCCACGTTTTCAGCAATAGGTTTAAGTTTTTGACGAGTTTGATACTTAGCATCACAAAGAGTATCATTTGACTAGAATGTTTTAATTAAAAATAAAGAAATAATAAATAAATATAAAAAGAAACAAATTTCACATATAGCCCAAACATAGCCTGGGTATATTCATTATTTTTATAATAAATTTGAACAGTTAATAATAAATTTGTACACTCTGTGCAACTGTATATCTTTTCATGATGATTTGCTTACACTACAACTGAGCATCTAATATAGCTGAAATATTCAAAGTTATTTTTCAATGCATACGCAATTACATTACCAGAATATTTTGTTGTATATTTGTGCTATTATTAGTGATAAATCTGGTGCTCTTGCTGGCTAGTAAACTGTCGTTATCGTAGACTCTTCAAAAAACTGCACTGTGATGTGAGTTGCATATGGTGTGGCGTTATCTTGCTGAAAAAATTTAAAATGAAATTTGATTGAGTTTATAGATACGGCCTAACGATGATCTGTAGTATTTAGGTTGCAAATTGAGCTGCATTAAACTTTACCTGCTGTTTACTCTGACGGTATTCTGTTTCCTCCATAACAATTCCTGCGACTGCTGTATGCCGTTCTAATAAGATGATCCTTCTATATCCCGCAAGAGCGCTTAAACAAAATCTAAACTTATCAAAGGCTCCTTCTAGCGGGGTGTCCCCAATTTATCAAGATATTTCAATAGTCCCTATCAAGGAAGTTTTTACAAAATCAAGTTATTACAAAAGTTTGTAAAAAACGCCATGCCATAATGTTAATGCACCCAAATAAATTGACCACTCAAGTGTTTAATCAGTGTGAAGAAATAAGATGATGTAAAACGTACCTACTAAATAAACTTGTTCAAAAATGTTCTTATATTTTTTTCTTTATTTGGGTTTTCCCCATGATATAAAACTCATAGAATATCAAAAATATCCGTTCTTATGTAAATAAAAAATCACTGGGTAACAACAAAAAACCAAACGGAAACAAATTTCTCAGTGATTCTCCTAACGAACAAAATTTTAAAAATATATAAATGTTCTAAAAAAATATACAAACTTTTAACTTTAACGTTTCGGGAAGTATTCTCCTCCCGTTTTCAAAACGAATCTAAAAATAAATAATATTAATTTTTATAAATTCTGAAAAGATACGAAGTAAATATATTTTTTGTGTATGTCATTGATACTTACATTGACAATTGAATTTTTACAATAAATTATTTATTATAATATACATATTTATTATAAAGATAGATACATACAATATATCCTTTCACTATTTAATTGTTCATTGTTTAATGTCCCTTAAACAAAATTAACTTTGTATATATACTACGAATGTTTTCACCTACTACAGCGTTTTTACAAATACAGTTAATTCTTGTAGTGTAAATAGTCAATAAATAAGCTAAAGTATTAGATATAAACTCAATTTTCACAACAACCACTTTTTGAAACTTCTTGACGCACGTTTCGCTGAGCATGTTAGCATCATCAAGAGACGATTTAATCTAATCTAAATCTATTCGAGTTTAGTGCTTCCCACTGAAGGTCAGAATAGAAGAATTGAGCTATGAAAGATGTCTATCAAAATGATAAAATTAAAAAAATACATATTTTAAATAGTCAACTTCAATTGTTGGAACAGCATTTAGTAGTAGTTTCACTTTACCTTAGATGTTCGATCAAAACAATCCTCAACAAAATGATGGGAACATAAAAACCTACTGCGCTTTGGAATAAAACCTGGCTTTTTAATAAAATGAATGCACTGTGTTCTTCTATTTGGATCTTTGGAAGATATTGAAAAAATATAAACTGGTTTAATAACATGAAATCCAAATCAAAATGGAAGTATCATTTACATTTATTAGAACAATGATTTCTGAAAAAAAAGATTGTAAAAAAAGGTAACACTCTGTATCATGTAACACTCATGTTTTATATGAATTTTTAAGGCCCAGTATCTCAGAAAACTAAACATTTTAGACATAAGTTAAAAAATTAAATTATAAAAAGATAATCACCATCTTGAATAACATTATAATTATATTATTTTACCTAAATCAATTTGACTACGCCTATGCATACTAGGCGATATGTTGGCTTCATAACCTTAAAATTTCATTAACACAAAATACGTGTTTATTTCTAAATAATTTACAAATTTAGAATTAAAAACACTTACCTATGTAATGTTACTCTCGAATTTTGATTTTCCCGTTCAGCGAACAACCATAAGACGCATAACTAACCCATATTTTCTGTTTACTTTACTTCCGATATTATTGCTTTTATTGTCAATATAATAAGTATTAATATACATTTACACTAGAACACACAAAAAGAGTATTCCAGTACACTTATTCGGTACTTATTATTGATTAAAACACACTAAAATTGCTCAAATCTACTATTAAACTTCTAAGTTGTTGACGCCAACTTCCAAAATTCCAAGACAATGAGTCACCTGTGGTGTTTCAATATGGCCGTTTCCGTCTCCAATTATTTGTGCACAAAGATTTCTTCATGTTACAAAGCCCAAAGGCTCCTTCCTGTTAGTTTTATATTTAAAGAAAAAAAAATAATGACCTATTAGATATTCAGCCCAACCAAACTAAACCAAACCAAACCACAGACTGATCATCAAATCTGATAAATGAAAAGCTAATTCTTAAAGCACTTGAGGATTTTCATTAGTTATATTTGTTCACTAAGTGCGAAGATTATTTTTCCCCAAAGTGGGGGTCGCCTTCCAACTTTCAATTTTTCTCGCTGTTGAATCGTGTATATTCCCATCGTAAATTGACAGAATGTATTGAACACAGTAGTCTATGGACGAGGCCGCACTACGGTTTTTTCCTGCGAGTGGTTTACCGCTATAACCACGAAACCGCTTGAGACGCACACACTGCGATTAAAAACTGCAAAACTACCCGCTATTTTCTCATTTTGAAGGTGAATTTCAAGAGAGCAGCATGTATTGTTACTCTAATACTAAGAAATAGAAAAAGAAGGTGTCAAAACAAATTGCTAACTAAGTTCTATTGCTTAAAAATTATGGTGAGGTTTTTACCCGCGAGCCATATTTCACGATTTTAAAATCAGTCGCGGGAAAAAACCGCAAGTGCGGCCGCTTGTATTAATCTTCTTGACTTACAAAATCACGCGGTTAAAAACCACGGCGGTTTAGCCGTAGCGCGGCCTCCGCCTATGAATGACATTTACATTTCAAACAGCGGTGCGGCTTTACGTTTCAAAATTCTGACACTCTTATTGGAAAACTCTTTGTTATTTAGCACAGGGTATTATTGCACAGTAAATGGGTGTTGTTCTATTAATATGATATAGCATCAAGTATATTAATACAACTAACTTAAATTATCTAACCGAGTAACTAGATGATAATGATTGAATAGAAATAACAATAATTCTTTATTGTTAGTATGCTTTTTTAAATCATTACATTTTTTCGGTAGAAATGCAATTTATTTTTGTCTGCCTGAAATATTTGAGGCTAACTATTTAACAATGGTAATATCACACCGTTTTTTTTCTTTTTCATATAATTTTTTTTTTAAATCAAGCACGGAATTTTCCAATAACTTCGTTAAACTTTTTATTTGATTTGTATGCATTATACATGATCAATTAATCGGATAAAATGAAAAGAATTCGGTGCGGAAACTTTTTCAAAAGCATAATAAATCTGTCAGACTTGGAGGAAAGTTATAATTGAATTACAGTCGTCGATTTCCAGTCCACATAACAGGAAATTGGATTATAGTTAAATTATGTAATACATATAATTAATATTGGCATATACCGTTACAAATAATACTAATGCTGTAATTAACAACTTTAAAAACGATATCAATATGTACATGATTATGATATGTAATATAGATTTAATTTTTTTCGCGATTATATTTATTGATTACAAAGAAAAAATATATATATATATATGTAATTGATATTTTATGTTAGAGATAATTAATTTTGCGTATTAAAATGCAAACTATATCAAACCGCGCACATTTTTTTATACGAGTAAATTATTTCCATCATTGTATTTATATAGTGACTGACAAATATATAGATATCCAATATATTTCGGAATATTTTTTTTTCTAAAAGATTTATAAAATAAAAAATATAAAATGTGTAGAAATGATCATTTATATCCATATTGAGCCAGTGGCTTTTATGACCAATAATTAATTGTTTAATATTATTTGTTTTTTTTTTTTTGGTTTCAAACTTATATTTCATTAGTACGTGTATGTGCATTTAATTCGATAATAAGCATAATAACCGAGATTAGGGTGTCATTAACCATAAGTGACATTATGTCAAAGTGAATACGTTATCTAAGTAATGTTAAAACTTTGAAATATCATCATCAACAAGTTTTATCAAATATTACACACAAAAACTTTCAAGAATATTTATCAGTTTTAATATTTTTTACTTTGGCAATATTTGCTTGGATTTTATTTGTATTTTAATTTGTTAATCATCTGTTTTCAAAAAGCATATATAAAAGTACATCAAATTGAAACTGGTACTTAACATTTTTTCAAATAAATGATTATTTTTCTTTAAATAACAATCTTTTAAAATTTTCCTTTGTACATTTAGGAAAGGATGGCTATAGATGAAAGTTTTTTTTCAGAAATTCTGATAATAATAAACTTGTTGGAAAAAAATGGTTTTTATTATTTTTTTATAGTTTAAGTTTTACATTTTTGCATCTTTAATAAGATGCGGCGTCATAGGAGCCAAACAAGTGTAGCAGAGAAAGAGAAAGAGGAAAAATTATTATTAGGCCTTAGTGTAAACCATTATAACACGTTATAACAATAACCATTGGATAAAAAATAAAGTGACGAATTTTTCAAGAACAAATTTTAATATGTACGATGGGCATTGGATTCTACACAAAGTTGCTAATATTCTCAAATTGTTAGCTCCTAACTTAGCAAAAGCGGTAAACATACATTTAAACGACTGAATCCGAACATTTATTTTGGGAACAGACGGTTAACAGGGCTCTGGCAGAAAAAAAAATCCAGGTCGCGTCTGCAGTGGCAACCACCGACACTCAGAAGGTGCGGCTATACACCACGCTCCAGAATCTAACAATCCCTGGTTCTAAACTCCCAGTGGAAACACCACTGGGAGTGGTGTCCAATCCACCATCCACCCATCGACAGACGGCAACCGAGTGTTCGGATTCTTGGGAACCTGGACTTTCACGCAAACGAGCATTTTTGGAATTCCACACTAAAAAATTACCCGAAAGCCAACAGCTTTTTAACGTGACTAGAAAATAGACCGCAAAGGTTATCAGGTAAACTAAGAGGAAGTACATGAAGGAACAACTAGACTCTATAGAGAATTTCCGCAATTACAACACGAGAGACTTTTATAGGACTTTCGCAAGAGAAATCCATTTATACACACCACAAAATCTTTGAATTTGAAGAATTGTCAGAAGCTGGCACACTATTTCCCTGATCTCCTCAATTGCCCCGAACGCGACACAAGATTCCCCAAGGCAAATTGTATCTATACCCACTCAGAATCACCACCACCAACACATGGAAGAAATTCACAGGCACATACGCAATCTAAAGAATAACAGGAGATCCGGTGAAGATGGTATCACTGCGGAACTATTGAAAAACCTCGGATCAAATTCACTGCAGGAACTTACGCAAATTATCACGAACATCTGGCAAACAGAAAAATTACCAAATGAATGGAAATGTGCTTTTATCCACCCGCTACATAAGAAGGGAGACAGAACAGATGTGGACAACTACAGAAGAACCTCCTTACTAAAAGTCACAGAGAACACAAGAACAACTAGAACTTTCGCCCTGATCGCTCATGCACTGAACAAATCGTTAACTAAAAAACAATACTGAAATACAAAGCTATCAGGAACGTTCCAATCATCTGCACGTTCGTGGACTTCAAGAAAGCATACGATTGCATCGACCCAAAATCTCTGTCCAACATCCTAGAAGAACAACGACGCGACCCCAAAACACTATGATTGATCAAGCCGACACTGACCATCACAACCTCGAAAGTGAAATTTTTAGGAAAAATGTCCGAACCCTTCCTGTTTAAAACAGGAGAACGACAAGGAGATGGGTTATGCCTACTCCTCTTCAACCTGGTCCTGGATAAAGTCATAAGGGAATGGGAAAAATAACTGAAAAATCAAGGACACTGGAAACAAATACGACTCGGACGACCCAAAAACAACATAGAAATATCATGCCTAGCCTTCGCAGACGACCTAGCCATATTGGCAGACAATGAAAAAAGGGCAACCAAACAGATAGAAGTCTTCAAGGAATGTGCAGAGAAAGTGGGCGTACAAATCTCCTTTCAAAAAACCGAATTCTTCTGCTCAAAATTAGATCCAAAATTTGAACACAAATTCGGAAAAATAAATATCACTCACTTCAAATTCCCATGCGAGATCCTCGAACCCACAGGAGGAGAGAAGGTAGCACAGAAGGCTCGTTTACAGAAGATGAAGAGGGCATACGGGAAGACTCACAATATCTGCGATAAGGAATGCATATCCACACACAAAAATAAGACACTACAGCACAGTAATCAAACCAGAGGTACAATATGCAAGCGAAACACTTACACTCCACACAAAAAGCGGCATAGAAAACATATAAACTATATTTCAGGAAGACCATAGAGAGAATGTCCGACGTAGCAGCGGACATAAGGAATAGGTTGAAAGGTTGAAATTCTATGGACATATCAGTAGACTACCACCGACAAGACTCACCAACAAAATTCTTACAAACATACAAGGAGTCAAGTCAACAGTACCATGGATCGCACAAGTCAGAACTGATCTGGGAAAGGCACAAATGGGCCCGACAGCGATTGAGGATAGAAGAACGTACAGAAGTTTCGAGGAGATTTGGGACAAGGTGGACGAAGGAGAGAAAGATAATCCACGGAGAAAGGATGAGAGAGGTATGGAGGATCATAAAGAACACTCGAAAATGAGTCAGAATGTTTTTCGTGATCCAAACCGGAATATACGCACTAACGAAACTTCAGCCAAATGGCCACCATGTCTCTTTTTGCAGACACGGATCGTTCGCGCTAATTTTTGATGAACCCGGAGCACATTTCGGGCTATATGGCTACTATAGCTTGACAAATGTTTGTTTCCAAGTCGCCAATAGTCTCGAGTTTATTGCTATAAAGGTGTATTCACATGTCTCCAGAGATAATAATCTAAAGGAGTTAAATCGCATGATCTCGTGGAATTTCGTGAAATTAACGAGTTGCCGAACTTGGCTCGCAATAAGGCCATGTTTACTCGGGAAATATGCGATGATACGCCATCCTGTTCCATCCTGATTCCATCAAATTACGGGCCATTCAGATTCAGACGATGGGTCTGAATGGCTCGTTGAGTAGCAAAAGGCGACCGCGAAATTGCATAATAAAACTGGACAATTTCTCTCCTAGGTATTTGATCTCGCCTAGGTATTTGAAATGTGTTATATGGTGTTTAAATTTTGGACATCTAATTTTGAGCAAAAGAATTCGGTTTTTTGACAGGAGATTTGTAGGCTAACTTTCTCCGCCTATTCCTTGAGGACTTCTATCTGTTTGGTTGCCCTTGTTTCATTTTCTGCGAGTATGGCTGAGTCGTCCACGAATGCTAGGCATGAGATTTCTATATTGTTTTTGGTTCGTCCGAGTCGTATTGGTTTCCAGTGTCGTTTGTTTTTCAGTTCCTTTTCCCATTCCCTTATGAGTTCCCTTTGTCCAGGACCAGGTTGAAAAAGAGTGGGAATAAGCCATTTCCTTGGTGTACTGCGGTTTGAGGTATCAGGAAGGGTTCGAAAATGTCTCTAACAAATTTCACTTTAGAGACTGTGTCGGTCAGTATCGGCTTGATCAATCGTAGTGTTTTGGGGTCGAGTCCTTGTTCTTCTAGGATGTTGAACAGAGATTATCGGTCAAACGTGCAGTAGAATAGCAGTAGTATATAGTTTTGTTCTCCTTTATTTGGGTTTTTCGCCACTGTCTAAAACTCAAAAAATATCAAATATACCTGTTCTTATTTAAAGAAAGAATGACTGGGTAAAAACAAAAAACCAAACGGAGACAAATTTCTGTGATTCTTTTTTGTAATAAATTTGCCTAACGAACAATATTTTTAAAGATATAAAAATGTTATAAAAAATTTACAAACTTTTAACGTTAACGTTTCGGAGGGTAATCTCCCCCCGTTTTCAAAACTGAACTAAAAAATAAATTATATTAATTTGTAATATATAAAGTAACGAGTGAAAGTAAATATATTTTTTGTATGTCAACGATACTTACATTGACAACAATGGATTTTCATGACAGTGACATACTACCAAAAAATATATATAGGTAATGTTTACTGTGTGATTGTTTATTGTACTGATTGTGTATTCAAATATTTAAATGTTTTTAATTGTATTCTTTAGAATCGGGAACCATATTGAATTTAAATCTACCGAAGGCATAGAAATACAGTTATTTTTATTTAAATTAATTATAGCGGTTTCTTTTAATCTTCTGTATTTTGTTACCGATTCTTTTAATACCGTTTTGGAATTATTCCAATTGATTTTATGACCCGATTCCCATGCGTGATGACAAATTCTAGATTTATTAAAATCGCCCTTTCTAAGAAGGTTTTTATGCTCTTTTAATCTAACATCTAACGGTCTAGATGTCTCACCTATATAGAATTTGCCACATTCACAGGGAATTTTATAAACCACATTTTTGGTATTTTGTTGTATATTGTTTAGTTTAGTCTTTGTTAATAATAACCCAAATAAAGGAGAAAAAATATATCAACACGCCACAATCATTCAGACATTACTTAGTAGTATATAGTATAGTGCAGTAGTATATAGTATAAGTCCACGAACGTGCAGATGATTGGGACGTTCCTGATAGCTTTGTATTTCAGTATTGTTTTAAGTTAAAGATTTGTTCAGTGTATGAGCGACCAGGGCGAAAGCCTGCCAATTTGGTACTTGCTGGTACTTGCCAATTTTGTGTTCTAGTTGTTCCTGTGTTCTCTGGAGAAGGCATGCTGAGAAGATTTTAACACACTACTGTTACACACTAGTAATGGTTGCTCTATGGTTGTTCACATCTGTTCTCTGTCTCCTTTATTGTGCAGCGGGTTTAATAAGAGCACATTTCCATTCATCTGATAATTTTTGTTTGCCACATGTTCGTGATAATTTGCCTGAGTTCCCGCAGTGAGTTTGGTCCAGGGTTTTTCAATAGTTCCGCGGTGATACCATCTTCACCCAATATCCTGTTATTCTTCAGTTTTTGTATGTGCCTGTGGATCTCTTGCTCTGTTGGTGGTGGTGATTCTGAGTGGGTATAGATACAATTTTCCTTGGGGAATCTTGTGTCGCGTTCGGGGCAATTGAGGAGATCAGAGAAATAGTGTGCCAGCTTCTGACAATTTTCCTGATTGGTTAGCGCTAATCTACTATTCTGCTTTCTGAAGCAAAGATTTTGTGGTGTGTAGCTACGGATTTGTCTTGCGAAAGTCCTATAAAAGTCTCTCGTGTTATAATTACGGAATATAGAGTCTCGTCTATAGAGTCTAGTTGTCCCTTCATGTATTTCCTCTTAGTTTCCTTAGTTTCCCTTTAGTCTTATAAATTTTGCGGTCTGTTTTCTAGTCCCGTTAAAAAGTTGTTGGCTTTCTTGGGATTTTTTATTGTTAAGCATCTTCGGTGCCTACTATCGCGAGGTTTGTGACTGTCGAACGACAACCGGATGTATTCCCGGAAAAAACCCAAAAAAAAAAAATATATATATATATATATATATATATATATATATATATATATATATATATATATATATATATATAGATATAGATATATATATATAAGAAAACCCTTGAACACCCTCCATATAGCCCAGATTTGTCACCCTGTAATTATTTTTTGTTTGAGGCCTTGAAAGAATCACTTGGAGCAGTACGATTCGACAACAATATATATATATAGTAAACAAATATGTATCCGTTTAGAGATTAAATAAACAAAACTTCTTATTGAAAGACTTGGTTGAATAGTTCCCCTTGTTTAAATATGTCATATTTTTTACCTGGACTTCCAAAGTACAATATTTCACTATTATTAAATTCCAAAGCAACATCAACCGCTGAGTTTAAAATAAACTTTCTAATACATAGTTCTATTAAAAGGTAAATACGTGCGTTTAAATTCATTTTTATTCTCAACGATGATGAAAGGATAAATTAACAATTATTTATGTAATTTTAAGGCAACAAATTTATTGTTGCATGCGTAGGAAGACAGCTTTATAAAAGTCTCATATTAGATTCATTACTAATGATTATTTATCAGACTGTAAATTACGAAAAATTTTGTAATTATTCTTGAATGAAATGCCAACATTTAGTAGCAGTTTATTTTCTACAGTTACAAGGGTCAGATCAAAAATAGAAAATAATTAATTCAAATTAAATTATAAATTAATTGTTGAAAAATTAAAGTTAGTTATTGTATTAATTTTTTAAACATTAACCGTAGCGTTGCAGGCACTAAAACTTAAGTTTATAAGAACTCTTCGGCACTTAAATAGTCTAATCACCTAAAATTCTATGTGATGGCTGTCAACTCGATACGAGTATGGCCTCAGTATGGATAGTTTTTCTGAGCTCTTGGTAAAGAATTGTGGGTTTTATAGTGGCTTAAATAACTCAGCTTAGATCTGCATGATCTTCGGTATGCAGGGTATTTAAGATCAGAAGGTTACAGAATTGGTACACGCAGTCCAATATGTTTGTTCTTTCGCATTTGATTTGGCTGTGGCTTTTTGGTAACTATTATCCTCATGGAGCTGACCAGCTCTGTATGTCCCCTGTATGTCCCCTCACGCCATGTGGGATGTGGTTTGTCATTTTTTCCCATTCAGACGCGCTTGACATAGAGTTCTTTAAAGACGATTATATGACGTCTGTATATTTTCTTTTTGGGTCTCCCAAATTTCGTTTCTTTTTCTTTAATTCCCCATAGGAGATCTGTTTCACCATCCTAGTGTTTTTTTTGTATCCTTTAGCAATGACCTAACCACCTCAGTTGAGTATGTATATATATATATATATATATATATATATATATATATATATATATATATATATATATATGAGTATATATATATATATATATATATATATATATATATATATATATATATATATATATATATATATATATTACGGTGGCGTACTTAAGCCACCTGAGATTTGCACTTGATATCGTTCTCCTGTCACAAGACCCAGATAAACTACAAAAACACATACAAGAGATGCAAAGGGCGGGAGAACCATTTGGCTTGAAAATAAACCTGAAAAACAGTCAGGTTATGTTCAACAAATTTGCTGAAAATAGAAGAATATCTATTTTAGGAAGCAATTTAGAGGTGGTGAACCAATACATATATCTTGGGTAAAGGATTTCAATGGAGGGTGATACTGCCCGGGAAGTCGAACGGCATTTTAAATGTGGCTGACAGGTTCAACATAATGTTTAAAAACAAACTGCCAGTTTGTCAGAAGGTAAAATGTTTTTATGAGTGCGTGCTGCCTATTCTGATGTATGGAAGTGAAATAGGAACACTCACATTTAGTTCAAAAACGTCGGGTATCACAGAGGGGAATGGAAAAGTGTATGCTTGGCATTACAAAGCGGGACAGAAAGATCTGTACATGGATCAGAGAACAGACGAAAGTATGTGACATTATTGGAAAGGTGAATGAATTGAAATGGACGACAGATTGACCAAAGCAATTCTGGGATGGATACCGCTTGATCATAAGCGGCATCGAAGAAAACCTAAATATTGAACCCCCCAAATGGGGTTCAATATTTAGGAAGGAAGCTGGAAGGAATCAGAGGAAAGCTGAGGACCGCGCTATCAACTACTCCTACTATATATATATATATATATATATATATATATATATATATATATATATATATATATATATATATATATATATATATATATATATATAGTAGGAGTCATGTCAGCAGAGCAGGATTTTTGACTTTTCCAACACGATCAGCATGCTACTTCTTCTAGTAGCTAACCATTCGCAACAATCTCAACCTTATTAGGAGCAGTTTGTTGCAATATTTTCGTTTTTGGTTAATTAATTTTAAGTCCGAAAGCACCGTTGGAATTACTAAGTAAGTCAAGCACCATTTGAAACGCCGTCGCACTGCACGAACTTTTCCATTCATGAAAACTTTTTCATTCATGCCATTGTGCAGAAGTGTAGTCATGTGCACCAGTCTGGGTGGGCAACCTACGACGTCCAAAAGCTTCCACATTATATTTCTGTCAAAGGAGTCAAACGCCTTTCTCAAATGCATAAAGACCACGATTAGGCTTTCATTTTACTCTCGGCATTTTCTTTGTATCTGATGCAAGGAAAATATGATCTCTACTCTTCCACAACCTACTCTGAATCCATATTGACTCTCCGACAATATTGACTCAACAATACCACTCAGCTATAGTATGACTATAGCCAGAATCTTTCCTGTAGTAGTTATTGCAGTATAGGTATTACGCAAGCGAACAATGCAACAATTCAATACATTTAGACCAACTACATTCTGACTTTTTAGTCCCGTCATTGTAGAACTGTTGGTTGTCCATTTATGCAAAATAAACGGTTATCTCAATTTTAATCTCATCACGTGAAATGAATTTTCGCCCAATGAGTTATTTCCTCAGGGTTAAAAGTATTGCTGGGAACCAAATCCGATGCAAGTCGAAGCATTTGGATATGTAGGTCGAGGAGTTTTGCAGCAAGAACCTGTAGTGTGCGTGCAGGCTCATCATTGTGGTAAAAGAACACTTTCTTTTGGTCAAATGGGAAATTTTAACAAGGATTTTCAGAATAACACTTATATTCTAACGAAGGAGTGAAAATTTGGCTTGATGAATGGTTGGGCTCAAAAAACCAAAAGTTTTTTTGGCGCGGATTCCATTTTTTGAATAAATGGAAAAATTAATAGCTAACGATGGCCAATACTTTGATTATTAAGACAATTTATTTAGTTATGGAAGTAAGTGCTGAAATTTTGCAAAAAAAATCAACATTATTAACCGAAACACCTATTAGCCTGAATATCACCTTTCAATTGATCTAGCAACGAAGCACAAAATACTCCTCGGTGATGGTCCTTTTACCAAGAAAATATACCATGGGAATCCCAGAAATTCACAACCATGATTTTTCTTGCACATGAAACCATTTTCATTTTCTTTGGCGCACTTTCACCTAAATTTGACTTACTGATTCATCTCTGATGAATTCATATTTCATTTAATGTTGAAGAAAATAAATATAAATACTCTTGAGAAATAATCATTCGAATGCGTATGTAGTCAACTATTAACAAACGCGACACTAAAAGATTGTGAAGTATCGAGATGTTGTGTTGTATCGAGATCTCTACAATGTCAGCAAACTCGTGTACATTCAGCCGGCGATCATTTAATATGACATTATGGATTATTTTAACGATTGTGTCAGTCATAGCTAACGGTTACGGTTTTTGGGTATCCTCAGTGGATATACGACCACTATTCAATTTTATTTTACCGTCTAAAATGAAAGGGAAAATGTCCGTCATGGTTAAATTCTGTAAAATAAAGTACATTAGAGCAGCCCGAACTTCAGTTTTATCAATTTTTCAGAAAATTTTAAACTTCTTTCTTTTGCTTGATCGCCACACTGCCTGAAGTTTCGCCCCACGCCATCTTACGAATCATATTTAATAAATAGAATAGAATATTGATTTTTAATAGATGTTTCGGTTAATGTCGATTTTCTCGCAAAATTCCACGTTTACTTCCAGAACAAAATAAATTATCTTAATAATCAAAGTATTGGCTATCGTTAGCTATTACTTTTCCTCAAAGTCCCTTTTGTCAAAGAATGGATTCCGCGCCAAAAGTACTTTTGGTTTTTTGAGGCCAACCGTTCATCAAGCTAATAAATCAATTTTTACTCATTCGGAAGAATGTAAGTGTAATATTTTTTTAATACATTTTGCAACATGGGGCCGAGCGTTGTGGTGTTAAAAAATGACATCACCATGTCTTTAGACGTATTCTGGTCATTTTTCCTTCAATTCACTTTTCAATTTTATTAACTGTTGTCGGTGTCGGTCAGTAATCGTTTCACCAGGTTTCAACAGTTTGTAATACACAGCTCTCTTACTATCCCACCAAATACACAGCAAAGCCTTCTTTCCATGTAAATATATTGCGCACTGTTTGTGCAACGATCCTCGATCCTCGATCAAAATCACCACTCTTAAAGCGTTTAAACCATTGTTTACAAGTTGTCGGTTAGAGTATTCTAACCCAAAAAACTTGTAAACATACGTTCCCATGAGCTTCAACTGACAATCGATAACTTTCAGCAGCTGTTTTCTTTAAATAAATGAAGGTTATTATACGCAAAACGTATTTTTCTAGTACATAATTCGACATATTCGAAGCTATGAAAAACTATGTTTTTACCCAATGACAATTAATAACGAACTGGCTTTTAATGGTGTATGTTTATCCTCCGAAATCCCATAGACTATTATATTATCCGAAATATCTACTAAATTTTAATTCAATTTGAATTTTGGCATCTAAGGCCATTTAGCAGTCAATAATGATAAACATCATATTTGCGCCATCTTTGTATTGGGCCGAAAACTTTTCAAACTATCGTATATTTAAATTATCATTGTTCTGAAAATTCTATTTAATACTTTGCATTCTGACGAATTAACGAAATACCATCGACAGATTCCTGTATTGTTATCATAAACACAACACGCAAACTAACAAACGGGATTTTCGATCGCTCCTGATTGGAGACTACCTCTGCCATATGTTTTTTACAACTCGACCAAACAGGATTAAGTAGTATTGCACTGATTGTTTACGCATCGAATTAATATACGGTCTGTTTATAATTAACGCATATCGAGGGGATGTTTCAATTTCAACCCCCTAACTATTAGGGGTTGTCGGATCCTTTGTCTTTGTTTTAGTGATGCTCTGCCGGATACGGGGCTTTTATTTTCAGTTGGTAACCTGCTTGTTTGCGCCAAAAGGATATTATAACTTTACAGGTTTTGCAACGTGTCGCTGCTGGAGAGAAAGCCGGAGACTCTCTCCGAATATAAAAAGCAATATTCTGTTGCGTGTAAAATAGTGGATGGTTTTCAGACAATGCAATTGCCTTTTTTATTATTTTTTTCCATTGCCTTAAAACATAAAAGATGTATTATTAGATTACACCATATAAATTGTTTGTTTATGAAATTGAAATATAATATGGTTAAAAAAAACATTTTTTCTTTAAAAATTATACAACTTGATCCATGGGAAGCGCAGACGTTTTTTAAAGTAGAAAAGTAAGACTCCATATTAAGTTGTTATAAAAAGTGCAGAAAAATTAATTAAGTGCAGAAAAATTAATCATCCAAGTGCTGGCCATTTTCACGAACACACATTCGAAAACGGTTAATCTCCACTCTTTCTTCATAGATTTCTTCCATTGGATCACATAGAACGGTGTTTAATTCTTCCAGTGTGCTGGACATACCCTCATACATGCATGATGTCAAGTTCATCCATAGATAAAAATCACACTTGAAAATATCCTGTGACCGAGGAGGCTACCGGACATCGCCAAAGCGAGAAATTGCTCAAATAGCTTGTCATTAATTTTATATCCTAAACTTGAAGATCTTTCAGAGTTTCTAAAGGATTTAACAATAAAATAGGTAAACATGTCTTTAGCATGGAACAGGCTTGTCCAACTATAAAACATTTGAAATTTTCCCGAAACTACTGATGACTTTCACCAGTAAGAAAATATTCCACTCAATATTTTGAAAAAAAAAATACAAAAGTAAAAAGTATTATTCAAAGGAATTCAAAATCTGTTGAGAGAATTGGTACACGTTGATCAGATATATTTATTTAATTTCTATTTTTCATTCATCTAATTTCAATTAATGAATTAAATCATTTTCATTCATCTAATTAAAAATATAATTATTTAGATTAGATATTTATTTTGAAATGAAATGAAGATGATTTATGCGAAGAAAATGATGATGGTGATGTAGTTAATGAAGGGTCTGATAAAGGAAGTCACGAAAAGCTGGAAAGTAACTCATCGCTAGTTATAAGTCACGAAAAGCTGGAAAGTAACTCATAGCTAGTTATAAATATATTTAATAAAGCTATTATACCCTGTACGAAATATTCCGCCACATTATTGTGTTTTCTAAAAATTATTTGGATCAAAATCTAACCGTAATGAGACAAAAATTACCTTGGTTCGAATAAACCGAATTTTTTTATCTTTTCTTTATTTCCTTCCGCGTGGAAAAGATTTTTACCGAGATATAACATAAATTGGACCGTCTAATTTACCGTGGATTCCGAATAAAGTTACGGCTTTATGAAGGGAATGAACAAAAGAAATAAAAATGTCTCGTCAGTAAGTAAAAACCATTTGTTTAAGCTAAATCTATTTGGAGAATTTCCGGATACCGCTTTTAAAATGGGATGAGAGAAAAAAAGGATATTTTTATTTGCGAGTCGACGTAAACAAGATGGTCCTTTTTGTAAAACAGAGGGAAGGGTTGAAATACCGTTACTTCTTAAGTTTATTAATGGAATAATAAAGAACAATACCATATACATTTAATTTTCAAAGAAAACTAGATGCAATCTGCACTTCAAATATGTGCACTTCATATCTGAGAATATTGTTAAATGTAGGGTCCAAGTCACGCTCCTTACCTATGGATTAACCCTTCAGTATTCCCATCAGACAATCAACCCTGAGCTCTAGGTAGATTTTTTGTAGGATTTTACACTATTGCCTTAGAGAGCCATTGAACTGTAATACGCAAGTCTGGTCTTTCCTCGAAGTCGCCGGATTATAGGAGATACCACTTTCCATTCTTCTATTGTCATAACAAAGGCGAATTACAAATATGGTAAAGATTACACGAAAAAAGTTCCTAAAGTTCATGCAACTTTTGGTAGTCGAAAAGTTTTCCAACAAATAAATCCCGTGCCCGATCAATGGAACATATTGCTTCTGTTAATGAAAGTGTAATTGGGAATTCGGGAATATGAGGTCGGTCTCAAGCATAACAATTAAACATTTCAAGAACGTGTCTGCACCAAATTCTATTTTCTTTTTTTCTGTAATAAACTTCACTCAACTCAAAAACTCAAGTCAGGATAAGCTCGATAAGCGCCAGGAATGCATCACCCATTGCATTTTGAATACAATGCATTTTGTAGAAGCAAAATAAAGGCAATGAAATTTCTTCTATGAAATGCTTCTTAATATAAATATAATAAAGTAGAAATTAGATAACAATTATATATATGTAATTGTTATATAAATTGTTATATAATTGTTAATATATATATATATATATATATATATATATATATATATATATATATATATATATATATATATATATATATAAAAGGTTTTTTCCGAAAATACAAATTTGTCCCTATAGGGAGTTTGCAAACGTTTTTCCAAAATCTCATTTGGTATCTTCTGTGCTTAATATCGCGAGGTTTACATATTGACGAATTTTTTAAGGGTATACATAGATTGGTGCGTGGATTTTTTTTAAGTATTGAGAAGTTCTTAAATTTCCATGACGTTTTGACGAGATAGACATTTTCAAGTATTCAAGTTGAAGGCTCAAAAAATAGTGCACGGTCTTTCTCCAGCCTTAAAAATTTAGAAAGTTTAGCGAGAAGTATCCAACCGAAGAAAGAAAGAGAAGAGTTCGATTAGTATGGATAGTTTTTGACAAATATAACAATATTTCGGAGAAATACCCTTATTATTGAGGTAAACTGAACAAAATTTATTTTGAAAAGAATATTCAATTTAGGTTTCGGCTGTAAAAGTTTTAGGTTTGGTTTGGTTAGTTGGTTGGATACTGCTAGCAAATATACAGCATATTATAGCAAGGAGAATCCTAAAATGTATGTAATATTATAAAAATAAACCAAAAATATACGATTGGAGATCTGCTGTTCTTAGAAGTTTTTTATTAGTGTTTATGACAACATGGTGAAGGCAGTTTATAAATCATATTTTTTATTCACAGTTTCCTATATATACTGGAGAACAATAAAAAATCAACACTACGAAAACATTTTTTTTGGATTTTGTAATTTTTTATGTACACCAGGGTGGTATTATGATAATAATTAAAAATGAAAAAATTCAACTTTCATTTAATATAAAAAAATAATAAGTAAATTCAGCACGGTTAATTTAACACTCAGTAACTATGTGAAGCATAGGTTGAATTATATGATCTATATCTTCTTATTACAAGGTATTTCTAGGTACGTTATATATAACATTCGAATTGTTTTAACATTTCTGAAGGCCGTGACAATCCCTCAAGATGATGCACATGTAATCTGACGTGATCGTCTTGAAATATGAGAAATAGACGAGCTGCCAGAAACGAGTAATATAACGCCCTGCATTTAAATGAGAGCTTTCTTAGATGGCGTCCACCTTTCTACGTTCATCATGATCGCTTAAATAAAATATACCCCTGGCATTAGATACTAAATCCTATTTTGGTGCACTGTTAGAGAAACTGCAAGTAATCTCTCCATTGCAAGTAAATGTCGATTAACAATAATCGTTGAAACAGTTAAAAAAGAAAAGAGGAGAGAAGAAAAGCCAGGTGTCACTTCACAACTACTTTGATTCTCAAAACATCTTATCCATGCCATTATAACTGCAAAAGCAGTAAAGTCCAGTTGTCTCACTATATCACGAAAACTTAAACCAGCTACTTTAATTTCAATCGCACAACTACGAAGGTAGTCAAAAAAGTTTCCAGCCTTAATCGAAACAAGATTTTTTTGTTAAATTCAGTTTTGTTTCTCAACATAGTATCCCTGTGACTCTATACACTTTTCCCAGCGATGCTCCCTTCTCTTTAATCTGTCTAAATAGTAGTTAACATCTTGTTCTGCAAAATAGTCGTTTATGTATGTGATCCTCCTCATTCGATGAAAATCTTGGTCCTCCGAGCGAAACTTTGAGCCGAGGAAAAAGAAAAATGTTGCTGAGGGCCAGATCTGGTGAATACAGAAGGTGGTTATTTAATTCGAATCCCAATTCGTGAATTTTTGCCATGGCGACCACTGAAGTGTGAGACGGTGGGTTGTCTTTGTGGACCAAAACATTCTTTTTCTTCAAATGCGGCCATTTTTTCACAAGTTCTGTCTCCAGCTTGTTAAGAAATGATGCGTCGATTAACACAACTCCGCAACCATCTCAAAAACCAGTCACAATCACTTTCCCGGCCGATCGCAGGAAGTTGGGCCTTGTTATTCGACTGTGGATAATTTAATTCCGAATTTGAATGGTGTTGATCTGGAGGAGATGTTGTTCCAACAGGATGGCTTAGATTGCCAGAATGCGCTTTGTCAGAAGCAGCTGCGGCGGACATTTGTCCAAAATTGTTTTCAAACATTAATGCCATTAAATAATATTTCATATAAAATAAATAGTTTCACATAATCTAATTTGGTTGTTGTTGTAAAAAATCACCCTATATGTGCTGGGGGTTGCAATTTTTTTGTTCCTCAGTTTTTGAAAGTAGTTTATTATAAGGTCAACTATTAGAACAAAGAACAGCCTGTAGACATATCATATGATTTTTGAAATTCATTTCATAAGGCTTATAAAATAATTTTATTCAATCATTATTTTATCTTGATTTGATGTTATCTATAAATCTAAAAAAGTTTATCAGTTAAAATGAGAAAACCTAACCAAACCGTCCTTACCTAACGCAAATAACTAGAAACCACCCTCCCAATAGGACCATAAGAGAAAATTGAAAATGGACGTGGAGACGGAGCCTTAAACAATCCGACGCTGTTCAATCGACGAGAAAATCCGGCGCCGCTAAAAAATACGGTTTCTGCCACGCTCAGATTGGAAAACTTATTGAAATTAGTAGGCGAAGGAGGGATCTCGCGGATCGCTGATTTCGCCGAGCCCGGAATCCGTTTTGGATTTGCCACGGGCGATGGCAAACATCTTTAATATAATTAACTGGTGCATTTGTTTGGACGGGGTAGGGATCACCCTAGTATGCCAAGGCTGGAGCCCTAACTTCAACCATCGGGAACGATGAGATTTTATTAAAACTTGCATACGGTGCGTGGATGGAATAACGTTTTCGGGTCGGCACATAAATACTGGGCTCTTGGAACGTAATTTCCTTATAAGATTTAAACGTCAGTGGCCGTATTTCATTTTGATCAATAATTTTAATGAATAATCTTGTAATTGTCTTTCCATTTAATAAAAAAAATCACCAAATAGAAAAAATTAAATACAATAATTGATTATCATAAAATTAAAGATATGCTAAACGAACAATTAGCAACTCGGGGTAGCACAGAAATCTCTCATATTCTCTCTGACAACTCAAATGCTCTATATATATATATATATATATATATATATATATATATATATATATATATATATATATATATATATATATATATATATATATATATATATATATATATATATATATATATATATATGTGTATATAATTAATATTTATTTATATTATTTGGAATATTTATTTATGTATTTACAAGTTACCTTTCAAAACAAAAGAGTATTTATAAACAAACAAGTCTTCTTGCTGCTTGGCGGAAAGTTCTTTTACAAATATGTCATCGCCGGATTGCGCGTGATGCTATGGTTTTTAATAAATGTTTTTTAATTTAAAAAAATTATTAAAAAATTTTTAATAATTCGCACGATCGATGTCGAATCTTTTGTTTTATTGCTTCAACTTGTGAATTCGTCGCAATAAGTTCGAGTGAATAGCAAGTGTCTCTTCTGCTTTATTCGCAATTAATAATGTTAAGTTAAAGCAAAGGAAAATTAGTTCCTACATGGAAAAAAGTCGTATTGTCGCTTAAGGTAAAAAATATAAATACTTGATCGTTTATACTTCGGCGTTCGCATCCATATCACGTTTTTTTAATGTAAATTATTCAACTGTACGATCTATTAAGAAATCAGAAGAAAAAATAAGGAATTTTACAGCTTCAACCTTACTATCAGCAAAAATTGTTTGTGATCTAGCAGTTAAAAAAATGGAAGCTGCATTAATATTATAGATTGAAGACTATAGCCAGAAAAAAGTGCCTCTAAGTGGTGCTATAATGCGTGAGAAAGCTAAGCGTCTTTACGCGCATTTTAAAGAACCTGGTGATTAACTTACGGATGAAGGATTTCAAGTATCGGAAGGTTGATTCAATAAGTTCAAGATGCGATAATCACTGCATAACATCAAAATTATTGGAGAAACTGCCTCTGTAGACACTTCAGCAGCAGCAATATATTCAGAAGAATTATTAAAAATAATTACTGATGGTGTATACAAATCTGAACAAGTGTTTAATTCAGACCTAACTGTCCTATTTTGGAACAGAATGCCAAACAAATCTTTTATATCCAAAAGGATTGCCTCTGGTTTTAAGGCAGCAAAAGCTAGAGTTAAACTGCTGCTCTGTTGTCATCCACTTATGATTTACAGATTGCTAAATCCCCGTGCTTCGAAACATTACAACCAGGACAACCTACTAGTGTTTTGGAGTTGAAACAAGAAAGCGTGGGTTACAAGTATCATTTTCTGTGACTGGTTCCGGGATTGTTTTGTTCCCGAAGTTGAAACTTATTTAAAGAAAAATAATTTTAAAATTTTGGACAATGCTTGAGATCACTCTCGTGAGCTTGCAGCTATGCATCCAAATATAAAGGTGATATTTTTGCATCCTAACACGACGGCCTTACTCCAACCTGTGGACCAAAGAATAATCATTACACAAACCGTTAAAATCATACTGGACACCATGAAATGGGGATCAGTGAGGCTGTCTAAGGAGACTCACTGGTGAGAAGTGAAGAGTAGAGCCCGTCTAGCTGCCCTTTTCTTCCTTTTATACTTCATCGAGAAATGGGAGAACTAAAAATATCCGAGACAACTATTAAAATATCCGGGCCATAACAGCCCCCTTCACAAACATATTCTGGACCAAAATATTAACAACTTTTGGATCATAACACCACCCCTTTTTGCGATAAAAAAAATGCGAAGTATTTTTTTTCCAAATCCTTATAATTATGAAAAATCTATACAATTATGAAATCTAAACAGTGAAAAATGAAAAACTATTAAAAAATCATAAACACTAAACTTTTGAATCTAGACCATAATAGAGTTTCAACTATATATAATGTAACATGTAGTATAAACTAACGTAAAAAACATATGTAACATGTATATAAACTATAACATGTAGTATGTAACATGTGGAATAAATTATATATAATGAAAATACTAGACGATAGATGAACGAAGAGGATAGAACAGATACCTAGAGAAAGAGGGAAAAGCATATGAAGAGTGGATGGCATAAGAAAGGTGGCAGTGGCACTGGAAAGTCCAAGAGAAGCACAAGTGTAAACAAAAGAGAGATTCATGTCCAGCGATAGACAATCGGAGATTGAAGAAGAAGAAATTACAATTTGATGCCACACAGTGAATCCAAAGGAAAAGGTGATTAACGTAAAATAAATTACGTATGTATAAAGATAAATATGTATACGATAATTTATGTATTATAGTTCTTAAAATGTTTTATTTAAAATTGAGGCCTCATGCGTCAATATAATACTAGAATCCATCGTAAGATTTGTTAAAACACTCCTGGTAAAGAATTATTGTTCGAAATCGTGTCTAGACGCTTTCTTATCCGATAGTTACAGTTTAGATTAGGTTAAGTAGAGAGAAGTCGCATACTTCTAAATTAGGTGAATGTTGGAGCTGATTGAGCATTATGACAATGTTATAACTGATAATTGGAATTTCTTAGTCAAAAAAAAACCATCACACAATTTCCTTTTTTGTTCTCAAAATTTGCTTGTTTGCTGGTTATCCAAATATTCAACCAAGATAAAAGATTACGTATATTTATGTTTATTATAATTTTCATTTTTGAACATTTATTTATAACAAATTTTCCAGTAACACAAAATCTGATTGAACTGACAACGCGTGTTTAACTAGTGTTAAAACTTTTTTTTTTGTTTTTTTGTTCGTGTATCAGGAAATGATTAAAAATTAAAATTTTAAGTTAAAAATCAGCTTTTAATAGAGAAAGTAGTCGAAAAATAAATAATGAAACTAATCTTGACATTTTTCGTTTCAGATCATTGCGGAAAATGCAAGGCCGCCACAAAAAGACTAAATCTAAACAAATACTGCAAAAGGGATTACGGTAAGTAGCTAATAATTATTCCTGATTTTAATATTTTAAAATGTTAATTGCTTCCTTTTCTTGCAAAATTCTTATAATTTTGAATATACTGGAATTTAAAGGACTTTAATTTAAGGAATTTAATTCCGTCTATTTTGTGTAGGAGTCTCATATCTGCAGCCGTAGTTCTAATGTTGTCTCTTTTTGTCCAATCCAATATTGGTATACCATTGATGGTCTCACTACTTTCTGATACACTTGAGCTTTTACCTCTTCCGCTATCTCTCTTTTTCCTAGGAATGTTGTTTTCAGGGCGTTGTATAGTCTGCCTGCTTTTCCTATTTTTTCGTTCATTTCACCTTTCATTTTTCCATTATTTCCTATTATTGTGCCTATATATATATATATATATATATATATATATATATATATATATATATATATATATATATATATATATATATAAACAGCACAACATAGCGACTTCGAGAAAACCAAGAAATCAAACAATACACAGATATACGGAGCGATATGAGAAAAAGAAGACTTAAGTTTTACGGACACATAAAACGGATGAATCCGAGTAGGTTAACTAGACAAATAGTCGAATTTTATGAAAATAGGAGTAAAGGTAAAGTAGAAATAATTAAATGGATTGCTGCAATTAAAGAGGACCTAAGATCAGCAAATATTACACAAAGAGAAATTCAGGATAGAGGCTGTTTCAGACACAAGGTTAACGTTTGGAAGGTTGGCCAGAGAGAAAAATGTAGGAAGACTGGAACAACTTGGTCTGACGAAAGGAAAAAAGCTCATAGCGAAAGAATGAAATTAGTATGGGCACAAAGGAAGGCCAACAACAACAAACGCCTCTAATTGTACTTCGCGTGGTCCACTAGGGCCCATACGTGAATAATAATAATAATAATAATATATATATATATATATATATATATATATATATATATATATATATATATATATATATATATATATATATATATATATATATATATATAGTTTTTAACTAGCTCCATTATTATTGTTTTACCATTGCAATTATCATTGTTTTGCTTTTGTGGATAGTTATTTCCATGTTTACTTTTCTTAGCTCTCCTTTATATATCGCTAAGCTATGTTATAGTTTTTCTTCAGACTCTGCTATTTGGACCATATCATCAACAAACAGTAATTCTTGTGTTGTCAATGTTTTCATTTTTCTAAACCGGTAAAGGCTAATGGTACACGCTATCGCAATATCTTAAGAAACCTTTTATGGCCCCCCTTAGAAAATACAGGTCAACAAATTCAAACTTTTTGAAGTAACATTGATGAAAATAGCTGTATATGAAGTATTTTGTAGTCCTAAATCCGAAAATGATAAGCTAATTACTGTAATGCGTACAGGTTTTTTTGTTACAGGGGGTCAGTGGTGGGAGCAAAAAAGGAAACGACATATTTTTACAATCTAATGTTTATTTAATATAAACATGTAAAACGTTTTAAATGTATGCAAAAACATTACTTAGGATTATGTGAATAAAAAATATATTACATGAGATGTCATACTACTACAAAAACTTACACTTTTTCGTCTTGTGTTCTATGGCATCATCTCTTTTTAAAGACCAGCAGTACTCGCCCAACATATATGGGTTCCAGCATCTATGGTATATTGCTTCCATAGTCCTGATGTCCTGGTGAAACCTCTCTCCTTGTTCGTTGCTTACTGCAACCAAATTTTCCGCAAAAATATCCAAATGGGAGTCTAAAAAATGCATTTGAAGGACGTGCGACACCCTAGTATTTATATTATATATATAATAGGGCATATTTCATATGCTTTCAATAGTTCATCTATAAGGTGTTTACAGTTTTCATCTTTCTTGTTGCCCAGAAATCCTTTCACTACATTTACAAAACACTTCCAAACTGGTAATTCATTTTTATTTAATTTTTCCTGAAAACGGAAATCATCTAGAAGCTTTCTTATTTGAGATCCATTAAATATGCCTTCTTTTAGTTTTGCGTCACTTAATTAAGTAAATATTTTTTTAAGGTACTTGAAACCATTACCTTCTTTGTCCATTGCTTTGATTAAGTTTTTAATAAGTCCAAGTTTATTATGAAGGGCTGCATATTTTATGTTTGAAGTACCAGGTTTAAAAGAAATTCTATGAGGCTAATCTATCTTACTGTACTGTTTTTTTGTTGCCATACTGGCCCATAGACACAAATAGCAATACTTTGTACCAAAGTACTCCTTACTTTTGTACTCCAAAGTCAGCTACAAATAATTTCAATAACCTTATGATATAAAAGAGAAGCAAGAACTTGAAAATGGGACGTGCTTGGCCATTTCTCTAAAAACGTCAATAGGTCAAAGGTCAGGAGTAATTCTCATCGATGTTACAAAAATCATGCCGACCTGTATAATATGCACCGTAACAGTATATTATTTCAACAAGATGGCGCCACGTGTCATACCGAGCGGGAAACTTTGGATTTGTTACGGGCACATCTTCCTGGCCACTTTCTCGTAATGGGGATATTCAGTGGCATGCAAGATCATGCACTCTAACTCCCTTGACTTTTTCCTGTGGGACTTCCACTTCCACAAGGAGCAAAACATGCGTCAAGTTATTGATGAAATTAGGCCAAATTGTTATGAACAATTTTTTTGGTTTTATTTAAAAACGAAATCCCGAAGTATCTACTGGGACACTCTCTATAATAAGGTAAAAAATCCAACATTAAATTGTGGCGAGATTTTGACGATGCACTCTGTATTTTATGTGACCTTCGAAGTAGGCTTTCATGTGAAAGAAAACAGGTATTACGTTGATTTTATGTGTGCAGATATGAAGATGTAATTGATCAAAACAAAAAGCTAAAGGCACCATTTTATGATTATAATACCAAGTTTTCTTGTTTTAATATATCACACCTCGTGCTTCGTTATAAAAATTTCTGACGTCCATACTTTTATAGCGAAACTCCGCGCCATGTATTTTATTTTTGTGTTGGCCTCCCTAAGTGCCGCTTTATTACCTTTCTCGTAAAACCGTACCGGTAACAAATTACGAGGGAGATAAAAAGTTTTTTAAAATAAATACCCTCACTCTTATAAAGTTATGGCGTCAGTGATAAACGCATAAATTCAAATTAGGTGTATGGCCTGGGTAGGGTCTGACCGTGACAAATCGCAAATAATTCGTTATGCTACGTAATAAGCTTTTCCATGTCCATTTCCATTTATTTTTCTTACTTCTCGTGGAAGCACACTGCCCGTTGTTTTGAACTGTCTCGACGAAATCCAATGCCGTTTTGTTCGTTTAGTAACCAAAAGAAATCTATTCTTTTATCAAAAATTGGTGTATAGGTGAATTAAATTAATTGATTCAAAAATAGACTCTAACACCACTTTAGTATTATCGTTGGTTGACAAATAAACGTTTGATTTTCGATGGAAATTAATAAAAGGTCTTTCAAATTGAGCGGTTTTTTAAATTCGTGAATAAAACACATAATTTGCTTTGACTTCAAAAAACTTTCTATTGATTATTGAAGCATAGTGTATGACAGTTAAACACGAAAGACAATATCTACCAAATGACCACCTCTTGCAGCTCCACAAACCTCCACTCTTTTGCCAAAATTTTGGATGACACTTTGGTATAACCGTGGCTCAGTCTGACCAATGACACAAATAATTTCATCCTTTAGTTTTGGAATCGATTGTGGATTGTTCTTATAGACCTGGCTTCCCACGTAACCCCAAAGAAAATAGTCCAACGGTGTCACATGATCTTGGTGGCCAATTAACATCAGCGTTTCTTGCAATAATTCGTCCAGAAAATGTATATTTTTTCTCTTAATAAATCATTTGATTTTTTAACAGAGTGAGGTGTAGTGCCATCTTGTTGGAACCACATATCCCCCAGATCAATATTGTTCAATTCAACCCACAAAAATCGAGTTATCTAACGATATCGAACTCCATTCACAGTTACAGCTTCACCAGTAGCATTCTGGAAGAAATATGGCCCAATTATGCATTGTTATATTATGCGGCCCTGGCCATAATGCACACCAAACAGTGACTCGTTCAGGATTTAAAGGTTTCTCATGAATCAATCGTAGATTATCCTAACCGCAAATCCGGCCATTTAATTTATTAACTTAGCCACCAATTTCAAAATGTACTACTTCATCTGAAAAGATGATTTTTTTCAAAAAATCATCTATTTGTTCTTTGATCCAATTGACAAATGCAGTACGTTTTGAATGCTCCAGTGGCTTTAGTTCCTATATTATTTGTACCTTATATGTCTTCAGAGTTAACTCGTTTCGTAAAGTACGCCATGTTGTCGATTCCAAAGTCCAAATTTTTGTGATCGTCGACTAATGGAAATTTCTGGATCTTTAGCAACACAGTTTCTTGAAATTCGATTGATGGTGCTTTCAGATGGACGATTGTGCAAACCGTAAATATCACGTAATTTTCTAAAAACATTTTTCACTGAACACCCTGAACTGAATGAACTGAATGTTCATAAAATATTTTAAAAATTTTAACGCGTTGTTGTACTCCATTTTTATAAATGACTTAGGCAAATTCACAACGTCATCTGTGTTTTGTTCAAGAGTTCAAGACCCGTTATTTGAAATACACAAATATCAGTAATAAAAACTGTTTTTCCGTATCGATACAGCGATTTATTTTTTAAGATGGTATTGCTGTCTTTGACATCTGACAGAATTTCATGCCATTTCGCTTGTTAAGTTGAAAATTATCGGGTCTTTGCTAATTATTACAAATTTTCTCGATAAATTTATTGATTTATTAAAATTGATAGATTTACGGAGCAAAGAATAAGATAGAGATCAAAGATAATAGAATAGAAATCAGCAACTTCTACGGACTGAATATGAAACGAAAGAAAACAAAATACAGATGTCTCACGAAATCACCCAATAACAACACACAGTTAAGAATAAACAACACTAATATTGAGCGAGTGGATAGATACATCATTTGGGAACTTGAGTTAATTTAGAGAATGATAATACCGAAGAAATATAAATAAGTACTGAAATAGCTCGCAATACATTCCCACAATATGAAATTTTTCTTCGATTGTAGAAATATTGAAAATGAATTGAAATCCGACTGATTCGCTGCTACATATAATCAATTCTTCTTTACACTATTGAAGCTTCCACTCTTAATAAATACATGATCAAAGGACTCGAAGCTTTTGAGATGTGGCTATTCAGAAGAAGAGGAATTCTTGTCATAGAATATCGACGAAACAAGGTCTAATAACAAGCAGAAAGGCACACAAATTGGAATACTTTGTGCATGTAATATGTAAAGAACCGTGGAAAGCCCAAGAATGTCATGGGTGCAAAATTTGAGAAAATAGTTCATATGTACATCGAATCAGTTATTTAGATCAGTTATGGACAGGGTGAAGATAGTTATGATGGTTGCCAACCAATGTTTGAAGGCGGCACGATAACAAGAACGAATTTGCATTTAATTTTGTGTAAAAAAACTGAGATTTCTTAAGCTAATGCATTAAAAGCATTATCAAAGAGGTGCGACGATAAAACGATGCAAAAAAAAAATGTTTACGCTTGGTACAATGACTTTAGTAATGGTAGAAAAGTAGTTGAAGATGAACCTCGTTCAGGAAGAATTCCACGTCAACCTAAAAAGAAAACATTATCAAGGATCATGTACAAAATCATTAACAAAATTGCGGATCTTGTACTGAGTAATCGTTGGTTAAGGATTAGAGACATTGTAGATATTACTGGAATATACTATGGATCAATTCAATTATATTTGAAGAACAATTTATGCTTGTTTTATGGGTGTTTTCGTCTTGTTCCGTATTTTGCGGAAGAACATTTTTTCAAAAGCATTAACTTGTTGAAGTTGCTGAAGAGATGCGTTATTTGGATGATAACATTCTGAAATGCATAATTACTGATGATAAGACATGGATATATGCTTACGACGGAGAAACTGCTCAACGTTCAAGAGAGTATTGTTCTAAAGATGAACCAACGCCAAACAAAAACACGTCGAGTCCGGTCAACGGTCAATCTTCGATTACATAGTATTGTCCACAAAGAGTCCCTCCCGACTGGCTAAACAATTACTAAAGGAAATTATTTAAGAGTCATGCGTCATATAAATGCTTTCCGTTCGGTGTAATGATATAAATAACTTATAATAATAAAACACTTATAACACATTGGTCAAGCAGTACCCGGTCTGACAAATAAAACCCATTTTTTTGCAAATTTTTACTTTATTCGTTAATATTTTCTCTTTGATAGATTGAGATTTGTCTTTACCTTCAAACTATCCTTCAGTTTCGGTAATTACCTCTTCATTGGAGCGAAATTTCTTGCCATTGAGCATTTTCTTGATGTCTGGGAACAGGAAATAGTTGCTGAGGGCCAGATCTAGAGAATACAGTGGAGGAAGCAATTGGAAGTGCAATTCATGATATTTAGCCATCGTTGCTAACGATTTGTGACACCGTGGATGGTCTTGGTGAAACAGCACTTTTTTTGTTCATTTGGAGCCTTTTTTGCGATCAAGTCCTTTAATGGTTGCCGATGCGCCTGCCGATGGTTATGTTTTTGGTCGCTTTGGAGGCTTTTACCGGCTACTGTGTACTCAGCTGACTGTCGATTTAATTCCGTAGTATAGTGATGCATCTATGTCTCATCCATTGTCATATAACGCATGAAAAAATCCTTTATATTTTGCTTAAACAACTCCAAACATTGCTCAGAATCATCAATACACTTTTGTTTTTGGTCCGCTGTGAGCAAACTGTGGTATAAACATTTATTTTCGATATCTTCATGATATCAGCTATCTCTCACAGCTTTACTTTACGGTTTTCCGAAATAATTTTTTGAATTTTTCTGTCTGGTTGTAACCACCTCATTTGGACGTTCAGAGCGTTCAGCATCATCGGTGCTTATACGACCACGTTTGAATTCATCATGTCAATGAATTATGATTAATTTTCCTGGAGCAGAGTCCGGATAATGTTTATCAACTCATTGTTTTGCTTCAACGGTATTTTTCTTCATCAAAAAACAATGCTTAATGAACACACAAAATGTTGTTTTGAAAATAACAAAAGTAGCGTCATCTAAAGCACAACAAATGAGAAACTAATAGACAGATTGTAATGAAATTTTGACACGTGACGTTCGAAAGTTGGCACAATCATGTCAGACCGAGGACTTATTGACCGATGTGTTAACGAGTGTTTAGATTTAAATGCGCTTCTGTTAAGTTTCTTCATTGTATATCAGTAGATGTAACACAGATTCATTATTATACGCTAGAGACTAAACAATGGTGTTGTTGCTGCACCAAAGAAAGCCAAAACGGTTTCATCTGCAAAGTATATATATATATATATATATATATATATATATATATATATATATATATATATATATATATATATATATCCTGCGATTTTCTGTAAAAAAGTAAAACCATCACCGAGGAGTATTACGCTTTACTTTTGAATGATTTGAAGGGTCCTATTCAAACTAAACGTCCACATCTGGACAAAAAGTGGTCTATCAACACGACAATATGTTTCGCATTACTGCTGCCAAACTTGATAACTCCGTTTCAAAGCGCTTACCAAATCTGAAGAAATGATTGACTGACTGTAAATTTTCTTCAAATGATTAGTCAAAACTGAGGCAACTTCTCATTTTGCAGAGTTGAACAGATAGGATTATATTGAGGATAATAGAACATCGTAGATCTAAATATATGGAATTGCGAAGTGACTACATTGAAAAATAACAAAAACCTTAATTTTTTACTATGGCGAGAAATTGTCGAATGTTTCTCGTATAAGAAATGTAGAAATAATTCAATACGAAAAAATTTATTGAAAGTGATTCATTTAGTCACCGATTCCTTTATGAAATCGGTGAAAAATATCGTCGAAAAAATCATTTTAAAGCCAATAAATATTTTTATAACATCAAAACCGGTTATTCCTCAAATTATTTATTATATTATAATATAACCAATATCAAAATATTTTAAAAGGTATTTCATGTAGCAACGTTTTTTTTTAATGAAAAATATATTACATTCCATGTTAAATAATTCGAAAATTAATTGCAATAATTTAATCCGAAATTAATTTGTTATAAAATTGTTTTCTATTACGGTTTGTGTTGGCAAATGTAATATGCATTGACAGAATATATTATATTAAAAAAAACAGTTAGTTTTATTGGTGTAGAATCGTTTCGTTTTTGAAAATATGTATAAAAACAAATCTTTGTCATTGAAAATGATTATATTGTTTTTCAAAGTATTCTCCTCGATGATTGATCGATACACTCTTGCATATCTTTAAAAGAATTTTCATAGCACTTTTTCCATTCCGATTGAGGTATCTCCAAAATATGCATTTTGAACGCATCAATCTCTTCTTCTTGCGTCGAAAATCGTTGACCCCGTAGTTTATTCTTCACGGACGGAAACAAAAATAAATAGGTGCCAAATCAGGACTGTACAGCGGATGACCCATCAATTCGATGTTTTGAAAGATCGCATATTGCGTCCCTGGTTGTTTTTCCTTATTTATTCAAAGACTTCTGGCAAACAAATCTTTGTGTACCATTTAGAATTAACGATTCTCTAGTAGCACTGTAGCCACATGCCCATTTATTCCAAAGAAAAACATTCGTCCATTAAAGCTAATGGATTTATAAGCATAAGTGCTTCCTGCGCGAACAACTTTTGTAGTGTTTGGTAACCTACATTTCAATTCCTTCACCTTTCCAATAATATCACATACTTTCGTCTGTTCTCTGATCCATGTGCGGGTCCTTCTGTTCCGCTTTGTAATGCCAAGCATACACCTTTCCATTCCCCTCTGTGCTATCCTATATATATATATATATATATATATATATATATATATATATATATATATATATATATATATATATATATATATATATATATATATAATTAGAAGAAGGAAGATGATTATTTTTTTGCTACCCACAAAGAGGATGAGTTATAGAGATATAGAAAAATTCAAATTTTAGAGATAGTCTTTTCCAGAATTTCCCAGGACTTATTTACTTTTTCAGGATTAGATTTATTTTCTTCGTTAACTGGGAGATGTGCATTGATTAATGTATAGTTTTTGTTAGCACACTTGAGGGATAATGTCATAAGTCGATTATTTACTGGCTAGACATTAGTTTTAGAACCAAGAATGTTTCTTGAGATAGCGAAAGCAACACGGAGATGTGGTGTACTTTTAAGTATTCTTTTGTCCGTTTTACTTTTAAAAAGTCTGTAGCCGAATTTCAAGGTGTTATCATCTGTCAATCTGGTTTCTTGCAAAGCTAAAATTTGGATTTTTTGCTGATTCAATGTTCGCCCCAATTCGTGTAGTTTTCCTGGACGCAGGAGAGAATTGATATTTACCGTTCCAAAGAAAGTTTTTGTTTTCGGTTTCAGACGTTGGCTAGAGGCCTTCGATTCCCTTTGAAAGATTTTGCGTTTAAGCTCGGGCGCCCCAGAATCCGAATGTCCAGTTGTACCAGAGGATTGTCTACCTCCTGGGATAATTTTGTAATTACTAGAACGCTTCATCTTGTACTTTGAATTAAAGGTTTAAACCATGACGGTTGAGAGGTTAAGACTGGAGGGATTAGTTCCAGAATTTAAATATCAGCCACACCACTGGTGAACAGACGCTGACCACTCAACCGCATGATACAAGTCAGACGCTAAGTGGATTTAGTTTTTTTTTTGCCTTGGTTTGGGCTGCTTATTTTGAGATATTCGCAGCTGTTCATTAATATCTAATGGAACTTTCACTATCCACCACCCGTGACCCGTCTAGTACCTTAGGCGAGGTATACTTAGGCGAGGTATACCTTAGGCGAGGTATATATATATATATATATATATATATATATATATATATATATATATATATATATATATATATATATATATATATAATTAGAAGAAGAAAGATGATTATTTTTTTGCTACCCACAAAGAGGATGAGTTATAGAGATATAGAAAAATTCAACGATTTTTCTTTGTATTTTTATGATCTCATGAAGGAACAAAAATTTTTATTGAGAATGCAAATTGAGGTACTCAGGTCATGTCATGGTTTGAATGAGTATGTATTGGCTATAAAAAAGGTAATTGAGTGTGTGTTCATCATCGAGTTAACTTCTAAAAATAAAAGAAACTATTAGTACAAAAGTTAGGAGGGTTGTATGCTAAATACCTGACCTAAGCCGGAGATGGCGCTGCTAGTAATAAATAAGTGATATTTTTCGGAAATATAGGTTTCCACAACAATACTATCAAACTGTCAAGTCGCTGGATGGTTTAGTTTGTAAATGGCAGCCATTTAAATAGAACAACTTTTGTGATTTTACAATGAAAAAAAAAAAATTCGAGCAGTGATAAAATATTTGTTTTTGAGAAAGAGAAAGAATGATGAGATTAAAATGGAGTTCGGTAAAGTTTCTGGGAACTCTGCACCTTCGTTATCAAATATAATATTGGACAGCTCAATTCCAATATGGCCATACAAGCATTTTTGATGAAGATTGTCCAAATTGTCCAAAAGAGGTTACCACTTCAGAAATTATTGAAAAAATCCACGATATCGATCGAAGTGATAAACGATCGAAGAGTGAACGAGCGTGAGATTGCTGAGACTGTGGGTATTTGAATTGAACGGGTGCAGAATATTTTAACTCATTTAGATATGAAAAAGCTTTTCTCAAGATGGAAGCCACGATTGCTCACAATTGACAATAAACACACATGCGTATCGACTTCAAAAGAATATTTAGCGATATTAAAACTCAATCGGAATGATTTTTAGCATCGGTTCATAACTGTTGACGAAACATGAATTCATCACAGCACAGCAAAGAACAAAGAACAATCAGGAATAGTGAACAAACACTTATTTTGAAAGGTTCAAACAATCGTATTTTTTAGAACTGATCTAAAAACAGAAAAAGAAAAAAAAAAGAACTAAGTATATCGAACTGAAAGGTGATTACGTTGAAAAATAAAATAAATTTTAAACATAAAAATGTTTTCAGTTTTTCTACAAAATTACGTCCTCATTAATTTGGCAAAACATGGAACCCATCAGCTACGGGAAGGATTACCCTGAAAATAAGCCATGCACACCTGAAGGCCTCAAGATGGCAGACCCACCATCAGGATCGGATAAGTTGACCAATAACTAATTCTATCTTAAATCACTTTATTACAGAAGCTTCAATATCAGTAAACCGGCCGGATCATTTGTTGACAACTTTGGCATGTACAAGGACAAGATTACGTTTGGGCACATGGAATGTGCGAACATTATTGGAAACATCACGCTTGGCTCAAGCTATTAAAGACATGAACTTCTATAGATCGAAAATCAAATTGATCACATCATGGTTTCAAGAAGATGGAAAAATTTCGCTACTGGATGTGCGAAATAGAAGAGGTGCAGACATTTCTAGCGACCACCACCTTCTAACGGGTTGCATATGACTGAAACTTGCAACAAACACCTGTAAACCAAATGCTCTTGGAAGGCAAAGGGACAACATCAGAAAATTAGCCACAACGCAAGGAATAGGAAGTTATCAACAGATGTTGAGAAATAATATTCAGTTACTACCGGAAAATAAGATTGGGATATAATCTCCAATATGTTAAAAGGACCTGCAGAAACCACCGTAGGAAAGGTGAATAATCAGCGAAAGGAATGGATAACCGTCGAAACGTGGGACCTTATTCAGAGAGGTCGATAGGAGAAGGGAAAATAATACAGATACAAAGCACAGAACGGACACTTTACCATTAAATTACCAAAGAAAAGGACATCTACGCTTTTGTGACAATTGCGAGCGTGGTATAACATTACTAAACACAATCATTAAAGTTACAGCACAAATCATCCAACAAGATTGGTAACACATATAGAAGACGAAATGCGTCCAGGTCAAACAGGCTTCAGACCGGGTCATTCGTGTACTGATCACATAAATACTGTTAGGATCATACTAGAACAGTCAACTAAATGTAGATCGCCATTCTACTTATTATTCATCGGTTTTCAAATGACATTCGGCAATTTAGCCCACCCTGCCATATGACCGGTTTATACCCAAAACCGGTTCTGGCCTTAAGCCTTCATCAGTTGGGCTCAAACTTGACACCTGAAAAGTAGAAGCTTGACACCTGAAAAGTAGGAAGGAACGACTAAAGCCATGACCATTTAAATTGACCATGTCGAGTGGAGGCTGCAATCACATGCAGCCTCGCCATCCTGGGGTAAACGGTCGCAGCAGTCAGACTGTGCGAAACCGTTCGTGACCCGTCTAACCTCGGGTAATGGCAAAGCACGACGTGGAGCACGGGTGAACTTCCTTTGCTTTTTAATACTTTTCTCCTCGGGTACAGTTTACAATTGTCGATCACACCTGGTACTTACCCGAGGTTAGACGGGCCACGAACGGATTTGCACAGTCTGACTGCTGCCACCGTTTACCGCAGGATGGCGTGGCTTCATGTGATTGCAGCCTCCATTCGACATAGCCAATTTAAATGGTCATGGCTTTAGTCGTTCCTTCATCCGCACTTCAGGTGTCCAGCTTGAGCCCCACTGATGACGACTTAAGGCCAGAAACCGGTCTTGAGAGACGCTTGCTGGCGCTTTGGATGGCGGATGAAGGAATGGCACGCACGACGTGGAGCACGGGTGAACTTACCAAAAATAATTTTTGATTTAATAAAATGTGGTTGAAAAACCACGATATATTAAAATATTGTTTGTTTATATTTCCATATTGTTGACTTTCCTCTCCTATAGTGTTCCTGTGGGCGTGTCTAATATGTTGAGGCATCTAAAACTCAAAAAGTTTAAATATATTAAGTTTTGTTTCATGAGAAAAATTTAGAAACGCCTTCAGTACTGCTTTAAATATTTTTTTTTATAATAGTAAAATGCCAAATTGATTGGTGACATGTATAAAAAGAAATGTTTTTTATGTTGCAGCAATAATGGCAAAAGTATTATCACAAATCGAGAACAGCGAAGACGAATACACGAAAGGATGGGCCCGGTTCATGATCAACGTCGAGGTCATCTACAAAAAAGCGAGAGATTCTCGAATCAGGAAAGGCACGATGCAAATGCTCGTACCTATGGCTGATCTCAACTGCAAATGTCCCAAAATTAAGTCGAATAGGTGAGTAATTAAAACAAACATAATTGTTGTTTAGCGACAGAATATGTCGAAACATTTTAATTTATAAGCACCTCTTATATTAACAAGATAAAGTTCTAACGAATATAATAAATTTATCATTAGAAAGTAATTCTAATCTCGTAGTTAAAAAATGTAATATTCTTAATGTAATTACACGAAGATAAAGAACAAAAGATCTAAAGGGTAGTTTTAAAAAAACTTAACAAAAAGTGAGAAATATTTTTGCAAGCTACAATTTTTTTAGTGGCATCAATACGGAACCATTTCTTGGCACAAAACTCGAAGAGATTCATCACTTTTTTACACAGCACCAACGTCAAATCACTTTTTAAACTTTTCGACGCACATTTCGCTAACCATGTTAGCATCATCAGGATTCAATCTAAATGAATTAATTTATTCGCAACTAATCTAGTACATACACACAAAAGAAAAGTCTAAGGATATGTTATAAATGTTGATATTTTATTCACAACTGTATATTTTGAAAAATATTTGTATATGATATTAGCTGTATTGTTTAATAATGTAAGAAAATAAAGCATTTTTATATATAATTAAAAAAATGTTTTAAAAATAAATAAATAATTTTAGCCTTTTTAATTAGGCATACATATAATTCTTATAATTCTTTCAAAACATCAAATACATTTTAATACAGAGTATGACCTCCACGGTGGTTAATAACAGTTCTACACCTATTGTTCATAGATAAAATAATGTGACCTAGATCTTCTTGGGGTTATTTTGTTAGAAACTCTTTAAATCTAGAAGCATTTGGAATGTCGGCCATAAGTGGGGTAATTCTTCTTTGAAGCATGTCCCATACATACTCGATTGGTTTCAGGTCCTGAGGATGTGTTGGCCATGGCAATACGTCAATTCCCTCGTGGATTAACCAATCTGTCACAACACGCACGGTATGTGGACGAGTATTGTCGTACATGAGATGGAAGTTTTCATCAACAGCAACAGCAAATGGACCCAAAATGGGTTGGAGAATATTATCCAAATATTGCTGAGCTGTCAAAAATCCATTTGTAAAAATGAGCTTGGTTCTATCGCCAATAATTATTCCACCCCATACCATAACAGTACTACCTCTATAAGTATGCACCTGGACCGTGCTTCAACGTTCCAAATCTTCAGATGGTCTCCACGATCTTATTAGATAAGAATCGGAATGAAATCCAAATCTGGACTCATCAGTGAACAAAACTATGAACTAAGCAGTTTTATATCAATTTTGAAATTCTCGTTACCAGTCTAATCTTGCGCCGCGATGGCCTCTTGGGAGAAATGGGCATCTGGGCGGTCGTATATCATGAAGATTGGCTCCATGGAGTCGATTTTTTACAGTATCTCGGCTAACAATTAATTTATGCGTCCGATGTAACTGCGTAACCAACTCGGGTGCTGTTATTGTAGATTGTCTTCTTGCAGTTAAAACTAAAAATATATCTTGACAGCGTCCTCGTACAGGGTGTTGTTCAGCCGGACTTCCTGTCTATAAAATGCCTCTGTAGCCGACTGATCACACTTTGTGAAACACCTGTCCGCTAAGCTACTTCGACTTGCCGCATGTCACCTTCCAGAGACCCTACTGCCCGATTCATATCTTGCAAAGTCGATGTCGTTCCATTATAAAACACAATATTTGCAAAGTAGAACACAATATTTTCCATGTAGTTTATAGGGAAAAGACGGCAGAATAAATAAAATATAAAAATTTAACGGAATAAACGAATTCTATTTTTTTGCATCTGTCGTTTTTATTAAGTTTTTATTGCTACTTCAAATTTTTACAAGCAAAAACTATTCGACTAACATAGAAACCTATTCATAACTTCAATGTATATTTTAAATGATATACAAATTTGTATTATTATTGCATTGAAACATCCTTAGAGTTTTCTTAGAGTGTGTGTATTAAACAATTGTTTTTTTCGTCTTTTTTAATAAATAAAATATTGTTGAGTGAAAAATTTGCATAAAACCGATAGATGGTTGGCCTTTTTTCAACTTCCTAAAAAAATGTGAATCCGCTCTCTACAAGGCTATATTGCCGAGATTGAAAGAAATTAAAATTGGAAGGGGTAGAGTTTGGAAAATATTGCGGGCGCGCAAAATCTCCCAGTCCAACTCGATGGTCGTTTCCTGAGTTTTTTTTGCTAATCTTGCTGCTAATCCACAGAGCTTATATCGAAGGCAAACTTTGAAATTTAACCTGTCTCTTAAAGAAAAACTTTCTATCTCTACTCATATTCACCGCTGGGAATAAGAGTAGAGGTTTTGTCGATGTGACATTGCTATCCAGATTTAAAAAAAAGAAATTCCTGCATAAAATTGTGACCTACGACAAAAACTGGATCCTTTACTACAATTTAAATTAGCGAAAATCATTTGGTTAATCCTGGTGAGACATCAACCAGTAACGCAAACTAAATATCCAAGTCAAAAAGGTGTTGTGTGTATGGTGAGGTCAGCTAGGCATCATACAGCAAAAATAACTCAGGAAACGAATATTTTCCAAACTCTACCTCTTCCGACTTTCATTTCTTTCAATCTCTGCAATATGACCTGCTTGATAGCAGCTTCACATATTTTTAGAAAAGCGAAAAAAGGCCAACCAAGTACCAAGTTTATTAAAATATTGAACAAAAATTATTTCAAATGTCCACGTTACTTCTATCTATAATAAAAACAGTAAATTATTTAATTCTCCTCGTAAATCAGTCTTAGTCAGTCTGCTAATGAATTCACTTGATAACATGTATTTAACGCCTTTCTCGCGTTATTTCCTTCTTTCGTAGTGTTAATATTTTTCAAGGAAGCAATTTTGCATATCCAATCTGTACAGTTTTATCAGTTATGAGTTGAAATTCTTAATAAATTGGTTATTTGTGAGCCGGAAGATTAATGATGTTTGCAGCTCCCGCTGCAGATTTGCGACTTTCAGAAATAAATCTTAAGTTTTATTAGAATTTAGGCGAACGGATGGAGGACGAATATTCCAAGATACGATGTTCATTAATCAGACAGAAGGATATTTGTTGGAAATGATAACCCGTGCTATCGAGATTTAAAGTAAATATATACGAAATCTTCGTTTCAAATAAAAATAAGGTTCTATTGATTTCATATTGAGTACTTCTATTTATTAGATAAAATTCAAAGATTATTTTTAATTTTTTGATACAGGTTCGTATCAAAGTTCAATTAACGGTGATAAAACTTAAGTCATCCTAAAAATCGCTGACTTAGTGTGTTGGCGAATTCCAATTCCCAAAGTTCAGTCGATTATTTATTGTATAATCGATTATCATTTATTAAATGTACAAACTAAATTTAGATCAATTATGTGCGGTTGCTGCATAATTATCAGTGGGTTATTAAACAATATTTATTATGAAAAACGAAACATATAAATTCAACAGAAGCATATTTAAATAGTTATTCTGAAGCAAATTCACTCTTTCAATAACTGCTTCCCAAAGTAAAGTAATGAGGATGAGGAGACAGATCTCATCCCTTATGGGCAATGGATTCCACTATGCGACCCTCAACATGTATAAGCGCGTTGTCGTGATAACAACCACATTGGTGGTCGAGCTAAGCCAGATAAACGTCGATGTTGATGTTAAATTGTTTTTGCCATTTTTGTCCTGAATTTTCCACTCCTGACAATCATCGGGAAACAATTATATTATTTTTTTTTTAATTTCGACGTCTGCCAAAAGAGCCTAATTGCCGAAATACGATGGCCAACTTGTTCCTAATTTGTTCTCCTAACCGGTATCATCTGATTTGATGCAAGCAAACCATTTCTGATGGTGTCTGTCGCTGATTGTTCCTTTACCAAAAAGTTCGTTAAGATACCGGAATGACTGTGCCGCCTTCCTTTCTTTTTCGATATGGGAAAGCTAATGTGACGAATCTGAATATAATCTTTGTTACGCATTTTCATCAACTGAATAGAGAAGAATATTTTTATGAAAAAAGTAAACAAAAGGCCAACATTCATAAACAAAAAATGCCCAAAAATGAACCGCGAATAATCATGCATCAACCCAATATATTGACTATTACACAGGCCAAGAGTTGTATTGGTGCCGGGGCATTTGGAGCCGATTTCATACAAATTTGATGCCATGAATTCAAATATGGCACTAATTTTTGCCTAGGAGCTCATGTTTCTAAGGTTGAGATCTCTGGTGAAGTCATTTTACTCATCCTGGCTGAAACGTTAGGGAGTTCATGACATCTCCTCATAATCACCTTCATTAGTATCAGAAGAATGATCAGAGGGACAATACTCGTCCTCACAGAGCTCTGGTAGCTGGTCAAATCGTTGGACAGGCACTTCCTCTGAATGAGGGACTGTGCGTCTTACAGATATTAATTCAGGATAAATCCACTTGCTACTGTTGTTTTGATTGATTCCAGTAAATAATACTTACTAGGCAAAATTAATACATATGTTTACAGACCAGATGCGGTGCCCAGGTATTATCCTGATCACCAAGTCTAACACCAAAGCATCCAAGATAAGCTCTCTTTACAATGTTACTAACAGTTTTTCTGTTTTCTTTTAACGTGTATTCGCCACATATGTAGCAAAATACATCAGACTGCTTTACACAAATTCTACTTGAACTCATTTTATTTTTATTCAACAACTCAAATACAACAATTTAATATAAAGTACGTTTTAGGTTACCTTTATAAGAACTGTTTCCTAAACAAAAAATATCACGCGAGGCGAACTTCGATCTACTCACAACTAACCTCATCTCTACTTCCATTACCGGAAGGCAATGCTTATGCCATCTAGTAGATTATCTTGGAAATAGCTTAACTCACTCACATAGGACAATTATACAGGAACCAATCGTTGTATAATAATTTTAGAACACCAATATTTGTATTCAAAACACCAAGTGTATTGAAATGAAAAAAAAACATTGTTTGATAAGTGGATGTATCTAAAAAAGTAGAGCAGCTACAGAAAAACGTATTTCATATTTATATTTAGCACCCCAAATATAGCACCAAAAACTTTTTTTATAGCCCTTTGTTATCAATTTTGTTTTTTCTTCAATCTCCATCGATGGACCCAAGTTTCATTTCATTTCTTTCACCTATCCTTCTCTTGGGCTTCATGATGCGACTGCTTTCCTGCCAACTTTCTTATATCATCCAACCATCTTAGTGGTAGTTTTCCTACGCTTCATCCATCCTACCTCCTCCATCTCTAGGACTCCACGCAATTACCCAATTTTTTAATAACGGTTGATTTTTTAGCATGTCCGAACTTCCAGTAGGGGTCACTGTCAAATGAACTGTGAGTTCACCCGCCTCTAGTGTCAAAATAATTCAGTATAATCTGGCAAATCATCATGGAACATTTAACATAAACGCAACGCTTATAAATTGTCGAAATTTCTTATCAAAATCAGTTTTCTGTGTGCCAAACTTATAGAGCACATCGTGATTATATTATGGCGCACATAACCGCCCAACCGAGCGGCATATTTCCCGAATTATAAACATATTCCGAAATTTAGTTCCAAAGAAAATATCGCTGCTGTTGCTAGCAGTGTTGATGCAGATCCAAATTTATCAATTCGTCGCCGTTCACAGGAAGTTGGGCTTTGTTATTCGATTACGTGGATTTTAGATTCGATATCGGGAATTTTAGTACACACTCCTGAACATAGTACATGAAACAGCTTTTCAAAAGCTACCTATCCCAATATAACCTTTCGAAACGTATCTGGTTCTTTTAACGTATCTGTGGTGTGATGGGTATTTTTACACTTATCGCGGTAAAATAATTAGACCTACTCTTTGAGATTGTAGATTTGACTGAAATAGAATAAATAAGCAAAGATTAATATCTAAAATGTCCACTATATTTAAAATTGTATGTATAACAATCGTTTCGACGCACAGTGCCTTTTTCAAATACGAACTATGTTAAACTAACAGTAAGAAAAGTCATTACAACTTAAATTGTTCATCGATCTAATATCATAAACGATGATAGTGGGGAAACCATTTTTTTCAACGTCTAAGAGGGCAATATAAGTTTAATAATGGCGAACCGTTCAAGTCTAGCTGGTCATTTAGCAAAATATCCAAATTTTTTCCTTTATTAATTTCAATTTTCTTCTTTATTAATTTCTTTGCTTCTCTTTCTTTTAATTTATTTTCATTTCCTTTATTAATTTTGCTTTGTCGACATCCCGCAGTGCTTTGGAGGATATGGCAGCCGGTATTGAAAGTAGTATTAAACACTTACAGGAGTCTTTCAAAGCTTTTATCAGAGAGTCATGTAAAAGCAAAATTGCAAAAATATTTCAAATAAAAGTAAAAATATGCCAAATATTTCTAAGATTGTCAAGCATCTGCGAGAGAAGGATTGTTTCTATTTAAAAGCTGATAAGGGAAATAAGGTTGTAATAATGGACAAACATGATTACTTTGATCGCGTTGAAAACTTAATTCAAGACGGTCCTTATAAACGATTACCTAGGAATCCATTGTCAAAAATGATTAACGAAGTCAGAGATACAGTGAAATCTTGTAACAGCCTTATTTCTCCTTCTCTGAAAAACAAACTACATGTTTCTAATCCAAAATTGTCATGATTGTTTGCTCTACCAAAGATTCATAAACCAGGAAAATCAATGAGACCAATTGTATCAGCCATTGATTCTCCAACATACAACTTGGCAAAGTGGTTAACAAACGAATTTAAAAATCTACGAAAGCAACTACCTTCCTGTTCTGTAATAAACTCAACCAAATTCATAAAAAAAAGTCATCTACACACATCTACAGGAAGGTGAGGTTTTAGTTTCCTCTGACCTTTCATCATTGTTTCCGAGTGTCTCGATTCCACATACCTTGAAATACCTGAGGGAGTTACTCGAGTTAAACGGTTTTAATAACAAGATTTTTTCTAAGTACATCTTCAGTTAACAAGAATATGTATGAAGCAAAATTGTTTTCAGCTTAATAACAGGTTTTATGAACAACAAGAAGGAACGACAATGGGCAATCATCTGTCACCGTTCTTAGCTAACTTATTTATGAGTAAATTTGAAACCGAGGCAAAAGATGAATTCAGTTACATTCCGAAGGTATGGTTAAGATATGTGGATGACGTTTTTGCTATTTTCGATTCGAAAAATGAAAATGTAGATGATTTTATTAAGAACTTAAATAGTAAATCCCAAAATATAATATTCACGCATGAACTCGAAAACAATGATAGTTTACCATTTATGGATGTTTTACTCAGTAGAAACAATAAATATAGGTTAGCTTTTGGTAATTTCAGAAAAAAAACACCACCACTTCGAAATACATTCCTAGCAATTCAAATCATAGCTTCCAAAATAAGATGGCTAGTTTAAATTTTATGGTAAATAAAATAATTACTTTTCTTTAAAATAAAGATAATTATAATAAAGAATTCAAATTAATTAGGGAGGTATCTGATGTGAATGGTTATAATAAGAACATTGTAGATAATTTAATTAGAAAACATAAGTTCAAAAAATTATTAAAAGAATCTTCGACTTTTCAAAAGGATAAGAATACAAAGAAATTCATGGTGATACCATTTGATGCTCAACTAACAAGAGGGCTAAACAAAATTTTGAAAAAAGTGGGCATTAAGGTTGTGTACAAACCATAAATTAAGAGTTCTGGGTAATACAAGGATAAAGTAGAGCAACATGAAAAGTCGGGGATTTACGAATTTAATTGTTAAGACTATGATCGAAGGTATATTGGGCAAACAAAAAGATCCATATTGACAAGATATAAAGAACATGTTTCCCACAATAGATATGGGAGAAATGAAAAATCTTGTGTTGCCCAACATGCAATCGAACACGACCACAGTATAGATATTAGTAATTTAAGACTAATTAAAAGTGTTAATAATAATAGGGCTTTGGATGCATATGAAAGCATTCAAATAGAAAAATGTAAGAAAATCATGAACCGAGATAAAGGACCTATCCCATTCAGTTAACTTTTTCAATTATTAATGTAAGGCTTAGTAAACTTCACGGTTCATGATTTTACACGCTTCGTTAGGTAGGGTTTTTTCATATAAATAGAACATAGTTGAGTTTTAGAATTAGATTAAATCATCTCCTGATGATGCTAACATGGTTAGCGAAATGTACGTCGAGCAGTTAAAAAAAGTAATTTGGTGTTTAGTGACAAATCTCTTCAAGTTTAGTGTTTTACACCAAAGACTCCAATATGCGAATTGAATTTCTAGGCTCTCTACAAGATTTAACTTTTTATATGTAACATTTTAAAATTATCATTGATTGACAATGAGAATTATTTTATTGTTTAGTATAACCTGTTTTATGTTACTCGTACGTTTTTAGTAACGCTCCATGAATTTCAAACCGATATATGACATTGAGTTTTGTTTTAACAGTCTTCGAAAGCAGATCCAACGGTATATTGGTTATCATGAAAAAAGTGAATATCATGCCCTTCCCTACTCACATTACCACTTTTTGTAAGGAAAACTCATTGCGCAAATCGAAGAGATGTTAAATTATTATTATGGGGACTCTGCTCCTTCACATTGTATGTTTTTTAAGTGGTTTTCCGAATTTCGATGTGCTTGGTCATGGTACTTGGTCAACAAAATCGCTGCTATTGTAGTGGTCAATCGCAGAGTGAAGGTTAGGAAGATTCTTGAGATGATAAACAACTTAAGCAAACACACACATATCCTATAAAACATTTGAATCAGAACGATGAGTACTTTGTTTATTATCTGCCGATCAAAAACGGAATCGAGTAACCACTTCAAAGCGGTGTTAGATTTGTTTAAGTGTAATCCGAAGGGGTTTCTGCCGCGATTGATGATACCTGAAATCATTACTATAAACCAGAAATACACAAATCGTCAAAAAGTGCTTTTTCACCATGACAATTAAATCCCTATGAGTCGTTATTACAGTGAAATTGGTTAATTTTGCGCGTAAAATTGGTGGGGCATCTATCCTATCCAGACTTCTCTTTCTTTCCAAACTTAAAAAAATGGCTGGGTGGAAATAAATTTACATCATAGGAAAAATTAACCACCCAAACAAAGGACTATTTTGCGGAGTTCGACAAGTCCTACTTTTAGAAGGCATTACAAAATCCTTTGGCGTGTGTATCGAGCTAAAAATGTACTTCATTGAAAAAATAAATGGATTCTCTATAAAAAAAAACAATATGTCATTTAAAGTTTCCAACTTTTCACTCTACTCTCGTATATATACAAAAAAAAGATTTACAAAACCGGTCTAAAATGAAAGCAACCTTCATATATTCCTCGTCAGATGAGTTTGCTTCGATTTCCTCAAGCAAGCAGTCAATATATGGTCGTTCTATAACATACCACAGCAAGAATACATGACTACATAATTATTGCCAATGCTAAACTTTCAATAATTTTGCTACTAGCGTTAGTGTTACTCTTCGAACAGCTGGACGCATATCAAAAAATACAAGATGCAACTAGCTATACTTCTCAACATTGATATTACTCAAATATATGTCAATAATATCACACAACAATAATGACTGATTCATTAGGTCTCATTTAGTGAAGTACTAACTACCTCCAGTAGTATTTACTTCTCATCAGATGAGCTTAGGTCGATTCCTTAAGATAATTTATTATATAATCAAGTATTTGATTTCTCAAAAGACCTCCCAGTGGATTTTAAGAAAACAATGAAGCATTGTATAACGGCAAGATTTGGATATTTGAGTTCTATTATTAAATAACTAATGAATTCTCAAATTGGGCAAGAAAACATTTTTATCTAAATAAATTTTTTATTTATTATAAAAAACTTCTTATTGATGTAAAGGATAGTATCGGGGAAATGTTTTCAAAATAAAGTTGTATATTAAACGAACAGCCCTACTCACTTACACTCGTGAAAATTACAAATTTCGACTTATCGGTCAAACTAAAAGGAAAGGTTTGGCGAATGCCGAGCAATTTGTCCATTTCACTAACACGAACACCAAACGATTTACAGGGATTAAATTGAACCATCAGATAATCTATTTAATACTGGGCAACTTCAATTTTACATGCAAAAAAAGATACACATAGAAATAAATAATTGCTCTAGATAGAACATTTTTAGAGAAAATATTGTTTCGAAATATACCGACTCGTATAAAAATTGTAACATTATGAATAAATTATGGAATTTAATTAATTTTTTGTTTAAAGATATCTATATCACCAATTAATAAGCGATCAAAATTTATGACAATTCAACCAGAGGATTTTCCTATAATGAGTAATTGCGTATCTTAATTCGAAACACATTTATTGAGTCATCTAGATCGAACGACTCGATCGATTGACTCATTACATTGATCGAATGACACGGTCGATATGATATATTATATTAGGCTACTTGTATCTCATCTGTTAGGGCTTTCACGACTTGGTACTAATTGAGAATAATAATTGCAAGCCGATAATAATATTTCTCTCTGTTTTCACTATTTGGATCCATTCGATCCCTCTATCGAATGTTAAAAAATAATTATAATAATGAAAATATGCAACAAACGTGAGTACACTTGGTATTGTAGACACACTATGGAATATAGGACAACAATAGTTTTCTAACAAAATCGTTTTCCTAAGCTATTTTAACGTTTGTAAAGAAAAGTTTGATTTTTTTAATATTACAATGTACATTTTTTAAATAAGTCCGTTTTTTAGTAAGGAGAAAACTTTTAAAAATATCAATGTTTTTTTCCATATTCTACATAATTTTATCAACTTTTCTACATAATTTCCATTTTTGTTCAAACATTTCTCATACCGCTCAACGAATTTTTGAATTCCGACTTTAAAGAAATCTGACGCCTGTGAAGAAGCCCAAAAAAATAATAATATTAAACAGTGACGAATATATATATATTCGTAGGTGTGATCTTCCACACCTCTCCCATCCTTTCTCCGTGGATTCTCTTTCTCTCCTCCGTCCACCTTATCCCCGATCTCCCCGAAACTTCGCCCTCTGATGCAACATTCCACATATGTATTTTGTTTCTATACGTTCTTCTATCCTCAATCTCTGTCGGGTCCATTTGTGCCTTTCCCAGATCAGTTCTGACGTGTGCGATGCATGGTACTGTTGGCTTGACCCCTTGTATGTATGTAAGAATGCTGTTGGTGAGTTTTGTCGGTGGAAGTCTACTAATATGTCCATAGAATTTCAACCTTCTTTTTCTTATGTCCGCCGCTACGTTGGGCATTCTCGCTGTGGTCTTTCTGGAATGTAGTCTGTATCGGTCTTCTGTTAGTTTTGGGCCGAGAATTTTCCTCATAATTTTGCGTTCTTCTTTTAGTATGTTTTCTATGCCGCTTTTTGTGTGGAGTGTAAGTGTCTCGTTTGCATATAATACCTGGTTTGATTACTGTGTTTCTTATTTTTGCGTGTGTGGATATGCATTTCTTATTGTAGGTATAGTGTGTCTTGTCGTATACCCTCCTTATCTTCTGTAATCGAGTCGTCTGTGCTATCTTCTTTCCGCCTGTAGGATCTCGCCCAGGTATTTGAAGTGAGTGACCCTATTTATCTTGCCGTATTTGGTGTTCAATTTTTCAAATGTGGTGCTCACATTTTTGGACATCCAATTTTGAGCACAATATTTCGGTTTTCTGAAAGGAGATTTGTACGCCGACTTTCTCTGCACATTCCTTGAGGAGTTCTCTCTATATGGTTGCCCTTGTTTCATTGTCTGCGAGTAAGGCTATGTAGTATGCGAAGGCTAGGCGTGACATTTCTATGTTGTTTATAGGTCGTCCGAGTCGTATTTGTTTCCAGTGTCTATGATTTTTCAGTTCTTTTTCCCATTGCCTTATGACTTTGTCCAGGACCAGGTTGAAGAGGAGTGGGGATCTCCTTGGCCTATTGCGGTTTTAATCAGGAAGGGTTCAGAAATTTCCCCCATAAATTTCATTTTAGAGGTTGAGTCGACCAGTGTCTGCTTGATCAATCGTAGTGTTTTGGGGTCGAGTCCTTGTTCTTTTAGGACGTTGAACAGAGATTTTCGGTCGTGCAGTCGTATGCTTTCTTGAAGTTCCTGATAGGTTTATTGTTTTTAAAGATTTGTTCGGTGCATAAGCGACCATGGCGAAAGCCTGCCTGGTATTCGCCAATTTTGTGTTCTAGTTGTTCTTGTGTTCTCTGGAGTAGGCATGCTGAGAGGATTTTGTAAGTGACTTGTAGTAAGGAGATTCCTCTGTAGTTGTTCACATCTGTTCTGTTTCCCTTCTTGTGCAGCGGGTGGATAAGAGCACATTTCCATTCATCTGTCTATTTTTCTGTTTGCCAGATGTTCTGCCTCTCAATCTCAATCTGCCAATTTCCCAGGGTTCATAACTAGGAAAAAACGTGATCGGCACGATCTCTTCATTAATAGGTAAGGTTGTGGGTGGGACGCTCGGTTGTTGGAGAAGGGGTGAGACGGGGCGTAGACGTTTGATTTGAAAGGTTTCGGATGAGCAATTTGGAAATAAGAGGTTTCCATGTATTTGGAACTCTAAGAGTGTCGTAACTCTTGTTTAGGCAGTGTTTAGAGTGTTTTTTGTGCGAACTTTGTAGGAATTTATAGGTGCGATTACTTTGGTGTTATAGAAATCTATTTTTTAACCCGTTTGAATATGATGGTCTGCTAGAGTTGAGGAGAGGTCCGATTTTCGGATGCGAAAGAGAGAATGCTCACATGCGCTTTTGTATACATTTTTTTGTTTGACCAATTTGTAGGAGCAGCCACAACAAGGCATTTCATAGATACCATCTGACTATTGTGTAATATTATCTTTCGCTTGTCGATGGAAATGAGATATATTTCTTTCTATTGTAAATATCGTTTCAATATTACGGGATCTGAATACGTTGCAAATTTTATCGGTAACTCCCTTGATTTATAGCAAAAGAACTTTGGGGTTTGGGACAATTCTCTAGTGTATTGGTGGATATGACTTGTTGCCTGAAGTTTATGAATATGTATTTTTATTTGACGCCTGTCATAGCCATTTTGAATTAGTGCAGTTTCTAGATAATTAAGTTCTGTTTGCCTATGTTCCTTGCCCGATAATCTTTAATTGAGATAGATGATAATGTGAATTCGCATTTAAATAATGGTTTGTGTGGGTAGAAGTGTATTCCTTGTGTCCAAATGACAAAGGTATCATCTACATACTCGAACCAGCATGTAGGTTTCAACCGACTGTTGTTAATAGCTTGAGTTTCAAAATTTTCCGTAAAAATATTGGCTATAACCGGAGAAAGAGGGCAGCCTATAAGAGTTCCACGAACCTGTTCAAAGAATTTATTTTTGAAGATGAAACATGTATTTGGCATGCCATGTTAAATAAGACTAAGAATATTCGTTGATATGTGGTGTTTGTTTTTCAGAATATCTAGGCTTTCTGGAAGGGGAATGTTTGTAAATAACGAGACAATATCGAAACTAACAAGAATGTCACTTTCGGATATGTTGTGCCTTTGAAGAAACTCAATGAAATGAGACGAATTTTTGATATAAGGCATTGATTTTTCTACGAGCGGTTGAAGAGTTTTCGCTAAATATCTTGCTAATTTGTGAGTTGGTGAACAATATGCGTTGACAATTGGAGGGAGAGGAATATCAGTTTTATAGATTTTTGGGAGACCGTACATTTTTGGGACACAAGAAGACTTTTTGCGAGGTATTAAATCATTTTTATTATCTGAAGGAAGATTAGAAGTATTGATGACAGAGCGCGTTTTCTTCTCTAGATATGCTGTAGGATCGTTAGGAATTTTCTTCTAGTCTACACTCTAATAGATCAGACCTTTTATTTCCATAGTCGAGGGCCGTGACATTCCCTTTGTCGAGTAGGAGAATTGTTATGTCTGAATTCCTGCGTAACTTAAGCAAGGCACGTTTTTCATCAGACGGAAGATTAGATTTCGGAAGTTTGGAACGGCAAAGGATTCTGGCTATGTCTTGGTGGGATTTTTTGGTTTCGAGGGAAGGTATGTGGGATAAAGCATCTTCTGTTTGGGAAATTATTTTCTCCACTGGGATAGTGTTAGGGGTCCCTGTTAAATTAAAACCTTTTGATAAGGCTTTATGGGCTAAATCGCTAATATGGATATTCAATTGTGTACAAAATTAGTCGATGCAGGTGTTGGCGTAGAATTTTGGGATTTAATAAGGCGTAGAAGTTTGTTGGGCGATATGTTGGGTTTTCTGAGTGGAAATTCGGTCTAAAGTATGCCATAATATGGGCTGGATGATGATGTTCTGTAGAGTGCCAAATGTACGGTACAGATTGGAATGTATTTTATCTAACAAACGTCTTATATTGTTAATGGAATTTCTTAGTAATGCCGAATTAGCCCTGACTAGGATTCTCGTGATGCACTGTGATTTGTTATGATGTTTTAACTGTAAACTTTTTAGAATGACGTTAATGTCTCGACAGGATTTAAGAATGGTTAAGTTGTAAAGAAGGGATTTACGGATGAGAAGGGTACTGAAATGTGTCGGCGTCGGCGTTGACAACTAGGTCGCTGTCCGTCTGTTTGTCCAGCGTAACAGATCCACACGAGTCGATGTTTTTAACTTATCCGACTGGGCATGTAAAGCAAGACACGCTAAAGTTGCAACACGTTTTCAAACGCTATAGTTGTGATCTCTAAGTACTATTTCAAGCATTATATTTAATGAACAAAATAGGATAGAATGTATTATTTAATGAAATAACGGGGGGGGGGAGATACCAGAATTAGATTTTTTTAAAGTCACTCAGATCATAAATCTTGGAAACCACTAAGCTAGTGGATCCCCAACCTTTTCATTCACCTGCCTCTTAAGCTAACTTGAAACCCTAACTTAAGAAATTGAAGTGATTCGTAAAAATATCTAAAAACCGACAATATTAAACTAAGTATTTTTCTTTTCAGGTCGTACCTATTTCTCGGAAGAGAGAAAGACGATTTTCCTGGTGGTATAGTAACGGGAAAGCTAGGAGTCACCCAAAGATCCATAGTGATCGAATGGCGCGACGAATGGGATCAGAGAATGCGCAGATTCCGTCGCAGAGCCAAAAAATGCAAATAAATCTATTTCATTTCTAGGATAGATGAAGTTATCCGCCAACGGTTTTACTGTGATTTAATTTATATTTAGTTTAGCTGGTTGAAATTACCACACACTTTGATAATGATCCATCAGTCACTTAAATAATCAGAATTCGAGATAATAAATATGTTCATAAACAAGTTTATTAATATAAACACTGGAAGATTTTTATAGATAAAAAGTTCTTATGATACCCCTTGCGTAATTTCAACCAGTATTATATTTTTTCTATTCAGTATTGTGACAAAAAAACTAATTTGAGGCCCCTGTTACTTACCATTAATGTACTAAATGCAATGTACCAAATGCATTTTTTAATATACATATATTACAAGATAGTTTAGTTTAAATTGTAATTTTATATTTTGTAAATATATTTTATCATAACAGCTGACTAGTGAGTTGAGTTATTTATTTATTTTTTTCTGTCTTATTACTTATATATTTCTAGCGAATGGTTTCTGAGTGAATGTGTCATATCACAAATAAAACAAATTGCCTATATGCTTCTTTTTTAAATAAATTCTCAGAAGTATCTTCCTGGATGTTTAAATTTATTAAATTAATTAAAATATTGTTTGTTTGTATACAAATTATATTTAGTTTAACGAGTGACTGTATATGAATGAATATTGAGACTGTACAGTATTAAAAATAATTTGCTAACAACTTATTCCATAATCTGTTACAATTTGCGTAAATTGTAAACACTTCGTGTAACTTTAAACTAGTTCCTAGAGGCTATAATTAATCTAAATGTTAATATACATCGTGAGGTGTATTTATTTGGAATAATAATACTGTAATAATATCAGAATAAAAAACGAAATTCAAACGTAACAAAAATACTGCGATATATATTATTCCAAATAAACCACTGAGAATAGAAATTAGTGTTTGGTGTTGTCAACATATCAAACTATTAAACGTGTCGTAGCAATATCATGCTATATCCAAAACAAGAAAGACTATAACAATAATTATAATTATATTCCCTGAATATGCTTACAATTTCATATTTTACCGATACATCTCCGCAATGCTGGTTTCCAAAAAATTAAATCTACCTTCATATTTTAAAAACAAATATGTAGGCTTGTTAAATAGAGTTTTAAACGAAAATAAGTGTTATAGAATCGAAAAACAAATAAATATATCTCAAATATACCTTGAAAAAACAAATAAAGTCGAACATAATTCTTGCTACATAATAATAATAAGATTAGATAACGTTGCATGATACTATTGGAATCATAATATATAAATATTTTTAAATCTTCCATGTTATTAGAACTAAACAGGCGAAAAAAAAAAGAAATTTAATCACAATTACTATATTGTCAACATTTAAAGTTAATTGTAAATTTTTGTGTACCTAATAAAATATTGTGTAATAAAAAAATAACTTTTAAACACAAATGAAGGTGTTTTATTTTATGGTCCCTTAGAAATAGTAATTGGTGTATACTAGGTGTATACCTTTGAATATAAAACTACAGGAAAGAACATATGATTCTGTAAGTGGGACCAGAATGGTAGTTGCATATGGCCCACTACTTTTTCGGTTTAGCAGTGGCGTAGGGCACTATGAATAAAAACAAGAAATTGATGAATAACTCTATTGTTTAAAACAATAAATTATTGTATAATTATAGTTATTGTCTTAAATAAATGAAGGCTTAGTAAATACGGCAGAGAATGTCAACTAGTATTTAATTCTCAATTTTAAATTTTAATTAAAATAGTTTTAGAAGAGGAGTAATATAATCAGCTGATGGTGTTGATTTATGTCTCGCGAAAATATATAATTCATTTAAAAAAAAATCTATATTTTCAAAGAGTAAAGTGTCTTTTATATGGCCAATAGAAAAAAAAGTTGGTTAGGTAATCAGTTGCACGTTGCAGTGATTTGATGTTCACAAAATATTTAAATTAGGTATACATATACCTAAATGAAATAAAAATCCGTAATATTAACAAAATTATTTATTATTAAAATACATATATCCTTTCTGTATTTAGTTGTTGAGTGTTTATTGTTGTTTGTGTGGTGTATTGCATTTGGTAGTAATAGTTTGACTTTTACCTTACATTCGAACAGATTTACCACTAAACACCAAATCACTTTTTTAAACTCCTCGACGCACGTTTCGCTAACCATATTAGCATCATTATCATCATTTAATCTAGATTAAATCATCTCCTGATAATGCTAACATGATTAGAGAAACGTGCGTAGAGAAGTTTAAAAAAGTGATTTAATGTTTAGTGGTAATCTCTCATAAGATTAAATCATCTCCTGATAATTCTAACATGGTCAGCGAAACGTGCATCGAGAAAATTATAAAAATGATTTGGTGTTTAGTGGTAAATCTCTTCGCGTTGAGTGTTTTACACCGAAGGTTCCAATAGAAGAATTATTTACCTTATATGTTCCATCAAAACAATCCTTAGCAAAATGATGGGAACATTTAAAACTTCTGCGTTTTGGAATAAAGTCTGGCTTTTTAATAAAATTAACCTAGAGTGTTCTTCTATTTGGATCTTTGGGAAACCTTTAAAAAATATAAACTAATTTAATAACATGAAATCCAAATCAAAATGGAAGTAACAGATTTAAAGAAATAGAATTGTAAAAAAAGTTAACACTTATATTATTAGTTAAATATTTATTTATTATATTTATACATATATATATATATAATATATATATATATATATATATATATATATATATATATATATATATATATATATATATATATATATATTCCAGTATACCTCGCCTAAGGTATAGCACCAAACCAAGGCAAAAAAAAAACTAAATCCATTTAGCGTCTGACTTGTATCATACGGTTGAGTGGTCAGCGTCTGTTCACCAGTGGTGTGGCTGATATTTAAATTCTGGAACTAACCCCTCCAACCTCTGAACCGTCATGGTTTAAACCTTTAATTCAAAGTACAAGATGAAGCGTTCTAGTAATTACAAAATTACCCCAGGAGGTAGACAATCCTCTGCCAGCTTTGCTAGTACAACCGGACTTTCGGATTCTGGGGCGCCCGGGCTTAAACGCAAAATCTTTCAGAGGGAATCGGTGACCTTTGGCCAACGTCTGAAAATAAAAATAAAAACTTTCTTTGGGACGGTAAATATCAATTCTCTCCTGCGTCCAGGAAAACTACACGAATTGGGGCGAACATTGAATCAGAAAAAAATCCAAATTTTAGCTTTGCAAGAAACCAGATTGACAGATGATAACACCTTGGAATTCGGCAACTACCGACTTTTTAAAAGTAAAACGGACAAAAGAATACTTAAAAAGACACCACATCTCCGTGTTGCTTTCGCTATCTCAAGAAACATTCTTGGTTCTATAACTAATGTCCAGCCAGTAAATAATCGACTTATGGCATTATCCCTCAAGTGTGCTAACAAAAACTATACATTAATCAATGCACATCTCCCAGTTAACGAAGAAAATAAATCTAATCCTGAAAAAGTAAATAAGTCCTGGGAAATTCTGGAAAAGACTATCTCTAAAATTTCCTCTAACCATGTAAAAATCCTATTGGGTGATTTCAGTAGGCAGTTTTCCCGCTCATAAATGGACTAACCATAATGGTAGAAGATTGGTTGAACTATGTTCGCAGTTTAATCTAAAAATAATGTCAACCCATTTTAAGATAAAAATAACAAAACAAAAAAGCTGGAGGTGCCCAAACACGTACATGGGTGAATTTCAAATTCACCAGTTTGTACAAGATTCTATCTCAATGTCTACTAGACAGAGCACAGGGACAGTTAGAACCTAAAATTGGTGAATATCAAGCAGGTTTTTGACCGAGCAGATCCTGCCCTGAACAGATCCTGAATCTAAAGTTGATCCTAAGACATCAAAAACTGTACAAAAAAAATCTCGTCTGTACATATGTGAATTTCAAAAAAGCATATAATTCTATTGACCGCGAATCTCTATTCCGAATCTTAAAAGAACAAGGACTAGATATGAAAACGTTGGCAATTATTAAAGCAACGTTAACTAACACGAGGTCAAAAGTTAAATTCATGGGTGACATCTCAGAGCACTTCGAAATTAAAATTGGAGTGAGGCAAAGGGATGGACTCTCGCCACTCTTATTTAACTGTGTTGTAGAAAAAGTAATACAGGAGTGGCGTGAAAAAAAGTCGGTCCTGAATATTGTCAAGCTCATTAAACTGGGGAGGACCAACATCAAAATTGATTGTCTGGCGTTGGCTGATGATCTAGCAATTTTGGCTCAAGATGTATTAAGGGCACAGAAACATATTGAAATCCTAAAAGAAACAGCAGAAAAGGTAGGACTCCAAATTTCCTTTGAAAAGACACAATACATGACCTGCAACATACTAAGAACACATTTCTAAAACCAAAATATGGTAACATCAGACGAATTTCTCAATTCAAATATTTGGGAGAAATAATCATGGAAAATGGATTGGAAAAAGCGGAAAATAAGGGTAGATGTCAAAAAATGGAAACAGCATTGAGACTTACACAAAATATTTGCAACAAAAAATGCCTATCTAAATACATAAAACTGAGACATTACAACACAGTTATTAAGCCAGAATGTCTATATAGGGCAGAAACGCTTATTTTGAATAGAAAGAGAGACATCGAAGACATTGAAAAGAAGGAAAGAAAAATCATAAGAAAAATCTTAGGCTCCAAACAAATAAATACAACATACCGACTTCGAGAAAACCAAGAAATCAAACAATACACATATATACATTGCGATATGAGAAAAAGAAGACTTAAGTTTTACGGACACATAAAACGGATGAATCCGAGTAGGCTAACTAGACAAATAGTCGAATTTTATGAAAACAGGAGTAGAGCTAAAGTAGAAATAATTAAATGGATTGCTGCAATTAAAGAGGACCTAAGATCAGCAAATATTACACAAAGTAAAATTCAGGATAGAGGCTGTTTCAGACACAAGGTTGATGTTTGGAAGCTTGGCCTGACAGAAAAATGTAGGAAGATTGGAACAACTTGGTATGACTAAAGGAAAAAAGCTCATAGCGAAAGAATGAAATTAGTATGGGCGCAAAGGAAGGCTAACAACAACAAACGCCTCTAATTATACTTCGCGTGGTCCACCAGGGCCCATACGTGACAATGCATTGCATTGTATACCGTAGTCGAAATAAGTTACATGTTCTAAAAATTGCATAGTGTGCCCGCGGAGAAAATTATATATATATATATATATATATATATATATATATATATATATATATATATATATATATATATATATATTTCAGTATTTCAGAAAACCAAACATTTTAAAACATACGTTAAAAACTTAAGCTCTAAAAAAAGATAATCACTACTTAGAATAATATAATTATATTATTTTACCTAATATCAATTTGACTGCACATATGCATACGAGACGATTTGTTGGCTTCATAACCTTAAAATTGTATTTAAACAAAATACGTTTTTATTTGTAAATAATTGACAAATTTAGAATTAAAAGCACTTACCTATGTAATGTTACTAATGAATTTTTATTTTTTCGTATCAGAGAACAACCACAAAACGCCAACCTATTAACTACCAACAAACCATATTTTGTGTGTTTGGCTTACTTCGGATATTATTGTTTTTATTGTCAATATAGTAAGTATTAATATGTATTTACACTAGAACACACAAAAAAACTATTCCAGTACACTTATTATTGATTAAAGCAAACTAAAATTGCTAAAATCTACTATTAAACTTCTAAGTTATTGACCCCCAACTACCAAAATTCCAAAACAATGAGTCATCTTTGGTGTTTCAATATGGCCATTTCCGTCCCCATTTATATGTTCATAAAGATAGACAAGACTCGTTCTTGTTAGTTTTATATTCAAAGGGGTATACACATATACATATACATGAATGCTAGTGTGCTGATGTTGATAAGACCACGGAAAATAAGAAAAAAATACAGAAAATCTGTATGGACATATTAGAATATTTAGAATAATTATTACAATTTACTACAGGAAAATATATACTAAAAAAATATATTCCATACACACTCAATTTACAGTTTTATTACTTTCAAAATTACATATTTGTTTTTTGTTCTTAAATATACAATTTAATATATTTAGTTAATTTAATAAAATTAAACTACTTTACTTTAAACTTACGAAAGGTGTTCTACGTTGTCGACAACTAATTTTCGAGTGGGGGAGCTTAAGTTTCCGTGCTGATCAAGATTATCGCTTAAGTAGGGGTAGTAACCAAGAGAACACAAAGGCTGGTGAGGCCGTATACCGCTCGGTGCTGAGCTCCAGACCAGACCAGACCAGATGCACCTATAGCCAAGAAACTATTAGGTAAAAGGAGCAGAGCTGCACGACCCGCCAAAGCAATCTTCGGGCAAATTCTGACCACACTCCTAGAACAACTCAATAGATGGAAGAAGCATTTTCAAGAGATGTTAGGTGAACCATCACAAATCAAACAAAATGAAGAAAAATGGGGGCAGAACAATAAAAAGAAAGCAGGCGACCCATTAACTGTGATTCACCTTCAAAACGGAAATATAGCGAGCTATAAGAGCATTAAAAAACAAGAAAACCCCAGGACAGGATAATATACCAGCAAAATTACTCAAGGCAGACCCTGAGTCGTTTTGTGAATTGTTGCGACCCTTAATAAATCAGATGTGAGAGTCAGACAAGTGACAAAAGACATTAATAATTAAATCACCAAAAAAAGGAGACCTAAGCATTTGTGACAACTGGCGTAGTATAACATTACTAAACGCAATCATTAGGGTTGCAGCACAAATCATCCTAACAAGACTGGTAGGGCATATAGAAGCAGAAATACGTCCAGGTCAAGCAGGCTTAAGACCGGGTCATTCATGTATTAATCACACCCCACTTATCATTCATCCTTTTTTGAGGGGGCATTCCACGTTTAGCCCACCCTGCCTTATGGAAAGTTTTAAAAGAAAAAGGAATACCCGAAAAAATTATACGCCTTATTCGGAAAATGTATACGAATGCATAGTGCTGTATAGCCCATGTTGGATATAATAGAGGAATTTGAAATGTTTATTGGTGTGAGGCATTGTTGTGTTTTGTCTTCTCTAATCTTCAATGTTCTGCTAGATTATATACTCAAAAATATCAACGAAAGTTAATCCGGCATCCAGTGGACCCTCAATTCTAGCTTGATGGACCTTGAATACGCGGATGACATATGCCTTATTTCGCATCAATACAACAATATGATCCATATGCTAAACAGATTTGCAACGGAAGCCCAGAAAGTAGGCCTGAAAAAGAATGTAACAAAGACCAAGTGAGAATTTCAGCCCTCTCTGGTGAGAACACCAGAAATTTCAGCCATTTCTTCCTCATCGTATCATCCATAGAAGATGTGGAGGGTTTTATATAATCGGGCAGTATTCTCACAAAAAATGGAGGTGCAGATCATGATGTCAAAAGCACAAACGAAAAATTCAAGGAGCTTTTGGAAGTCTAGCACCTGTATGGCGAACAACACAATACCCAACGCAAATAAAACTTCGTATATTTAACACGGGCAGTTTTGCTGTACGGATATATGAAAATAACGGATATAAGACGATAATAAAAAAACTTCAGGTCTTCATAAATAAATGATTGAAAAAAATACTGCGACTATATTGGTCGAACAAGATTCTATTGGAAGACTTTCTCCATCACATAAACCAAAACAAAATTGAACACGAGATAGTACTTCGTAAGTGGGGATGGATTGGGCACACACTCAGAAAAAAAAACAACTCTATTCCCAAAATAGCATTGGACTGGAATCTGGAAGGCCTGAACGGACTTGGAGGAGAACTAGCAATGGTGAACTGAAAAGAGTGAATATGACCTGGCCGGAAGTCAAGGTTCTGGCGCAGAATAGAACAAGATGGGGCGCTTTTATTGGAGCCCTATGCCGCGCGTAGGAGATAAAGGACCGTAGGAGATAAAGTAGGGTATATATATATATATATATATATATATATATATATATATATATATATATATATATATATATATATATGGGGATTCCGTTTCAAATTGACTACTGTTGAACCCGACCTCTTTCGATTTCGCTAAAACTTTCGTGTCCTTTTCGTCATAAACCCCCCCCCCCCCCCCTGCGCGTAGGAGATAAAGGACCGTAGGAGATAGACGTAGGAGATAAAGTAGGGTATATATGTATATATATATATATATATATATATATATATATATATATATATATATATATATATATATATATATATATATATATATTTCGTGTCCTTTTACTAACTTTTTCACTTTCTCTATTTTAAAAACTTTGTTTATACGGTAAAATTAAAATTAATTTCAGTCAATGATTTTGCGATATTTAATTCCCATTTAAATATATTAAAAGATATTTGGAGCTAAAATAAATAGTAGTTGAATTTGCCACAATAAGTAGATCGATAAGCTAAGGGTATGATAATCACAGACTCTCACAGATAAGTCGAAGCCAAAATGTAGTTTAGAAACTATTATTAAACCAACAGATTTGTGGAGGACTTTTGTAGTAAGTTGAAGACTCTTCTACCTCACTCATTTATTTCGAAAAAAGCCTGATAGCATTGAAAGAATTATTAAGAACAGACAAATTTATCATGATTTGTGACTGGGAGAAAAATATACTTTTGTAGTACAAAATGCACCATCTGGTTTTCACTGGAATAGTGATTCAGCCACCGTTTCTCCAGTATTTATTTATATTAAAGTAAATAACGTGCTTCAACACAGAAGTCTAGTGATCATTTCAAATTGTCATATTCATGATGCCGTCGCTGTACATGTTTTCATTAAGATAAGTGAAAAGTATTCGGATGGGGCTGCTCAACAATTTAAAATTTTAAAAAAATTTCAACTTATATTACCATGCGAGTGATTTTGGCATACCTGCCGGATGGCATTTTTCCGCGACTGCTCATGGAAAAGGTCCGTGCGACGACATTGGTGGCACTTTCAAACGACAAGCAGCGAGAACAAGTCTTCAACTTGCGGTTGATAAATAAATAACCACACCTCAGGGACTGTATGCTTGGGCTTCTGCACCGAATAACCTTCCTAATATAACGGTTCGGTTCTCGCCAAAAGAAGATTACAATAAAACTGTGAATGATTGAATGACCAATTTTCAAAAACGAAACCAATTACGGAAACTCAGTAATTACACAGTGTAACTCCAGACACAGATGGTTGTCTTTATGTCCGAAATTTCTCTATTTCAGATGAATATAGAATATGCAAAATATCTAAACGTTAAAGAAAAACAAAATAAATTATTTGTTAAATTAGTATCAAGAAAATATGGTAGTTAATTGTATAAGCCGTAAAATCCTAATCATTAATTATAAGTTTAGACTATAAGTTAAGAATAAAATACTGCAGAATCATTGTCTGACATTAATTTTACAGTAAAACAAAGTTTTTAAAATAGAAAAAGTGAAATTTTTTTCAATGAAATAAAAAAAATAGAAGGAAAAGACGGCCCACTCCCCTTTGCACGGGAATATTTACAGAAAAAATCAGTCTTTTTGAGAGACAAAAAAAATTAAAAATGCCGGACTTCGAAAAAATGACGGTTTTTTTAAAGTGAAAAATTTATAGAACTTGATTTCTGAAATGTTTTTCGTTGTTTTTTTCTAAAAAGTGCACTTAAAAACAAAATTTAAAAAAAAACGTCTTAATAGGTCAATTTTTGAAAAAGTTATGACTATTTGAAGAAAAAGGAGCCATTTTTTTTCAAAAACCATAACTTTTTTTGGGTTGGGTAAAAAAAATTGAAAAATTCTGAGACGTCTTTGGGGGGTGGGGGGGTGATCAAAAGTGGTTGATTTGGCATGGAATGCCCCATATATATATATATATATATATATATATATATATATATATATATATATATATATATATATATATATATATATATATATATATATATACTTTACTTTAAATTTTGTTTTTAATTTAAACAAAAATTTAAAGGTAGTAAAATTTAAGTTGAAAATTTGTAAACTGTTGCAAAAACTTGTAGATTATATTAAAAAGTTGAAAGGGAAAGTGCAAGTAATGAGACTGGTGGCTGGAGCGTTCAATCTGACATGCTTTTGAAGACGAGGCAGACCTACATATGATGTGTTTCCGGTACCAGATTGAACTGATTATGGTATGTTAACACTTGTTCAACTTATCCGTTCAACATGAGTTTCAACATACCTTTGAACTTGCCACTCTGCATGCGTTAATGCATGCATTCTAGCGCAGGGTAAAAAGCATGCCTCCTTTCTGTTTTTTAAAAACGATAAAACATTTAAAAACATTTTATTTTGTAAGTACCTACTATTAACGGTGTAATGTCAGTTTGATGAATACATCGGACAATGTCATGTTAGCCGGTATGAATGCTGATGTTGATAAGAACATGGAAATGAAGGGAAAAATACAGAAAAGCTGCATGCACAAAGGAATATTTTGATTAATTACTATAATTTACTACAGAAAAATATATACAAAAAAAAATATTTCATACCACATTCCGTTCCATCCAATCAATTTACAATTTTATTACATTTAAAATTATATATTTGTTTTTTGTTCTTAAATATATAATTTAATATATTTCTTTAATTTGATAAAATTAAACTCCTTTAAATGAAATTTGTAAACTATTGCAAAAACTTGTGGATTATATCAAGAAGTTGAAAGCAAAAGCGCGTGATACCAACATGGATGGGAGTCGGTGTGCTAACTCTGCGTCTCTTCGTGCCTCCTTGCATGCCTCTTGTTCAAGAACGCTTGCATTTAATCGTTCAACAGATGCATTCGTCTTGATGACCAAAAATTGAAAAAGTTTGGACATACCTTTAAAGTCACTTGGTAGTCTATAGTAATTCTTTTCGTGAATCAGATTTTTCTAGTGTGTTCTGAAAGTAGTAGTGTTCTGAAGACAACAATTTTAAGCAACGCTGCTTGGAAACTGCAAAACTTCAAGAGTACTATGGAATCAGTATTTTGTCAAGGGCAAAGGCTTACAGGTAGTTTAAAACATTCTGAGTCAGCCTGTAGGATTTGGGCCGATGAAAATCCTCAAGTGATTCAGTTCACTTTTTCATCCTCAAAAAGTCAGTGTTTGGTGTGGTTTTTTGACTAAAGGAGTGATAAGACTTTATTATAACATTTTGTTGTTTATTATTACATTAGTTTATTATGACATTATTGTGACATTTTGTTGCTACGATGGTACCTTTTAATACGACATTGATGTTTAAAGGATTTCGAGTTAGCGTCATATTTTTTCTTGAAGTAAACATGTCAAGTTTCGAGCCAAACAAAGAGTATTTGCAGCACACACTGCTTTTCTTATTCAGGCAAAAGAAAAATGAGTGAGTAAAAGCCGTCGTATACTTGTGGAGACTTACTGTGACAATGTCCCAATACAAGACACGATTTTACAATCGATCGATTTGACACTTTTAAACAATTTAAAAGTGATGATTTTGACCTGAAAGATAAAGAACACCAAGACCAACCGAAAAAATTTGAAGATGCCGAATTACAAGCGTTGTAGGAAGACGACGATATGCAAATTTAACACCAACTGACAGAGAGGTTAAATGTTGCTCGCCAAACCATTTTTGAATATCTGCATTTCATGGGAAAGATTCAGAAGGCAGGAAAATGGGTACCACTTTAGCTGAACGACAATCAGATGGAAAAGCAAAAAACGATAATTACTGGGTTATCTCTTGTAAGTATCCATTGTGCTTCATTTTAAAGTTATAACACTCGTATTGGAAAACCTTTTACAACAAATCCAAACAAACACACTAGCTACAATATTTAATTGTAAATCATCCTAAATATGATGAATAATTAAATAATTTGTCCTTATCAAAATAAAAAATATTGTTTTAATATCTCTTTTGTATGTATATTATAAATATGGTCCACATAAAAGTATGTAGTTTAAATTCTTTCTGCCTGTCTTATCTAAAATGAGAAAAGAGATTAAATTACTCATAAATAAAGTTTAAAAAAGTCAACCTTCAAGACACTTAACTTTATTTAAATTTTAACTTTAAAAATAATCCAAATATACTAGGATGTAAGAAAAGTTTTTGCATTTTTTCCTTTGTTTATAAATAAAGGATTTTACTTCACTCCTTGGATATTTAATACGATTTCAACTTTTTGGTTCCACAAATAAATAATCTTTCTCCAGTATTAAAGTGATTCCACTATGAAATGTTCAGTCGAAGGTTTTAAAAAGACGTTAAATAAATCGTTAAATTAAGGCCATTTTAATTCATTACTTAAAAAAAAGCTTCAAAGAGACTGACGCCGCTCATGGGCTTGGCGAAGTACCACCGATACTCACCGATCAGTTCTGATTCAGAAACTTCTGGGAGAGAGATATGGATTTTAAAGATCGGCTCGTCTACTGGTTCTCGATGCCGAACTTTTAAGAGCAGCTATAGCTGCAGACCATAGAATAAGCACTAAGAAACTAGAAGTATCCCATGTATAAGTTTTTAAATTATCTAAGTACCTCAGTATCAGTGGCATATTTTCAGCTATCAAAGCTATTCCAATACACACATTTTACTAACTATGTTAAGATCATCAGAAATCAGAGTTCTTTCAAAAATGATAATTAATATTAAGTTAAAATTGTAATTAAAGTTGAAGTATCTTAAAATTACCAATTGCAAATGATCTTTTAGAATTGAGAATGTAATCCGCTAGGATCTAGTCAACAGAGAACATTATTTTTTATATATTATTTTCTTTATTTAAAACATTTTTTAGTTGTTTAATAAAATAATTTTTTATTCAGGAACTTAAAATTAAAACAATTAGAATAAAAAACACATATAAAATGAAATATTTAATATGAACTTAACAAACATTACAAAATATAATAAATTCTACAGTCTTTTATATTGGAAAACACCCTTACCACCTTTATGATTTGTAGATGTCTGAAAATTAACAAAAAATGTGAGATATACCAAACAATTAAATTATTATTTATATATTACCGCGGTGAGTCCAGCATCAGTAAATTCGTAAACTTTGTCTTCAGTAACAGAAGAATCCTCAGCTAATACGGATTTAAATGTAATTTTATTCCCACTGCGAGATAGTGTGCTCTATAACAAAAAAAATAGTTTGTTATCTTATGATTTTTTCTATATTAATAATATCTTTAACAATGTCTATACAAACACATAAGCTAAGAAAAAAAAATTAAATCAAAATATAATGCTAAATAAACACTTTGATTAGATATAGCGTTCATTAAAATTTAATTTTAAAGATAACCGTTATGTACATACTGGTAATGTTCTACCATTAAAAAATTATCTTTAAAAAATGTATACCTTAATGTTATGTCCAGTGGGAAGGGTGTAAGCTTTTTCCACTCCAAAAACAAACGTGATAGGTTTGTCTTTAACAGAAATGGTAACCTGGGTGTCACTTACATCAGTAATAACAATGGGTGTTTTGCTACTAATAATTTTGGTTGCTAGTGCTTCATCAATACCTGAAATAAAATGTAATTTTTCAAACAACTGAAAAACTGTTTTAACTTTTTAACTGAAAAACTGTTTTAACTTTTTAACTGAAAATTGAAAAACTGTTTTAACCAAGAGGCATTTTAATAAAATTTTCTTTAGTTATTTTACGTTATATATTCCAAATCGCTTCCACAGCGTTCATCTAATCTAAAAATTTGTTGGTATCTTGGCCAGGTAGTATTACTTTTTTCGATTGACCCTTTATGGAGACGTCAAGGACTACAAATAGTTGGATTTTAAGGACCAGATGATATAGCTAAACTGAATAATTCGACTTGGTCAGTGTAATCGTTAAACACTCAAAAATTACCAGTGTAACTTTCGGAAATATTAAGTTAATGCAAAAGTTCGTCCCATTTTTAGCGCTAGAGGTCATTGTATCATAAAACCGAAGTGTTATCTACTTCTCAAGTTTTGATGTTGTTTGATAACAGGAATTTTTGCAAATACCTAATAAAAAGTTATGCTATTTGATTTTGTTTCTAAAATGTTTTTAAACATAAAAAATGGTAGAAATTAAGATTCATTTTCGACATATTATGCTGTCTAATATCTAAAAAGACGAGAATTTTTCTCAGGTGCAAATGAAAACATATGCTGTGTACAGCGGGGGTGTCGTTGATGATTCCACGAAAGTTTCATAAAAACAATTTTACTTTGAACGATATACCACCATGTTCAATCAACACTGATACCAGTAAAATGTTGAAGTAGTTGAAAATGATCGACATAGAATCATTCGAAAGGTCGGAGAAATTTATGGAATCAGCCAGTTAGGAGTGTCATGTCATCTTGGAATGTTTAGCAAGGTCGACTTATGTTTGCCGCTTGTGTTAACAGAGAAAAATGTAATAGACCGAATTTTTGCTTACGATTCTCCATTAAAACACAACAAAATCGATCCATTTTTAAAGCAGATAGTTAGATGTGATGAAAAATGGATTGTGCATAATAAATATCACGCGTAAGAGATTTTGGAGTAAACGTTGAGATGCCCCTTCAACCAGTTCAAAAGGACTAGAAAGGAATCGGTTCTTATGAGCTGTTACATCCAAACCAGACTATTAATTCGGAGTAATACTGTTCACAACTAAGTGAATTAAAGCAAGCAATCGATCAGAATTGGCCAACAGAAAAGGTATTGTGTTCCATCGAGGCAATCCTAGACCATAGGACACGTATGGTCGATTCAACCGTCATAAAGTTTTACTACTTGACCGAGATATTTTGGTCTATCGCCGGTACTCTCTCGACCTTGCGGCCTCCGATTACGATCGCTTCAAACAGCCTAGATGGTAAAAAGTTGATTTCTTTAGTCAGAAATCACAGAACATCTATTATGCATCTACCGAAGAGATGAAGAAAGGCCATCGAACAGAATGGCACATACTGTGTTGATTAAATGAACTTTTACATCAACTCCATAGTTGTATCAAAAAAAGAAAATGATCCTCCGATTTTATAAAAAGAACTACAAATCGCTAACAAATATGAAAACAAGAGTTTCAAAACTGAACATTATTAATGACGTTTGATTGGGGCGGGATCATATATCTTTTTCTTTTTTTGGTTTTTTCTCCCAATTTTTTGAATGTGGTAAATTTTATATAGGTGAGACATTTAGACCGTAAGATGATAGAATAAAAGAGCATAAAAACTTTCTTAGAAAGGGCGATTTTAATAAATCTAGAATTTGACAACACGCATGGGAATCGAGTCATAAAATCAATTGAAATAATTCTAAAACGGTATTAAAAAAATCTGTAACAAAATACAGAAAATTAACAGAAACCGCTATAATTAATTTAAATAAAAAGAACTGTATTGCTATGCCTTCGGTAGATTTAAATTTAATATGGTTGCGGATTCTAAAGAATACAATTAAAAACATCTAAGTAGTTCAATACACAATCAGTACAGTAAACAATTCACACAGTAAACCTCACTTATATATATATATATATATATATATATATATATATATATATATATATATATATATATATATATATATATATATATATATAAATGTAAGTATCATTGACATACACAAAAAATATATTTACTTCCTATCTTTGCATTATATGTAGAAATTAATATAATTTATTTTTTAAATTCGTTTTGAAAACGGGAGCAGAATATTTCCCGAAACGTTGACGTTCAAAAATTTGTATTTATTTTAGAACAGTTTTCTATTTTTTTTAATTTTGTTCGTTAGGCAAATTTATTACAGAAAAGAATCACTGAGAAAATTGTCTTTGTTAGGTTTTTTAGATTTTTTAGACATAAGAACATATATTTTTGATATTTTTTGAGTTATAGATCGTGGCGAACAACCCAAAAAAAGAAAAAAAATATATTATTAATAACGATTCAAGGACTATTTTCTTGGATCTGACAACTATTTTCAAGCACACTAAAGAAATTTAGAATATTAAGAAGGAATAGCGAGCGAATAATGTCATATGAAAGTTAAATGGAAGAAAATGTAAATAGATCCAACACCATTTTTTTATGGTTATTAATTATAATGTGGGGCAAGTTTTACCCTACCAATTTGTTTTGTCGCCATTTTTATTGTGATATTTGTGATAGCTTGGGTTTAGCTGTTGTGTAATACAGACGTACAAGTTTTATTGTGGATAAATACACTGTGGTCTTGCACATGTTTCTTATAATATAAAAATCATTCAAGATCTGTTGCTTGTTAAGCATCAAATCTTCCAATTTGACGACTCTGAATGCCCTTAATTCTATTAAGGGCATTTTTGAAGATAAAAGGTTTGCATAAATAATCCCACATACGTATACAGCAAGTTAAGAAAAATATCCGTGCTGAAATTGCGGCATTGACACCAGATATCTTGACAAAAGTTATGAAAAATGTGTTAAAACGGGCATAAGTTGCATTGCTCCTAATGGGCACATTTGATTGACATAATTTTCAAAAATAAATTAGTATACAATCTAAAGACGAAATAAGCATATAGAAAAAAATAATCTGTCTTTTTCGTTTTGTTATAAATAATTACAATGGAAGCGTGATACTTGCGCCACCTGTTATATGTCACCAATCACCGTTTACCACCCCAATGCAATTCGTAAATCACTAAACAACCACAGCCCGAAAATCCAAATTAGGAAGTGACCGTAAACTAATATTTTTGAAAAAAGTTAAAATTATATAATAACTTACCAAAAGCACTTAGGTATGCTACATAGTTCTCGTTTGAGACAGGTTCGTATGTACCGTTGATTTCAACCATCTTGAGCGTAAACCTTTAACTTCAACGCAATATTTTTAGATAAATTAGATAGATACAGAAAATTTCCTTTATATACCCAACCTGTTTATATTTATCAGCAACCTTTGGCGGCTGCTTTTTCAAAAATTGATAATAAACCGTGCACTTGTAACATGTTTTATCATCATTCATCGGTTAAAAATAACGTTGGCTATTTTTTTATTGTGTATATTAAATATCATTTTAAATTAAGTGATACAAAGTTCAAAGTAGGGAGCAATGAATCAATTTACCTTGACGTAACAATATTTTTGCGCGAAAAAAAAAACTAAAATGAAATAAGTTACATGTTCTAAAAATTGCATAGTGTGCTTTCGGAGAAAATTATATATATATATATATATATATATATATATATATATATATATATATATATATATATATATATATATATATATATATATATATACACATATATATATATATAATATATATATATATATATATATATATATATATATATAATATCCCAAAAAACAAGAAAAAATTGTCCGTGCTCCAAAAATTGCCCCTTCCTTCAGTCGCCATGAATTCTGCTGTGTTGTTGTGCTGCAGATAATGCCGTTTTTCAAACCAATGCGGATCATCTACTATGAAGCTCTGCATCAATTCCATAAAATTGTGTACAATTGATTCTCTGAGACAAGCACAAGTTAGCTGAAGACTTCAAAACATCACCAAACACAGAGCAACTTTTGTCTTACTTATAATAATAATTCGAATTCACTCATTATTCATCTCCAACGCACAATTCCTCGGGTAAATGTCAACATGGGGCTGATTTTGAATATTCAAATTGTCTGATATCTTGAAGGGAAAAATGTGAAGAATGCACTGAATGTTAATTATCGGAATTAACTGCAATCATTTCGAGCATGGTTGAATCTCGATATATATTTAGGGTGCGGAGCCAAAATCCGGACAAATTAAACATTTTTCAAACATAATTTTTATTGTAAAAACGGAAAAATTTATAAATTTTCTTTTACTAATTTGTTTGTAATACATTTACTCAATATATTCTCTCGCGGCTTGAATCACGTTGTTCGACAACTAATTTTAAACCAAATGACTTGTGTGGGTGGGCGCACTATCCTGCTGGAAAACACACGGCTTTCCAGACGACACAGTTTCCATCTACTGCTTCACTACATTTGTCAGAACATGCAAATAAACTTCTTTTGTGACGTTTTCCCCTTTGTTAAAGAAATGCGGTGGAATCAAATCACCCTCACTGGACACAACACTTAACACGTGGACATTCGCCGGAAATTATATTTTGGAAATAATGTAAACATTGTTTGGGTTATGTGCGAGCCAACGATTATTCCTTGATTGATTTTCGCATCGATGGTAAAATTTTTTTTCGTCAGAAAAAGAAACTTCAGGCGTCCGGCAGTAAAATTTCGTAAGGAACACAAAAGCAGGTTGCAGTGTTCAACTTGCTTTGTCCTGGAAGCTTCGGAAAGTCTCTGTCACACTTTAATTATGTAAGACTTCAAGCGTAGGCCCTCCTCGATGAATAAACGCATAGTTTTTTCACTCACACCGACAACCGATGACAATTCGACTGACGGATCGACTGCCCTGGATCGTCAAAAACCAACTTCTGAACCCGTTGAATAATGTCGAGCGTCCTAACAACGCGTTCCTTCGAGTGAGTTTACCTTATATTATACTTCACGACGACATTATACCCAGTTTATCTCAGATACCCGAAGAATTGAATGATTTCTGTAGCAAAGCGCCCAGCGCGAACACTTTCAATAATCGCGGCTCTTCGGTACTCCGTAACTGGTTTCCACATTGCGACTGTTTCGAGGTTATAACTGTTTACTACAGCGTCAAACTGTGTGGAAACCAATCGCGACGTCCCCAAGTGGAATAGAACGGAAGGAAATTCAAATTGAATTTTGCTTGTATTTGGCGTATCATCATCAACCCTTGTCGATCCACTACAGGATGAAGGCCTCTTCAGCATGCTCTTCCAAACTTCACGATCCTGGGCTTTCCTCTACCACTCGGGTCCAATATATTTAACGATGTCATCAATCCATCGTGGTTTCGGTCTTCTTCGTGGATGTTTGCGATCAAGCGGTATCCACTCAAGGATTTCCTTGGTGCATCTATCGTCCCATCGCCTCGCTCTATAGCCTGCCCATTTCCATTTCAATTGCTTTACTCTTCCAATGATGTCGCATACTTTCGTTTGATCCCTGATCTATGTACAGGGCTTTCTGACTCGTCTTGTAATACCCAGCATTCATCTTTCAATTCCTCTTTGTGCTACCCGAAGTTTATGAATTGATTGTGATGTGAGTGTCCAGGTTTCACTTTCGTATGTCATAATGGACAGGACGCACTAACCGAAGACTTTCCTTTTCAGGCAAAGTGGGACTTTGCTCTTAAACAAACACGTCGTTCCACCTCCCAGGTGGTATCCCCTTCCATTGAAATGCTCTACCCAAGATATAAAAAGTGATCCACGATCTCCAAATTCCTTCCTAAAACTGAAATTCTTCTGCTCTCAGCGAATTTATTGAACATAACCTGACTCTATTTCAGGTTAATTTTTAACCTGTTAGTGGGTCTTGCGAAAGAAGAACGATATCATCTGTAAATCTAAGATGGTTTAAGTTTGCACCATGGATCTTTACATCATCATGTTCCCAATCCAGATTACGGAATGCTTCTTCAAGGCAAGCCGAGAAAAAAATAGGCGATATTGCGTAACCCTGCCGTACACCTCGCTCCTTTTGTCCGTATTTTGGCGCCGCCCACTATATATATATATATATATATATATATATATATATATATATATATATATATATATATATATATATATATATATATATATATATATATATATATGTAATTTGAAAAAAATTATTATATTATAATATTTATAACTTTTAATAACGGTTATTTAGATACATACGTTTTAAACCATAGTCATTAATTAGTCTCCTGATGAAGTCATCAAAAAAATGACGAAATATTGAGACGATTAAACACTTGTTTTACTGCTGACCGCTAGCCCGAAACAAACCAATTTCCCCAAGAAAAAATTATATATATATATATATATATATATATATATATATATATATATATATATATATATATAGTGGGCGGCGGCAATATAGTGGGCGGCACCCACAATATAATTCCGCCCCCCCACTTCTTTATTCGCGAAGTTACCACAAAATGTCATAAAACAAAGTTGTAGGAGACAGTTTGCTAATTATAACTGAGAATTTTTCTTATTCGGTTAACACTTGAAAATAAACAAAAAAAAATATTTTAAAAAATGTTTAGCTCGTCACGCCCTCTTGCGGTCGTTTTAGAAGCTTAAAAATATTTTTGGTGAATTTCTCATGATCATTTTTAGTACAGTTTTTTTTCCCCAAAGCTGTGGGATAAATAGTTTTCAAGATACGTCCGCGATCCATACTTAATGGAACACCTGGTATATATATATATATATATATATATATATATATATATATATATATATATATATATATATATATATATATATATATGTATATATATATATATATATATATATATATATATATATATATATATATATATATATATATATATATATATAAAATAAGCCACGCATTACATGTAAATCGAAATCGAAAACTGGATCTCTCAGAGTGCATTCCACCAGGCGAAGTCGAGAGAGACAAGAACAAGATAATTTTCAAAACATAATGTCATTGTTTGTTTTTCGAGATAAAATTAAAATTACCGGATTATCGGATTACACAGGTCGACATGATTTTTGTAAATGATGATATTTTTGCTTTTTATTTAGGTAGTTATTAAAACACTTTTTCGCAGGAATGGCCTAGCATGTCCCATTTTCAGGTACTTACGTATCCTATATGTCATAGGATTATCGAAATTATTTGTACTTGATTTTGGAGTACAAAGCTAAGGAATACTTTGATATAAAGTATTGCTGTTTTTTGGACATATTTTTCGGTACAAGGTATTGCTGTTTATAGGATAGTAGGGCAACAAAGCAACATTACAGTAAGAAAAATTGGCCTAATAGAACTTATTTTGAATTTAGTACTTGTAATACCCTCCTTGTTAACCCAAAAGAGATGGTTCTTACGCTTTCTTATATTAGCTTGGACTAATGAAAAACTTTGTTAAATCCATGGACAAAGAAGATAATGGTTTTAAGTACCTAAAAGTAATATTTCCTTAATTAAGTGATGGAAGGAAGGAAGGAAGGAAGCTTCTAGGTGATTTCCGTTTTCAAGAAAAATTGAAAGCAAATGAAAAGGAATTGTCAGCTTGGAAATGTTTGGAAAGTGTAGTAAAAGGATTTCTGGACAACAAGAAAGATGGAAACTATAAAAAACCCATAGATGAACTCTTGAAAGCCTATGAAATACTAGGGTGTCGCATGTCCTTATAAATGCATTTTTTACAGTCCCATTTTTTTTTTCCAAAAGTGGTTGTTGTAAGCAACGAACAAGGAGAGAGGTTTCACCAGGACATCAGTACGATGGAAGCAAGATACCAAGGATGCTGGAACCCATCTATGTTGGGCGACTAATCCTAGTTTTTAAAAAGACTTGATGCTACAGAACACAAGAGGAAAAAGTGAAAGTTTTTGCCGCTGTATATGTATGTAATATATTTTTTATTCATTTAATCCTCAGTAAGGTTTTTCCATAGATTTAACACGTTTTGCATATGTATATGAAGTAAATATCAGATTGTAAAAATATATCCTCTCCTTCTTTTTCCCCACCTCCGACGCCCTGTAACAAAAAAACTGTACATTTTACAGTAATTGGCTTATCATTTTCGGATTTAGGGCTACAATATACTTCATATACACCTATTTTCATCAATGTTATGTATTTGCACAAAATTAAACTGAAAACATATCATAACTAAAATTTATTTCTCTAAAATTATCTTCCAAGTGTTATATATGTAGTATATTTGCTGTCACAATCTTAGATATTGAAGTATAGCTGTAATCCCTGCATTGTTTGTCGAAACCTGCAAAAGAATAGACATGGACATTTAATAAAAATTTAGAAATGATATAATCTGTACGTTATATCAAAGAAATTAAATGATTTAAGGTTAGAGGCGCATCGGCAACTAAGGCTATTTAGCGACTTGACCTGCAGCTTAACGTGGGTTCCGAACCACGGTCATCAGCCATCAACAACCCAGGACAGCACCCTCCCTCAGGCTATCAACCATTGGTTTTGTGCTTATCCATAAGTCTATCAGGAAAACTACCGACTGGCGAGTGACCAACGTAGAACACTTCTCAGAAGGCATTCGGCCTTACCCAGCCTTTAACTGGCTTGACTCAGGGGTAATTTGTTATCGGATTTTACGCTTTTGCCTAGAAACATAGACATTTAGGAAGTAAATGGACAGAAAAAAAAGAAACACAACCATCTGAGCACTGGAATCGAACCAACTACCGCATCAATGCGGCTTCAACACAGCAGTAGCAGGCCGTTGCTCTTACCGTCCGTGCCAACGCGACCGGCTTATATTAAAGACATTACGAACAGAAGTTATTATTAGTGCATCTAAAAGTCTAAAAGTAACATAAATATAAAGGAAATGTATAGAACAGACGGAAAAAACTAGGAGGAAAGAAATAAATTAGCAATAAGGTACATGCACCTAAGATGGCCCAGTATTTTCGACCAGTATGTCATTAACGTGCCGGTTATACAACGTTTTATAACCTCTATCCTCCGAGTTTTTTGATTTTTCTCAAAAAATAGGTAGTTTCGATTTTTTTTGAGCAGTGGTTCGCTTTAACAACTGTATATATCTACAATTTAGAGGTAAGTACCATAAAATATTATATTTTTTTTTCAAAATCGATATTTCTTGTGTGACTGCAAAATACGCTAAGATGGCCCTTAGTGTGGTTACTTAAGATGGACCTTAGTGTGGTTACTTAAGATGGCCCAGGCCTTACTAGGACTGTTAAAACTAACATTTCTTTTTTCGTGCTAAAATAAAAAGTTGTAATTTACAATTTGATATAACATAATTGTTACATAAGGTAAGTATACGTATAATTGTGTATTTTTTTTGCACACAGCCTCAGTTAAAATGGAGCCACGTGTCAAGAAGAAAAGGGGTACATGGACAGAGAATCAACTTCGACTAGCTCTCAATGCTCTTAACAGCTGTCAATTGTCACAGAGAGCAGCTACAGTAAGGTGCAGTATTCCACGAAGAACTTTAAGAAATCATTTAAAATCTGGAAGCGATAAAAAGGTTACTGGTCTGCTAGCAACTTTAACCGAATCAAGAAAATCAGTTAGTGAAAAGAATACATAAGCTCGCCAAAATTGGCATCCCTTTACGACCTAAACTCGTTCGAAAACAAGTGTACGAATTTTGTATGGAAAATGGAATAGAAAACAGGAAAACAGAAGCACTGCGGAGAATAGATGCCAGTTTTGCCGAGCTTATGTATTCCTTTCACTTATTGCTTTTCTTCTGATGTTTCTATTCAAAAGGCTTAATTTATGAATCCCGTGAGGGCACATAAATTAAATAAGGTCATCGTTAAGTAACATTTTCAGTCACTCAAGAAAGTTTTTGATGAACTGGATATCTCCAATCATCCAGAACGTCGGTACAACATTGACGAGAAAGGCTGTCGACTTACATTGCACCATCAGCAGAAAGTTCTAGCTCCAAAGGGTTCCAAACGAGTTAATTTTATAACCTAGGAACATGCAAAGAATGTTACAATTGATATTACAATTGACAAAGATACCAAAAGTAATAAAAAAATAAATAAAACCCAATGTAGCGATAAAGTTATACGGTTAAGTAAAGTAAAAGAAAAGCCAAAACGAAGTACAGAAAGAGTGTAAGGTAATACTAATAAGACACTTAGAGATGAAAGAAGAAAATCTAGCGAGACACAAAAAACAAAATACAAAAACCGAAGACAAGAAGTAGTAAAGGGGAATACTAAAACAGCTAGTGATGAATTATGGTATTGCCAAGCTTGTAAGACAGAACATATTGCTGATATGCGACAATAAATGTATGGGCTTAACTAAAGAAGACGAAGAGCATTTTACGTGCCCAAGTTACAACTAAACTTATGAAAAACAGAGGTGATAATAATTTAGATTAATAAGGGTAGTTTTTTCATAGACGAAGACTTGTTTCTTGTTGTCTTGTTAAATTTATATGATAAAAGATTTTCTATGCTTGATATTTAGTTGATTTTTAGCTCTCTTTTCTTTAGTTTGTTAAGTTTACTTCGTTTGTTTACTTTTATTATTTTTATTGAACATTTTTATAGCAACTTTATAATTATAGTTGTTTGTTTTGAGATCTCTAAAGCTGTTGTACCTTTTATGAGGCGGAAGAGCCCATTTTAGTTGACTGTGATTTACGGCACAGAAGATATACACTTTTTGTTTATTTAATTACTTACGAGATTATTTACTAGTCCTATTACATATATGAACAATGTAAAATTGATGTATCAGAATAATTATCGTCTTTAATTAGGTAATCCTGGAGAAGTACAATTTAATTTTTTTTTATAGATCAAAGATGGCCCAACAGAATTTAGTCATGAAAATCAAAGTCTGAAAAAGTGATTTTTTCTTATGTTTCTATTAGAAACTTATGTGCCTTATTGTTAAAATAAAAATAACTTTGTTTTTAAACGTATTTTCATTTTATTGCAGGTTCCAGCTATTATACAATTAAGATAGCCCAGACGCCATTTTTTTTAATTAATGATTAAAATTAGTAGCCAATAAATTATCTTTAGTCATTTTATATAATAATATAATATAACATAAATATAAAAGGTAACATTTAATGTAATTATACACATGTGAAACTGGGCTTTCTTATTAAATTATTTTTTCGCATTAAATTATATAAATTAATTAAATTTTGTAGTAAATATTGAAAACTAAAATATATTAATATATCAAAACAACAAGAGTGTATTCAAATAAATGGAAATTGCATGATTTATTAAGGTTTTGTAAAAAGTGGGCCTTATAAGGTTCCCGTACCTTACACTAATATAACATGAGACATAAAGCAGCTCACAAAGAAGATCAAAGATGCCATCAACAAATAAAAAAAGGAGAAAAAACACAAATACAAAAGAAGAGATAGCGAAAAACTGAAATATAATTATTTGTTTAATTTATAAAAATATTTTTAACATATATTTTTTATAATTTTTTTATTCGATTGAAATTACAATTCTATATTATCTTCATATTCATATTCATTCTTCGTAGCAGTGCTTGTACTAACTCAAAATCCCAAAATATTTTTTTCTGAGGGAAATTTTACAATCTTGGGAAGCGGAAAAAGTCGCAAGAACCCAAGTCTGGTGAATTAGGGGGTTATGGAGCCACAATTGTGTTTTTACTTGCCAAAACGTCGTTAATACAAATCGCTGTGTGACAGAGCGCATTGTCGTGATGCAATACCCAGGTGTTCTTGATGGTCGGTCTAACACGCATGAGCCTTTTTCGAGGTCTTTGTAAAAATGCTGGCGTACCGTTTAGCCTTGAAGTACAAATCTCTTATTGACGATCCTATAGCTATCAAAAAAACAAATCAGCATGCTTTTGATCTTTGATTTGCTCATTCTGGCCAGTTTTTGGCCGTGGTGAGGTGAAAGTGTATCATTCCCGGCTCCGGCGCCTCATTTTTGGGTCTATTCCAAAAATCCAACTCGTCACTAGGTCCAAAAAATTAAAGTTATTTTCAGTCCGTTTCAAAAAGACACAAAAAGAAAAGTTTTTCGAAACCATTTTTGCAGATTTTCTTCATCCTCAATTCATTCGTTAATATCTGATGAACGGCTGTATGAATCCAATACAACTCTTCCCCGATTATTCTGACCGTCAACCGATGATCAGAACGCACAAAATCCCGGATTCCAAGAAGAAATTATTGTTTGTTGGAACAAAAAGTTGAAATCGGATTAAACCTTTGAGAAGTGACTGATAATCCTTTATACGAGGGTGAATTAAATATAAACTGGAATTTTACAAATATTTTCGTCAGCCAATCACGAGAGGGCTGTCAGTGTAGGTCATTCCAGTGCAATGCATCATGAGTGGGGAAATCGCTCGGTGAGCTATTTCAGTCAGTTCTTTTGTCAGTACAGCCTTGAGTGAGCAACAGGTTCCACTATCCGTTGCCAAACGGGTTATAATAAAGTTATAAATAAATTATTATTATTATTTTATTTATTGGGACTTTAGGTCAGTAATTAAGTTTTAATTTTTAATTTTTTTATTAAGGTTTCGATTCAACAATGAACCATCCTCGGAATAATTCAATATTAAATTAAACAATTAATTTTTAAAATTTAAAACTAATATGTGATAATTTTGTATAAAATTTTTAAATGACATTTTTAGTCATTTAAAAATTTGTTGAACCGAAACGTTAATAAAAAAATTAAAAATTAAAACTTAATTACTGACCGAAAGTCCCAATAAATAAAAAAATAATAATAATAATAAACGGTCAAGAGAATATATGTAATAAAAGTTATAAATAAAGTTGCAATAATCAAGAAACGCGTTAAACCATCCGAAATATTAACTCGGTTGAAGGTTCAGTATGGGGACGATACCGTGCCTAAACCCAAGTGTTTGGTTGAATCAAGAAGTCTAAAAAAGGACGAAAAAGTGAGGTAAATGTAAGTCATAATCGACATCCCAGGTTAAGTGTCACTGACGAAGGTGAACGGCGGCTCGTTATTCACAAAATCGCTTTAAAGGTGGGTATTATCTTTGAAAGTGATCAAACAATCATCAGAAATAAACTTGGCTTTAATAAAATATGTGCCCAATGGGTTCCGAAGTCGTTGACCGAAAATCAAAAAAAAATATCTGATTGAAAATCAGTAAGAGACTTCTGAATCGATTTCGGTGGGAAGGAGGGATACTTTTTGAAGCGTATCGTGACATGTGATGAAGCGTGGGTGCATTATTACACTCCAGAATAAAAAATGGCAAGTAAGGAAAGACAAAACCTGCCCTATAAAGGCCAAAATCCGTCTCTCAGCCTGTAAGGTTCTCGCGCCGTTCTTTTTTTGACTGTAAGGGAGTTTTGTTGATTATTTTTCTACATGATCGATGTACGGTTAATGCTGCCTACTACTGTCAGCTGTTCGAGGTAACAAAATTCTCTTACATGAGACGTCCTCCTTCTCCATGACAACGTCAGGCCCCACAAGGCGGTTTTGACGAAGGAAAAACTAGAGAATATGCATTGGGAAACTCTTAAACACCCTCCATACAGCTCAGATTTGTCACCCTGTGATTAATTTTTGTTTGCGCCCTTAAAAGATGCACTTGGAGGGGTACGATTCGACAACGATCAAAATGTTGAGGACTCCCTGCGTAATTGGCCCATGACCCAAACTCAAAATTTCTACGAGTAAGGAATTCATAAGCCGGTATTATTTTATAAGTAATAAATATGTATAAAACAATTCCTGTTAATATTTGATTCACCCTCGTATATAAACAAAGAAGAAAAACGTAAATACTTTTGTTCAACCCTAGTAACAGCTGATAACACTTTTTGTGATTTATACATCAATCATATCATCATATATACATTAATCAGAATAATAGGAACTGATATGTTAGATATGACATTGTTAGAGGCCAGAAAATAGTAAAACAAGTTAACAGACCGAAATAGTTAAAATCATTTCCGTACCTCTTACATTAAAAGCTGGAAAACAGTACGGACAAATAATTTTTTATCTTGGTAGGTGGGTTTAAGTTAAACTGTTAGTTAAAAGTTAAGTTGAGAGAGGAAGAATTTTGGGATTTATGATTTTAGTATTCACGCTAGAGGAAGTAAAATTAGAAAAAGGTAGAAATATATCTCACAGGCTACGGTATCACAATCTTGAGGGGTACTACCATGTACAAAGCTACACCCGACTCCTTGGTCTGACTTGGACCGGTCTATGTACATTGATTGGCATGGAGAGTGAGTTTAGAGTAAGATGTTTATAATGGATTTATATATAGGGCTACACGTAGATTCCCTATCATATCTTAGTAGAGATAATTCTAAAGAATTCGCACAGCTCCACTCTGATTAAAAAATTCGAGGAGGAAGACATGAGTAATAGAGAATGTTCAAGGGAATGGGGACCTTGCATTGATTTAATATTTTCGAAATTGGAGTTAATTTTTTTTTGGATGGATTCATTTTTTGAAATAAAAACAAATTTTGAGCATTAATGTTTTTATAAATATATATATATATATATATATATATATATATATATATATATATATATATATATATATATATATATATATATATATCTGACATATTTTCGAGTGTTCTTTCTGATCCTCCACACCTCCCTCATCCTTTCTCCGTGGATTCTCTTTCTCTCCTCCGCCCACTTTGTTCTCGATCTCCTCGAAACTTCGCTCTCTGATGCAACGTTCCACATATGTATTTTGTTTCTGAACGTTCTTCTATCCTCAATCTCTGTCGGACCCATTTGTACCTTTCCCAGATCAGCTCTGACTTGTGTGATCCATGGTATTGTTGACTTGACTCCTTATATGTAAGAATTCTGTTGGTGAGTCTTGTCAGTGGGAGTCTACTGATATGTCCATAGAATTTCAACCTTCTTTTTCTTATGTCCGCCGCTAGGTTGGACATTCTCTATGTGGCCTTTCGAGAATGTAGTCTGTATCCTACCTCTGTCAGTTTTGGGCCGAGAATTTTCCTCCTAATTTTGCGTTCTTCTTTTAGTACGTTTTCTATGCTGCTTTTTGTATGAAGGGTAGAGTGTCTCGATGGTGTATAGTACCTCTGGTTTGATTATTGTGTTCGAGTATTCTGTGCTATCTTCTCTCCTCCTGTGGGTTCGCGGATCTCGCCCGGTATTTGAAGTGAGTGACCCTATTTATTTTGCTGTATTTGGTGTTCAAATTTTGGACATCTAATTTTGAGCAGAAGAATTCGGTTTCTTGAAAGGAGATTTGTAGACCGACTTTCTCTGCACATTCCATGAGGATTTCGATCTGTTTGGTTGCCCGTTTTTCATTGTCTGCGAGTATGGCTAGGTCGTCTATGAAGGCTAGGCATGATATTTCTATATTGATTTTGGATCGTCCGAGTCGTATTGGTTTCCATTGTCCTTGATTTTTCAGTTCTTTTTCCCATTCTCTTATGATTTTGTCCAGGACTAGGTTGAAGAGGAGTGGGGATAACCTATCTTCTTGGCGTACTCCAGTTTTAATCAGGAAGAGTTCGGAAATTTCTCCTATAAATTTCATCTTAGAGGTTGTGTCAGTCAATGTCTGCTTGATCAATCGTAGTGTTTTGGGGTCGAGTCCTTGTTTTTACAGGATGTTGAACAGTGATTTTCGGTCGATGCAATCGTATGCTTTCTAGAAGTCCACGAACGTGCAGATGATTGGGACGTTTCTGATAGCTTTGTATTTCAGTATTGTTTTTAAGTTAAATATTTGTTCAGTGCATGAGCAACCAGGGCGAAAGCAGGCCTGGTACTCGCCAATTTTGTGTTCTAATTGTTCTTGTATTCTCTGGAGAAGGCATGCTGAGAGGATTTTGTAAGTGACTTATAGTAAGGAGATTCATCTGTAGTTGTTCACATCTGTTCTGTCTCCC